>OX596218.1:11948738-12548738 GCA_951394215.1 Glyphodes perspectalis | reverse complement strand
ACTCATTAAAAATTATTTAATGCATAATTTGAATCTATGTAAGGGTAATGTTAAAATACGATTGGCAATCGATTCGATGTAATTTATTACCCGACTCGCCAGATCATGGATCATGAACTACGCGGACTCCGACTACGCACGAGATACAACATTATGATGTATGTATAGTCTGCTCTGGTCGGGTCAAGATTTTTTTTTTCTTATTTTACACCAGGCCTGTTTTTAAGAACGGTGGTAGCTCAATGGTAAGGACACGCGCCTCTTAACCGAGGAGTGCGGGTTCAAACCCGGCACGTACTTCTGGATTTTTTAAATCTATGTACGTATTTATACCACTAGCTCGGCGGTGAGGGACAACATCGTGATGAAACCTACAAATTCAAACAACTTTGGATTTGTAACCATGATCCAAAAATAGTCTGGTTCCCCTTTCTTAGGGTTACGAAGGTCAGATCAGCAGTCGCTTCAAAGTAATTACCAGACTCGCTAAATCCTGGATCACGGTCTAAGCGGACCCCGTCTAAACACGGGACATAACGCTAGGAAGATGATGATGACACCAGGCCTGTTTTGAAACATGGTTCAAAGTTAATATGATTCATACAACTTTTTAAAACTGTTATTGAAAGGAGTAACTACCGAGTTTCTTGCCGAGTTCTTCTCGGTAGATGCAACATTCTGAACCGATGGTAAAATCATATTTTTTTCTTATCCGTTTTTAACGATTTATAGGAAGTGTGTCTTTGAAACCAATATTAATAAAGAATATTTTTACTTTTGACTTTTAAATCATCACCATCGTCCTAATCGAGATCTAGACGGACCAATATTATAGATCATCATACCAGTTACTTGAAGAACAAAGATATTATTATTTCAGCCAAATTAGTCCCCAAAAGTAAGGTATAAGCGTTTTTATAACAATAAATAACAAAAGGCCATTTTCATCAAGTAAATGAAATAGACTTATTTATTAAGCAAGGCTTCCCCTTAAGAATCCAGCAAAGGTAGCAAAAAAGTAATCTTCATTAATTATAATCTAGATCACTGCCGCCCAGAAAGTTTTAGACGAAGTCGCGTACATGGAGTAAAGAAATACAGAAGGGACGATTGATGTTTAGTAAACATCGTCTGATTTTACTATTGTAAAATAATGCGTTATAATTATGGGTTGATATTAAAACAATAATTTATTACGTAAAAATATGTACATAATATTTTAATAAATAATAAATGCAATGCAATAATTGTGTAAAATTTAAAGCCAATCGATAGATACATTTTTTAATTTATTGTTTTAGAGTTGTGATATTCAGCAAGCGCATAAAGAAATTCAAACATAGTTAATTTCGGTGTGCATCGGAAAAATTTACATATTTCAGTCTCTTTTGAGAAAGTTTTAAAATAGTTATACGAGAAGTCAGAATAACAGCGTGGTGACATTTATACACTGACGCTACAAGACAAACGACACTATACAATAAGCGTGTCAACAGATGGCGCTGATAGACCTATTAACCTTACGCCGTATATTCTAAAACACGCTGACGAAATTTTATAAACCGCTTAATCTATATCGCTCTCCGAGCACTCATAGCACACCAGTACTTTTTTTTTTGATACAAATACGTATGTTCTTTCAACAGCTCATATGTATTCCGATAGAAATTAAATTATATAATGATATATCTTTTCTTTTCGCTCTAAAGATTTGTATTTTAATTTTATATTATTATTTACTAAGACAGACACAAAATGTCGCAAGCTCGAGCAAATTAAAGGAATTAATTAATAGTTTCAAATTAGTTTAAGGGTTTTTGGTTACTTCCCCGAAGAAGGTTCAAAGGGAATTTTAAAGAGCAATCTGCTCGTAGCGTTTATTGTTTAGGAGATTATGCAAATTATCGAAATTAAGATGCTTCCAAACGGCAAGTCAAACAATAACTTGGAATTTCTCGGGAAATTGACACTCTCTTATACAAAAGATGTTGATTAACTGTGAACTTTTATCGGACTCCATTAACTTTCTTATTACGTTAAATATATGTATATAAGTATGTATATACAGTCAGAATAGACTTTCATTGATGGACTCTTGAACATTCTTCAAAAATAACCATATATTTCGTAGTTATTTCCATACAAGGATATACCTGTATAGTTTTTTATTCACTCACGCACTTGATTTACATACATACATAACATCACGCCCATAATCCCCGAAGGGATATGCAGAGACATAGGGGCAGTATACCCCTTCAACCACATTCAGCCAAAAATAAAGCCGGGCTGGGTTAGATGGAAAATTGTGAAAAAGCAGTGACAAGCGGCTAACCTGTCGCCTACACAATCACACACCCAAAACCCGATATACCATTAGTCGCCTTTTACGACATGCTAGGCAAGAACCACAGTTGGCATATTATTTTTAAGTACCAGACCAACATGGGACAGTGGGCTAGGTTAGATGGAAAACTATGAAAAAGGCACTTGATTTCATTTATTTAAAAACAATAAGTCTATTAGCATTTGTATGCTAGGTATTTATCACATAATTTATTAAAATACTTGTGGTAGGCCAGAGTAAGGACACGTAGCTCACATACGTAGGGTATTGTATTGAACCTGGTCCTCTCGTATGCCTCTGCGTACCTCCGGATTCTTCAAATCTTAATATCGTAAATAAATACGTATATATATACCACTGGCTTGACGATGACGAAAAAGATTGTAAGGAAATCTATCTATATTTTCAAATAACTAACTAACTAAACTTCACGTCACTTCCCTAGCGGGGAAGGCAGAGAGAACCAATATCATCATCTTCCTAGCGTAATGTCCCGTGCTTCGACGGGGTCGACTACATTGAAGCGACTGCCGATCTGACCTTCGTAACCCTAAGATTACAGATTAAGTTACAAATCCAATGTTGTTTTGAATTTGCAGGTCATCACGATGTTTTCCCTCACCGTCAAGCTAGTGGTATAAATACGGAGGTACATAGATTTGAAAAATCCAGAGGTGCGTGGCCGGGTTTGAACCCGCACTCGGTTAAGTGTTGTGTGTCCTTACCATTGAGCTACCACCGCGTTGCAGAGAGAACCGATAATGGATATGTAAACGATTCAATAATATCTGATTCTGATTCATCTGAATCCAGATTATTTTTTTAGCCACTCCGACCAGGAACTGGACTTACCCATGATGATGAAAAACAAATAAAATAGGTTCCTGGGACAACAAGAAATCTAATCAAATGGAACTCAGTCTTTAAAACATTCTTACGCTTCTCCTTTTTTTATTTGAACTAGCCTAATGGAGGAGGAACGTAATCGTCGCAAAATCACATCCATTGTCAATTTAGCAACATTCACATTTTAGCCGCGCAATTTTGGTTTCGCACAAAAACGAGCCCCGCTCACTCCCGAACCCACGTTTAAGGTAATGCTGTGAAATAAAATATCTGCACATTTAACTTTATGATGAAAGGATTTGCGAAGACTCGCATAATACGTCTCGGCTTCGCTTATTTTTGTTGGTATAAACACTTTTTAATTTGACGTGAAATGGGTTTTCTAAATGTTAGGGTACCGTTGAAGTGAAAATTGTTCTGCGGTGAGACTTTAACGGCTATTTTGTTGTTTTTCTATAAATAATAGGTCTAAAATTTATTTTCATTCTGAAAACTGAGTTACCTAGAAGGATTAGGCTCTTAAAGGGGCCTTTTTTTGACGCGGAGAAATGCCTTACGCACCGTCACCCTAGCCGAGGGGTAGGGTGGTGTGTGGAACTCTTAAAGGCTGCTGCTGTCCCTTTGACTCTGTCTACCCCTTCGGGGATTGCGGGCGTGAAGTTATGTATGTATGTATTAGTTGCCTTTTAAGACATGCAAGGAACCCAAATTGGCAAATTCTTTTTAAGTCCCAGACCAACATAGTCGACCGATCAGGTGAGACTTAAACAAAATGTTATAGATGGATTTAACACATTGGATATACCACTTTTAGTAGGACCATCCAATAGGCCCCTTAACACTTAAAGTAAAAAATAACTAACTAACTAAACTTCACGCCACTTCCCTAGCGGGGTAGGCAGAGAGAGCCGAACGCTATATGGCACGATCCTTACACACTTCACTATTCAACATTCAAATTCCTATTTATACAAGCTCTGGTACGGTTTTATGACTCCTAACATCACCTTCTGTTAATACACGACCAATCTGGTCGTGGTAGGTGAGCCTGAGCCTTCCGCGACTCCTACATCCTTCCACTTTCGCATTGTATATCTGTTTAGTCAATCTTTCGTCATCCATTCTTTCCACCGGGGTATGCCTCTCATAATTAAAAAAAAAAGTTTAAATATCTGGCTCCGATGGCTTAAGGGTATTGTAATTCTTTTTGTAAACTTTAATAGCATCGCTATGTAAGGTTCACTTAAAATACTCTGATAAGTTCCAACGTCCATCAAATTTTTTTGCTTCTTACCTTGACTTCGTCGCTGTCTTTCAGAGTAAGTAAAAAAGATGCAATGATTAATCTGCACTCACATTTCAAAGCATTCCAGCGCCCCGTATTTTTGCAGTAATAAAAGCATCGATTATGTAAAGCAAGGCGTTGCTATTAAAAAGGTGGGGATGATGGGGGGAAGATACATTTGTTAGAGAAATGGCTACCATTATAGGGCTCTCCGTCATCGCGTGATGGGCACCCTTTTTGGACCTTTGAAAACTGATACGCGTGTATTTTTCACATCCATTCTATACAGTACACACTTCGGATAACGTATATGCGTAAGCTTACAAAATAGTTGCTTAAAAAACAAATTTATGATGTTATTTCCAGAACGATGTTCCCTGTCTTGCTACGCTTATGCCAAAATGTTTATTTAAATCAAATGTATCTTGTCAAAATTTTGATATGTAGCTAGTCAAAATGATAACAAAATACATTATTTTGTTATCATTTCATATATTTGTAATACCACTGTTGATTCTGATATCCGTAATACAAGTGCTCAAGCTACTTACCTCGGAGTCAGATCAATGTATATGATGTAGTCGGATATTTATTTATTTATTATTGTTTCAACAAATACCACATAATTATTTTTTAGTCTTATGTTGCTCTGGAGCTTAAAAAGAATGTGCCAACTGTGTTCCTTGCGTAGCAAATCGTAAAAGGCGACAAATGTTTTGGCTAAATGTGATTAAGTGGGCCAACTGCCCCTTTCGACTCTGCCTTCCGCTTCGTGATGATATGTATGAATGTATGTACTACATTATTTTAACAAATGGTTATAACACGAAATTAAATTCAAATAGGTAATTTACTTTTAAAAAATTAACCATTTTTTTATATAATTATTTTATGGTTTTAGTAAATATTTTATTGGAAAATATCAAATAAACGATTAGCGTATTGCAAGTGTAAAAATTAAATTTTAATTAAATTGGTGATTGACTATATACATATACTATATGTGATAAATCTGTCTTTTTCGGCATCACAGCATCAAAAGATGGCTTATAAATTTTATATGTTATACGGAAAATTTAATGTTCGACTTCAAAAAACACTTTTTAAGTAATATACTACAACCATTGTATTAAAATACAGATAAATAGACGTGTTCACAGCCATTATAAAGTGACTAGTATATCACCGGATAGCAAATGCGAAATCAATGGCCATTAAACCATAACCGAGTTTGAATTTAACGGATACGACGAATGAAACCCAAGCGTTCATTCAATCGGGTTGAATGCTCGGATTAGCGAGCCGAGCAATCGGCCGAGTGTCGCTTAGTTCGGTTTACTGGTGGACCTGCCGTATTACCGTTATCAATCAGTTTAACAGTTATGAAAGTCCGCTTTGGCTTTTAGCTGATTTTGGTATCAATGTTCCAAATAGTAATTCGGATATACTCAATTTCAAATTGAATATAAGTGTTCGAGGAGTTTGCTTTATCAATTGCTAATATATGCGTTATATACCTTTGTTCTATGAAGTTTTAATCGTTTCATTTTTGATTGTGTATATATTCCAGATATTTCCTCATTTTAAAAGTTACTCTTCCAAGTTTGGCGTTTATAATTTAATGTCGAGTAAATATACCGAGACGTCAAAGCAAGCTTATATCGTCCGTATAATAAATCCGATCAATATTACATTTAATTTCATCATATCAGATAACCGTTCTAATATTAATTATTACCACCGTATTTCAGATTAACTAATACAACGCCATCCAAATCAATATTAGTCTGAACTAGTTAATGTGAAATCAATTCGCTATTATATCATATTCAGTTTCCGTTTAACAGACACGGCGGATGGAATCCGAATGCTCGCTCAGTCGAGTTGAATGCTCGGATTAGCAGGCCGAGCAATCGGCCGAGCGTCGCTTAGCTCGGTTTACTGGTGGACCTTCCGTATTATCGTTATCAATCAGTTTAATTCTATTTGCTGATTTTGATATCGATGTTCGGAATAATAGTAGAATTCAAAAGCAAATTCATTGTATTCGAGGCGTTTGATGCATCGATTTCTAATATAACGTTATATAATATATAGTTTTATTTGTTTCACTTTTGATTGTGTATATATGCTATATATCCAGGGAGATATTTTGAAAGTTTAGTATGTACGGATTACTACGGATGTATGAAATTCTAAACTGAAATTGAAATTCTAAACATAGGCATTGTTTTCTATACTTATAATAAATCTGTAGAGAGGTCAATTCTGTACATGAAATATATTTTCAAAATAACTATCAGGGGGTGATTAGTGATCGATACTGATGCCAAAAATGCAATCAGTAAAATTTTTGTCTGTCTGTCTGTATGTTCCTTATAGAAACAAAAACTACTCGACGGATTTTAACAAAACTTGGTACAATTATTCTTCATACTCCTGGGCAGGTTATAGTATACTTTTCATCACGCTGCAATCTATAGGAGCAGAGTAGTGAAGGGAAATGTTAGGAAAACGGGAGAAGTTACTCCATTTTTTAAGCTTCCGTCGCGTGTGCAGCCTTAATGGTTAAAGTTACATAGAAATCATGTATGACGGAAATAGTCTTTATAATATTAACCATAAACGCGGGTGACACCGCTGGCACAGCTAGTCTAAAATATAATTAAAACTCAGATGACACCTTTTTAGTGAGTCCCGTCTTTGTAAACATACCAAATAAAAATACATTAAAGGTGTCGCTTTTAAGATAACACTTAAATAAATTAGATCATACTCTTCAGCACTCTCATTTCAAAGAATCAAAATAAATTCCTTTCGTTTCTTTTAATAATTTATTAAACATTTCACACCAATAAAACAAAATGTCTTCCTAAATTATTCATTAAATTATCTGAATTAAAAAATAAAATAAAGAGGACCGTTTAAAAGCGAATCGCGGAGGAAATCTCCCTGAAAAGGGCACTGTGACACTTTTCAAGTATAAACTGATTAGAATTTTTAACACGTCTCTGTTCCAGCCCTTTCGCAGTTTACTCTTTTTAATTAATCTCTATTATACGAGCCCTTATTCGTGAGCTGGTTTTAGAGAAACCTGGTAAATTGTTGGTGCCCTCAGGGCTCAGCGTTTTGCTGTCACGAACTGTAAACTCATTGTTTTTGACAGTTCCCCAGTTGAATAACTAAAGCAGTGTTTATTATAAAATGTTGTATTTAAATTCCTTGAGTTGAATTTTGTTTTTTTAACAAATGTGTGTCAGAACTATTTTATGTACACTGTAATGTTAAATATATACTAATATTATAAAGCTGAACAGTTTGTTTGATATCTGCTTGAACGCGCTAATCTCAGGAACTACTGGTTCGATTTGAAATTCTTTCAGTATTAGATAGCACATTAACCTTAAACGCGGGTGAAACCGCGGGCACAGCTAGTAATTCATATTTTTGTTTACTAATGTTTCAAGAAAAGATTAGTTCTTTTCTATACATTATTTTTGTATAGTGGTGCTGCCAAGTCCCAGACCAATATCATGTTGATCTGGGATAAAAAAAAAGAATGTGCCAACTGTGGTTCTTGCCTAGCATGTCGTAAAAGGCGACTAATGGTATATTGGGGTTTTGGGTGTGTAGGCGAAAGGTTGGCCGCTTTTTCACAATTTTCCTTCTAACCCAGCCCGGCTTTATTTTTGGCTGAATGTGGTTGAGGGGGCTTGCTGCCCCTTTGACTCTGCCTACTCCTTCGGGGATTGTGGGCGTGATGTTATGTATGTATGTATGTATGTAAGTGGTAAATAGAGCTTAAATACTTCTTGGACTCTGCTTATCCCTGTGGGGGTTGCGGACGAGAGAATACGTTTCATCATCCTAGCGTTCTAACCCGTGTTTAGTCGGAGTCCTCTCAAATCATACAAGATAATATGTATGTATAATTGAATTATAGATTTTTTGATTTTGTGTCAATGAATAAAAAACATGTATTTATTTATTAAGCAAACCAATTATGTGGCTTCAAACTAAGCATATGCTAATACTAAGGGTAAGTACTAGACAATAGATAGATAGTAGAAGCAACATTCCTAACCGGTGGTAGATTCATATTATTAGTTGATTTTCCTATTGAATTGACGATTTATAAGTGTCTGTTTCAAACCTATATAAATAAAGAGTATTTTGACTTTGACTTTGACTTTGAGATACACACACTTAAAACATAATATTTATCCACACACTCCCATTTAATAAATCTTTAAGCCTGGTATTCTTCATGGCAATTTTGGAAGACATTTTAAAAGTCTATGAATGATGCTTGTATTTACGTATGTTAGCGCCGAAAACAGTTATCCAATTTTGGTAACATATTAAAGCTGCATATTAACAGATTCAAAATTACGAAGCCGCTTTCAGTATGTACTTACACGATTTTCGTATTTAAAACGAGCTTTCACCGACAAAATTTTGCCTGTATCAGAAACTTTACGATCTGTCCTGTAGAATAGAATACTTATATAAACTTCATTCGACACAAACAAAATAAATACAAGCAACAAAAAAAAGATAGAAATACAGAAATATAACAAGTGGGTGCCAAAATGGCGCCCGCTCAGGTCTGTTGTGAGCTACCTGATATCGGGCAGACCACGACGCTGGTTTTCAGCGGGTACCTGGTCTACTCCGCGCATTCGTCCCCATCCACAGTACCTATTAAACTAGACGAGTCACACGGCAAAAGAAAGCTGTAGGATCTTCAATTTTAGTTTCAAGGAAATAAAAGTAGCCTGTGTTTTTTGAGGTAAACTAAAATTCATATCAATTGCTTAAGTCATTTAGCCCTGAAGATGTAATAGATAGATTTACTTTCGCCCTTAATAAATAATAACATAAAGCAGTGTTCCGCAAAATGTTCAAGGTACATCTATGAAAAATAGATTTTTAATGTTGCACAATAATTGGCTGGCTCGATGGCGCATTTGGTAGTGACCCTGCCCTATGCGCAAGAGTTGTGGATTCGATTCCACCCAGGACAAACATTCGTGTGATGAATACTTGTGTTTGTTCTGTGTCTGGGTGTTAATATTGAATATTTAAGTCTATATAATAAAAAAAAAAAGAGTCAGATCAATGTATGTGATGTTGTGAGATATATACCAAAAAAAAAAATTTTGTCTATTTTTAAGTTATATTAATCAAACAAAATAAAATGCGCTCGTATGATTTACATCTCTAAATAGATTGATTTACATCAGTAAATACTTTTCTTCCGTCCATCAATTAAGCTTTATGAGATAATTATATTTTTCCGAGGTATACACACTAATTACCACGGTAAACCAGTGTGCCGCGACACACACTTTGCGGAACATTGCCATAAAGCACAGTTATTTTCAAGCAACTGATGAAATATAGCCGACAAACCCCCGAATTTTTCGACCGTCACGATGTCCATGGTGTAATTTCATGGCTCCGTGGTCCCATGGGCGTCGTAGAAGGCGTTTACAGGAATAAGATGGGCGTCGTGATTTAAAGGAATCAGAATTCCCTTTTATCTATTGTTTTTAGATTAAATGGCATCCAATTACTCGCTTAAATGAAAATTATAATTGTCTACCACGGACTAGTAAAAAACGAAGGACTCCGCGCTATCATACACATCGCGAAGCCATACTTATACATGTGTGAGTGAGATTCATAAGTTCATATGGAGCGCTAATGTCAATTGTGATGTAAGTTTCGTGTCAAAATGGAGCTCCGCAGGTGCATTGTCTAGATAGTGGCGTGGAGTCCTTCTTTTTTTACAAGTCCGTGTTAATAATAAATAATAAATATCCGACGACATCACATACATTGATCTGACTCCGAGGTAAGTAGCTTAAGCACTTGTGTTACGGATATCAGAATCAACAGTGGTATTACAAATATATACTTAAATATTGGATATTAACACCCAGACACAGAACAAACACAAGTATTCATCATACGAATATTTGTCTTGGGTGGGGATTGAACCCACAACTCTTGGCGCATGGGGCAGGGTCACTACCGAATGCGCCATCATGTTGTCTACCCACACTTATTTTATGAAGCAACTATTAAATAATATGAAAATATATATAAAAGAAATAAGTATTTATGTAGTCCCACGTTTGCCTGAAATTTAAAAAGAATGTGCCAACTAACGATATATTGAATATTGACTTCTTGATTATACACCGTGACATTTTAGTGGTTGTTTTCCCGTAGTACAATAGATTTGTGAAGTTCGTGTTGTTGTTTGTTGCGAGGCGGTTCGTTTTGAGGAGCGCGTGCGGTGCAATTTAAGCTGTACTACTTAGTTCGGGAGCTTTTTACTTTTAACATTGATTACGTGCGGCAAGCAGTACTCAAATATGTGACATCTCGTTAAAGAAACTATCGTTTCCCACGCTTTCGAGTTAATGATTTTTTTTTTTTAGTTCAGAACAAAAATATTTTTATTAAAAAAAACTAACTCGCATGATTTAATAGTACTACTAAAGGTAAATCGTTTTGCAGCGGGAAAACAAACACTAAAAGTCACGGTGTATATGCGACGGGCTAGCCACTTGTCACTATTTCACAATTTTCCATCTAGCCCAAATCAATTATATTTTTGGCTGAATGTGCTTCAGGGAGCTTTTCTTGATTGGTCTCTGCCTACACCTTGTAAGATTGTAGGCGTGATGGTATGTCTATATATGTAGTACCTAGGGTTAACTATACTGTTTTATACAGTATTATACTGTTTTTCACTTAATCACACTTTTTACTGTTGAATAAAAATAAAGTATACAAAATACTGTTTTCAGCATCACATTATGTTTTTTCAGTTATAATTGTGATGAGGCGTAGGAAGTTTTTAAATATATTGTAAATTAGTAAGTTGTGCGAGAAGCTCTAAAAGATATGTACTTATTTAAAACAATAAATAAATAAAATACTGTTCATTTTCTAAAATACTGTTAAATATTCATCATAGACCTGAATATACTTTATTTCTTATAAAAAAAGTTGGCAACCCTAGTAGTACCAGCTTCTGCCCGTGGCTTTGCTCGCGTGGTACGTTGATAAAATATAGCCTATATGTTATTCGGTGTATAAGCTACATTATTTTAAAGTTTCTTTAAAAGCCATTCAGTAGTTTTTGCGTGAAAGAGTAACAAACATCCAAACAAACTTTCGCATATATCGATACTTGTGGGCTCAAAGGTCGTAAAGGACAAAATGCTACTTTACAGGAGAAGCAAAAAACCGTTTTCAAATTCGTTTTTTGAATGTAACTTTTTTGTTTCTTAAGGTATTTCTTTGACGTCAATGAAGAAAATGCTTAGAATTCAATGAATTTTATAGAGGTGTGTCCTATAATAAGCCAGGAGCTATAAGAAAGGAGATAAATTTCCTTTACGCCCCTGAAACACAAATAAAATGTCCTTTACCCCCCTTGATTTTTCAACACTTGTTAATCACTTGGGGCGTAAAGGACAATTTTACACATTTTTGGGAAGTAAAGGCTCGCTAAAATATTTTTTTTTACAGTTTTCATTGACTATTTAGCTTTTATTGTAATTATTTATATACTATTTTAGCACAAATCTATTTTGCATTTTTTTTGTATATCTGAATATTAAATAAAACAATTATTTACTAAAAAAAACGTTTATTAAAGACACATTACTAAAGGTATATAACCTTATAACCTATAATGTAGCCTAATGCCTTTATTTGTTTCCTTTTTAAAAGTATTTTCATAATATTTTTTTTATTAATAGTGAGTGCAACATGTATCTTTGGTATTTTTATCAGTCAACTCTTAACCATTTCTATTCGTACATAAATTATTTTTCTCGTTCAACAAAAAGATCTTCCATAACAAAATAAAACCTTCTAAATTAATGTTAATTATTTTGGTATTCTTCAATCTAATCATCCAACAAAATTAACGGACAATGTTAACAATGATTGCCTTTACAACTTAAAAAACATTTTTGACTGGCCTTTACTACCATTCACAACCTGCATAAATAGTTACATGTTATTTACCACCAAATTCACTGGATAATTCCTGTTCAATGTGGAAAAAATTGCGGGTCGTAAAGGACAAAAAAATGCGAATTTCGCTAAACGGAATACACAGATCGATAGAGAATGAAATTCTGAGAAAAACTATGTATATAACTCATTTTCGACCAAATGTCCTTTACGACCTTTGAGCCCACAGGTATCGATATACTTTAAGTAGTATAGTGGTATTAGTAGGATAAATATGGATTTAAATGTACTTAAGTATTTCATAAATTTTATGTCATATTATGTTTTTAGGCTGAATATGGTTAAGGTTACTATCGGGGATTACGGGAGTGGTAATATTGTATATATATGTACATACATATGTGTATATATATATAAATATGATCCCGCGGAAGGTTATCAAGGGGAACTTTGGCCTAATTCCGAAATCTACGCGCTATCAGCGGCCTGTTTAATATATGTGAGTAGCCTTACTGAATTTATACAATATTTAGTACAAGTCATACATACATAACATCACGCCCGTATACCCCGAAGGGGTAGGCAGAGTCAATGGGGCAGCAAGCCCCTTTAACCACCTTCAGGCAAAAATAAAACTGGGCTGGGTTAGATGGAAAATTGTGAAAAAGTAGTGAAAAGTGGCTAGCCTGACGCCTACACAATTGCATACCCAAAACCCGATATACTATTAGTCGCCTTTTACGACATGCTAGGCAAGAAACACAGTTGGCATATAATTTTTAATTTACAGACAAACATGTTACAAGTCGGATATAAAGAAAGGCCATTTCACGTCAATTTTTTTTTTAATCTATAAAGGTACATAGTTAGTCCTCGCCCAAACAGTCCACATTCCACGCGGGTAAACTCGCAAACCGAAACTAGTGTCATATCCTTAACTTTGGGGGACTAAACGTGAAATGGATATAAAAAATAATATTTATCTGAAAAAAGCCGTAACAAACGCAAAGAATTACAAAAGATATTTCGTTTTCATTCGACTGCGTATGCCGCATCTAATTTTGTCGTATTTCTCAATTTGTGGGTTCTCTTCATTTTTTATTCATTTTAACGGTAGCGCACGGAAATGGAATATAATAGCTATAACAAGAACTGTTCGTGTTTCATTGCATATAAAAACATCGCACTAAAGGATACGACAAGCTGTTCCACTTTAACAGTTTAAAAATAAAGACGATCGCTGTCATATTTACGAACACTGTTGAGAAATGGAGCAATTCAAGCTAACCTGAAGACTGCATGTTTGGTACGCGATTTATGTATTGCGCAATACGGCCGCGAAATAAATATTTTTATGGGGGGAATTCCTGCTGGCATTATGGGACCATGGTCAGGGGAGGGGGGGATACGGCAACGCGCCGTCGTTCACAAGCCGCCCGCTAGCCGCGACGAGCGATCGTGCTGGCTCGACGCGTGCGTCCCACGAATCCGCAACACGGATTGTAGTTCAAAAAAAATTCCGAAAATTCCAGACGCCGTCTGGAATTTTAATAGCCAGTGTAATGTGTGCGTGGTGGTGCGGTTCGACAGTGTCCGAATAGTTTGTGCAGTTGGAATGTCACGTGTTTTTCTAGCCGAACCGTTCAATGGTGAGTGAGGGCTTGTTTATTTCGTTTCGAAACGGTTTCGGACTTGGAAAATCAGGTTACTGTTTTCTGTTTCTCCTTGCGCCCCTCTGTGAATACAAATCACGTGGTTATCGTGGCTGCGTTGGAGTTTTTTTAGATTCCTCCTTTTGATACAGACATTCCATTTTAGAGATGGCTGCAAAGAAATTATTCTTTGATTTAATAATACATATTAAAAAAATAAGTATGCAGAGAGTTAAACCATTTTTAGCTTTATAATATTAAAAAAAAATACTTTATTGATTATGGATTAAAAAGTTAAGTACAAACATACTTACTTAATTCTAAAGTTTCAATTACACGTCAGTTATGAATCTTAAGTAAAAAAGCGTATGTATCGCCTTAATCTCATGTTTATTGCGGATATTATTGCAAATATAATATATAGATAATAACGAGTGATATTCCTAAATATGTCATCCTCCATACTTAGAAGAAAAAAAACATATTCTTATAAGCAGGTTTGAGAAAGTATTGCTTTATTTAATATAGATACAGAAGTGCTTACATATATTTCATATATATTGTATATAAAAAGCCTTTCTGACATCATTATTAATTAGATTTATCTTATATAAGTTGTGCCATATTACTCATCGATAATGCTTATAGTTTTATATTTATTTTAATACATATATTAAATGATATTTTCCAGTGTTTGGGTAAAAGTTACAATAGGATATTTTTTAAATATGAGCGTTTTAACCTTCACCTATTTCGTATGAAAAATATTCAGAGCATTTTGACCATGGCGAGTAAACATTTTAAATGAATGTTTTTATCTCGTCGTTCTGTTTAATTCTAAGCCATCGAAATTTCAAGTCATATTGGTAATAAGAACTTTAATTTAGTTCTTATTTTCAATATGAATTGAAAATATTATCTCTTTCATAAATTTAGCACGATAAAAAATTTACTGTGTTTGCCTTTTTTTTCCTTTATTTGAATCCCTCGTGTGTGTCAAATAAAGCTTTCTATCTATCTATCTATCTATCTACTGCAAACTAAAATTTTTTCGGGATTTTATATAACATTTAATCGTACTAGTTATCAGTCGTTTTATGATTTCAAATGAAAATCAAAAAATACAAAACCATCAAATACAATAATAGAATAATTAAATAAACACACAGCTTTCAATGTATTTTTACAAAACGAGGAACAAAACTCTCCAAAATGAATGGATAATCCCTTGCGCTAAAATATTTTTACGCCGTTTCCAAAAAGTTTAGTATCAATTTCTCGGTTGATAAGTATTGATGGATTATTGGAAACCGTTAAACCGTATTGCTTTTGTTTACAGATTGTTTAAAATTCAGAAGACCCCAAAGCTTTGAAGTTTTACAATCGCAAAAGCCGTTTAAATATTAAAGGCTTGTGATTCTATTAAACATTATGCTATTTATTCGAAAGGATTAAATGTTTTCATGATTTTTTATTCATTTTCCCGCGTACACGTTTTTGTGAGTTAATAATAAATAAAATTATTTTGATAGATGTGCGTTTGTGCAATTAATATTTTGATTGATGTATATTATATGAACGCAATTAATCAACATTAAGTTCCGTTTTTATTCTATTGTAATAGAACAAGTTTGTTACTGAAATATTAATTAATATTTCTACTATACTACAACAACATTATGCAATATTAAAAATACATGATTTCTTAGGTCAAGTTATACTTGACAAGAATAAATGATGTACTTGTACATAATCATCACGCCTGATGATGATGAAAAATATAACAAATATTTCATATTAGCACCCCAAGTCTTTCGTTTTTAACTAAGCATATATGTGCATGTTTGTGCTATCGATACAGGAGACAGATGCACATTGAAGACAGCTAATGACTACAATTCAAATAAAATGGGTTATCACAGGAGCATTAACCTATAACAACATTCGAACCCGCCACTTTTAAATTCGTGATTAGGGCTCTAACCACTTCGCAGTCAACCTAAAAATAAGTTTGACTCTAAAACATTTAAAAAATTATAACTTATTACATTTGATTCCTTTATTATGCGTATGTAGGTATAATGGTGTTATTTTTTTATATATATCTAATATATTCGCGTAATTTCAATTAAAAACTACAATATTACTACATAGCATATAATCTATACTTATAATAAATCTGTAGAGAGGTCAATTCTGTACATGAAATATATTTTCAAAATAACTATCAGGGGGTGATTAGTGATCGATACTGATGCCAAAAATGCAATCAGTAAAATTTTTGTCTGTCTGTCTGTCTGTATGTTCCTTATAGAAACGAAAACTACTCGACGGATTTTAACGAAACTTGGTACAATTATTCTTCATACTCCTGGGCAGGTTAAAGTATATCAAAATGCTCGGGCTCGGCTACAATCAATAGGAGCAGAGTAGTGAAGGGAAACGTTAGGAAAACGGGAGAAGTTACTCCATTTTTTAAGCTTCCGTCGCGTGTGCAGCCTTAATGGTTAAAGTTTATGTAAATCATGTATGACGGAAATAGTCTTTATAATATTAACCATAAACGCGGGTGACACCGCTGGCACAGCTAGTCAACAATATACATGTTACAATTAATTAAACCTTCATACAAATCACCTATCTTCATATGTCAGCGTTTAGATTGCCCAAAATTCTAGACTGGTATAATAAATCTCAGTTCAGTATATTCCTTGGGCTAGAAATCGTTTTATTAGGGTCTTGCCTTGAAGAAAATTGGTTTTGGTTGGATAACAACTTATTATTGGACGTTCAGATTTATTCATTATTCACATTACTACCTTAAAGGCCTATCCATTTTATATCGATATTGAATATTCTAGTAAATATCCCAGATTTCCAGGAATGATAGATCGCTGGAAACCGCTGATATAATTAATCAGAAGAATCATCAGCTAGTTATTCACTTATTCCATTAAATTAATTAGCTGTCATTTAAAGTTAAAACTAGTACAGCTTTGCTTTAATCCAATAAAAAATAATTCAATAGCCTTTTTATTTAAAAAGTTTGGGTAATTCGTTTACTCTCAATAATAGAAATTTTTAATAAACTATATATTATATTGTTCTTTTTTATTTCATTTACTATTGGTATACAAGTCCAAATAAAATTATAGTTATGTATCTTTAAATCGATCGGTGCTAATGGGTTTTAACCTAGTCTCATATTGATGCATGCATATAGTAAGTATATATATATATGCATATATATACTTACTTATACGTTCGTGTAATGACAATGCAGAGGGTACTTACTATGATTAATTAATAAAAAGTTTTTTTATTTAATTACGCGTACATAACTGACCAGATAAAAAAAAATATTTAATTATATATAAGTAATGAGTTTTCATAATTAAAAAAAAAAACATTTTTAAAATAAAAAAAGAAATTGAAAATTTAAGAGTTGTGTCATAATTTATGATCTTTTACAAATTTTATGTGATATTGCCGTTTTGAAAACCGTGTGAAAATTAAATTAATCCGCAGGCAATAAGTATCTCCAATTATTTTATATTTACCTTATTTACAATGATGTTATGATGAAGAAAGATTTGATTGTTTATTCGTTTGCATTGAATAGGCTTCAAAACAACTAGACAATCGGTCTCGAATATTCTTTCACCGATAGAAAGCTACTTTATCTGCGAGTAGCATAGGCTATATTTTATCCCCGTATTCTTAGGGGAAGTGAGCGGTGGTAGCTCAAATGGTTGTCTGGTTCCCCTATCTTAGGGTTATGAAGGTCAGATCGGCAGTCGCTTCAATGTAATTACCAGACTTGCTAAATCCTGGATCATGGTCTAAGCGGACCCCGTTTAAACACGGGACATAACGCTAAGAAGATGATGATTCTTAGGGGAACGGGAACGACGCGAAGCGCTTCTAGTCTTTAAGTATTACGCAAAGCTTAGTTTGGAGATTACGCAACAAGTAAGAAACTTTGCCGATAACCCCGCTCAAAAATATATAATAAAAATATTTTTCGTTCCATATCTTATCGCTTACCAACAAAATTATTGTTGGAAGATTGTAAACGTAATAATAACATTTGATTGCATAGCCTATAATGTCAATGTTAGTTTATAAAACTGCCAAGTGTGGCGCCACTGTTTTTTCTTTCCTTCCCTCCAAAACTTTATACAAGTCAAGTCGCATCATTTATTCATCTCAGCTATAATAAACGTGTATTTAATTTAAACTCGCTCGAGGTGTATTAATTTCTACAATTATACACAGAAGCGAATATCGAGATGACGAAATAAACAAGCTCGTTTTATTTGCTTCTTTTGTTGAGACGTTGAACATTTTAAATTCTCTTCAAGTCTTTGACGTACTCGGAACTTACAATGGCAGTCTAATTAAATGACTTCAATGTGATATTATTTTCGTTGAAGAACAAAACAATTAGTTGAGACATAACTTACTATCGATGCTATTATATTAATATTACTGTTCTACTTTGAGGAGAGAGAGAATAAATGACTATTATTATTTTATAGTTTGAGCGATATGTGTATAGCCGAGCTAGTGGTATACTTACGTACATATATTAGAAAAAACCAGAGGTGCGTGCTAGAGTTTGAAGCCGCACCCCTCGGTTATGGGGCGCGGGTCCTTATCATTGAGCTACCACCACTTAGCTGTTATAGAAATGTCATCATTATATTATCCTCCTAACGGCAAGTCCCGTTCCAAATCGGAATCCGATCCTACATTCATCGAGTCAGGTAAATCTAGGAATCTATTGTATTGAAACGACTATCGTTTAACCTTCGTAACCCTTAGTTAGGACAAGTAGACAAATTGGTTCGTGTTCAACTAGATATCATTAAGAATCCTTTCCATTTTCAGCGGGTACGATATATTTGAATTTACCTCAAGGCTGGAGGAGAAATACAATTGCAAAATATACTATATTCGTTTTTGTAAGCTCCGCCCTAGTCATATTACGTTCAGTTCACTCTGTCACAGACACTACGATAGAGCTTATATTTGCGGGGTAATAAGTAGTGTATTTCCTTTCCCAGGGTCCAAACTCTAGGCGTGCCAAAATTATAGTACCTATTTTTTTTTATTTGTTGTTTATCGGTGGGAAGACTGGACATTCAAACATATAACCTGGTATAAAAACAATTGTGTTGACGATTCTGTACAAACATTTTCCAGGTTACGTAATACTAAAAATAAGGTTGTTTAGTTACTTTCAAATTAAGATTACAAGTCTAAGTAAACTCTTTGTATAATGCTAACGCTTTGTATTTTTTGTCTAATAAAAACATCCATCAGAACAATGATAATACAATGATAAGAAAAAGCTCCTCACGAACTAGTTTATTCAAACTTGGGTTATAAAAAAAAAACTATGAATGAGTGACCTTTACAAATCCAAATAATTATACATAATAACTGTGATCTAATTTGTCCGGTTTCCTAAACTAAATATTACAAAGGTGGACCTTCCCTTCATTCTAAATAACCAGACTCGCTAAATCTAAAATCATGGTGCAAATCGTTTCTATTCATCAGCATCAATAAATAAATAAAATAAATAATAAATAAATTCTCCAGACTGACACACCAATTCCCTAGTTCCAAACTAAGCTTATGCTTGTGCTATGGATACTAGGCGAATCGTTAGACATACTTAAATACGTTTATAAACATCCATGACTCGAGTACAAATGTCCATGTTCATCACACGAAACATTTGCCCCTAGCGGGTTTCGAACCCGCGACCCTTGGTTTCGTGGTCAGGGTCTCTGACCACTCGATCAACGGGCCAGCCAATTAAGTACCTATATCTATTTTTTATGTTGATAGTTTGTCGTGCCCCTTCTAACGATCACATTTAATTCATAACAATTAAATTCCTATCGCGTCCAAGGGATCAGCCGACCCGAAGCACGTATAGTTGTTAGTTTAGTTAACTGCATGTAACCCAGCCCTACCCTGCCCCTACCCCACCCTACGACCCTTACAGGGCAATGCAAACATTGCTATTTGATGATTGATTATAACTACCTGATAGAGAAATGGTAGCCCATGCAAATTTAATCTACTTACTAGTTGTGATAAATATGATTTTACATACATACGTCCAACAAAACGCTGACTAAAGAAGCCAATTCAGCTTATTTTATTTCGGGATACTGTCGTATTAATTTTATTTAATCGATAAACTAATTTAGAAATACAAATATTCTGAGATTACAAATATTTTGGGTTTTGGGTTTGTGTTGACGACGAAATAGCCACTTGTCATTACTTTTTTACAGCTTTTTATCTAACCCAGACCAGATTTATTTTTGGCTGAATTTGACTCTGCCTACCTTTTCGGGGATTACGGGCGTGATGTTATGTATGTAATATTCTGAGATCCGTTATTTTTAAAGTGATTAGAAATGTATACCCTAATTTAATTATAATAACGGGTCTATTGAATAATTGTTTTGTATCAAAGCGTGTGATCTTGTTAATAAAGTCGAGATTTGTATCCACATTTGGGAATCAGACACTAATAGTACCTTACCGCGTCGTATCCGTGATCTTGTCTCATGAATTATCATTAATTAGTACACGTAGAATAGTATATATACACGTAGAAATGTATATAGTACTAAGCAGGTCTATAACACAAGTAAATACTATTTGCTAACTAGGGCCGATTACGGCAAATGAGAGAAATTCTATTCTACCATAATTACCTTTGAAAATATAAACTTTCGCATTAATTTATATTACTTACAAATTATTGTTTGTTATTCAATATGTTCTGTCTATAGGAGCGGTGGTAGCTCAATGGTAAGGACACGCACCTCTTAACCGAGGAGTGCGGGTTCAAACCCGGGCACGTACCTCTGGATTTTTCCAATGTATATACGTATTTATACCACTATCCCGATGGTGAGGGAAAACATCGTGATGAAACCTGCAAATCCAAATAACTTTGGATTTGTAGCCATGATCCAAAAATTGTCTGGTTCCCCTATCTTAGGGTCACGAAGGTCAGATCGGCAGTCACTTCAATGTAATTACCAGACTTGCTACATCTTGGATCATGGTCCAAGCGGACCCCGTCTAAGCACGGGACGTAAACGCTAGGAAATGATGATAATCAATATGTTCTGTCAACATCATAATGTATTCCGGTATGTTCTTTCTGAATGTAGAGAACCAAACAAGCGCCATTATTATTAACCAAATTACCTTCCGAAAAATCCGTAATAGCTTCATCTGAACTCACAGAGCTGCATACCTCCGGCCCGGAGCCCTCCCAAGCCCCATAAAAGTCCCCAACAAATATTTGTTCTGGAAAACGTTTAATTGGTTCAAAGGCCGCGCTTTGAGCTTGCGATATTTCCAATATTGTACTTCGGGATCCGGCGTGAAGGACCAAAAGTCAATTTGATACAACAGATCGGTCATTTAAAACGGATTATTTAATTGGGGAATGTTGATTAAATGTTTACCTTTGGTGTGTTTAGAATTGGAATATAATCAGCTATCCGTGATAGTTAATTAACAGATTAGAAGAAAATTATTCACAAACGAATATAAACAGTAAACAAAAGTTATACAACTGTTGAAACTTAATTTCAACTATTGAATTCATAGAATTTTTAATAAGCTAGATAACAAAAACTTGCAGTATTTCTATAAATAGTCTTCGATAATCTTCAATGTATAATGTAAAACATATACCTATCGTTTGAAACTATGTATTAAGAAGCTTGGTGATGTCTTCTAAATCTCACACTTTCGCTTATTATTCCTGAAAACTTAACATTTCCCCGTACATTGACATTTCCTATTCCTCTATCCGATTTTCCGGAATGTGGTCTTACTATATCAAAGTTTACATCATATATATACGTGTATGTATGTAAAATATAGTATGCCATCACGCCTGCTATGCTGCCATATCCAGGAAGGGACAGACTCCACCAGCAATAATCTTCATAAGCCACATTCAGCCAAAATTTTAATTGATTGGATTGGGTTAGATGGAAATATGGATAAAAAATTTACCAACATTGTGTTAAAAATTATTTATAAGGTTTGAAATGTTTAAGGCCGGGACATTAAAAGGACATCAGAAGGCATCCAAGAAATTATAGAAAATTAAAAAAAACACAAACCTATCTGCTAGAATTTACAAAAATAAAACGCATTGTGCTCCCAGAACTTAAATACCTGCAGTACAATAAAGGTCGTTCACCCCAAAAATACGGTTGGTATTCGTTTTCTGAATAAGTAATATTGAAAAAGCTGTTTTCCTTTGTGAAATTTTCTCTTTCATAACTTAAACCAGAATTTAATTTTAAAGCTGTGTAATTATGTATTTTATATTTGGCGCCATATTTGAGAGATTCCTTGTATAGTTTGCGAATCGAAACAAATCTCTGAATGTTTTACATACAATAATATGAATATATAATTTTTTGAATTTATGCTTATATCAAAATTGTATAAAGTAGTCACAGTTTTATTTTGAGGACGCGCGAGCAAATGCGATGAGTCTATGTTGAAGCTGCTTAGAGCTGTATTTTATATATATATATATATTATATCCTATATTTTCTAAGAATGTGTTTCTTGCCTAGCATGTCGTAAAAGGCGACTAATGGTATATGGGGTTGTGGGTATGTGATTGTGTAGGTGACGAGCTAGTTACTTGTCACTACTATTCACAGTTTTTTATAACCCAATCAGTTTGTGTGGCTAAATGTGGTAAAACAAAAAAACCGACTATCGTGTTTCACATCGGAATTTTTGATGCTATCAACTCCCGGATTGCGTAAAATCGTATTATGCTAGATTTTCTGTATTTTACGATTTATAAGTGCTTTTTTTGAAGCGAAATTGAATAACCAATTTTAATTACCTATGCATTTTGGCTGCGCATACCTTCTGGGATATTATATTTTGCACAAATAATAAAAAGCTTTTAAAGTTCCCGATCGCCATTTTCAGGTCTATCGCCCGGCGAAAATGTGATTTCCCTAAAATCGTTATTAATTTTGAAGGCGTCTTAAGGACCCGACATTAATTTTAACCTGATTAGAACGGCGGACGTCATAATTGGGCCTTATTAGTAATCTTTGTAAGCTTCGTGAATAATCCTCTAAAAAAATTTCTCAAACATTTTTTTCTTTGACAAGTTCACACGAACACGTAATGATGTGCGTCCGACGTTGTATTACTAACTTTATCTTTTCACGTGTAAGGTTTTTTTTCTGATTAACTGCCTCAGGCGGGTTGGGTGGCAATATAGAATTAATTTAGGTTTCTTGAGCAATATTTGTGAAAAGAAAACCAACGAATGTGGGTGGTAATATCTAAGGTGTACCGAGTAACGACTGTTTCAAAAAATTGTACGAATTATCTTAGGAAAATTTCTTTTTATCTTCGCCTAATTGAATTTGTGAGACGTATTTTCAAGATGGCGCAATATAATTGGGGACTCAGTAAATTAGCAGAGTAAGATTTCATTCATCGTTTCATATGTCTATTTTATTATTAAATGTACATTTATTCGGCAGTTGCTTCACATTTTCATTTATTACGTAACATAACCTCAGTACATAGTTAATGTCCTTATATTATCGACCGACTCGATATTAACCTTATGTAGTGACCCTTTTATTTTTTATTTTTTTTTTTACGTGAGGAATGCATTTACGCACCGTCCAAGTAAACCTAGGTTCGGCCTACAAAGATGTGTCGGGCTCAGAGGCGTTGGGAAAGCACTCTACTACCGACTAAACCTCACGGTGGTCATTCTTCGGGCGTTGGCGCAGATTCCGGGCTCCCCACTGCGGGACTCTACGCGAAATCTACGTCTACGCCGCTGCCGATCCATGCGGCCCATCTCGAGGGAGAGGCAACCTCACCTCCAGAACACCTCGCGGTGCTTATGACGGCACAGACCACAGTGTCACCCCATCCTATTTAATGGACGAGGATCCACGTGTCGTCATCTTCTCTGGGGCTGCTTAACGAAGTGAATGCAGGCCCCCCCGCAAACACTCCACAGCCCCAAAGGCCCTTTTAGTCGCCTCCTACGACAGGCAGGGATACCACAGGAGTATTCGGAGCCCCCCTCTGTAGTGACCCTGCCCCATGCGCCAGAAGTTGTTGGTTCGATCCCCACCCAGGACCAGCAATTTTATAATGAATACTTATGTTTATATAGAATTAACACAAGATTAATATAGTCAGGTGTTAATATAAATAAGTAATATTTAAGTATATATTTGTAATACCACTGTTGATTCTGATATTCGTAACACAAGTGCTTAAGCTACTTACCTCGGAATCGGTATGTGATGTAGTCTGGTATTTATTTATTATTTTATATTTGATAAAATAAAAAAGGTTCAAACCATTTTTACTTATTCACAGTCTGTCAAAAACAGCTATCGGTTTTGTTGTTGAATATAAAATGGCTTATATGTTAAGTTAATCTTTGACAGGCCGTGTAGTCCAATGGTAAAAGATCCTAGCCACAAAATGAAGCGTTGTGAGTTTAAAACCCGCTAGGAACAAATGTTAGTCATAAAACCAAATTCAATTTTCCCCCCTAATATTTACTATACCTACATCCAAATGCAATATACTAACTCAATTTCAAAGCACAAATTCGGGACAAATATCACAAAAGTACATGTACCGTGAACTCTGGAACGCGTTCTAAATATGGCACGTTATAATCCCTTGAAGATTGCCGCCGAAATAATTACATCCGCGGTGACACCCCGCCGACATTTATAAACTTTGGCGATTAATCACCCCCACCCGAGCATGTATTTTATCACCCCTCACTTCATTCAGGTGACGAAATACACTTGCGTGCAAAGAATTGGCACATTAGTAGGACCCATACCGTTGTTGTTTCATTTGCTAAAAGAGAAAACAAAAACAATATTTTTGTTTATATTTGTTTAGTTCAAAGTATTATATTACAAAAAAAAAATACCTTTTTCCTTCGGCTCAGTCGAAGTTATCAAGCTTCTTATGGCTTCCTATTATAAGTAATGTCGTCCTAACCGATATCGGTCAAAATTAGCTAACTGCACAGGAGATATTATAGTGCACAAGTGTGTGCGCAAACACAGGTGCACTCTCTATTCCTTCACTCTCATAGTCAGATGAAACGGCAATCTGACATGACCGGAGAGAGGTCAGGCGCAGGACCAACGGCATAACGTGCTTTCCGAGGCACGGGTGTGATTAAACCGCCAAGTTCCTGACTTCGGACTGTTACTGAGTAATTTCAATATTGAATTATTCAGCCACAATTTTTGGCCCGGATTTGAACCCGGGACCTGTTGGTCCTTAGGCGGCGTGTGCTACCACTATACCAACGAAGCAGTCAATTTAAAAGTATTCACTGGATAAACAATATCCTTTATAATAACTCAGGTAAAAATGTATCTATTTTATGTACAAAGCAACGTTATTTTGAGCAAAATGATATGGCATCACGCCGACAAGAAACTTGAATTCCATGTCTGAGAACTTTTGATTGATGATAATTCAGAAGTAAATTTAGTAAAATTATCTGATTGAGGCCTATAACCACCTCAGCTTAATTTAAAGATATAAAATAACCATTAGAATAAATCGCTTTTATTTACAGATTTATTAATTTACCACCGAAAAGTCTATAGAAACCACCTTTATTTGTGAGAGACCGTTATTTAATTCCCGACTTCTTTCAACCTTAGATCCTTATCCAAAGGGAGGGCACACCCATTTTTCATCCCTCTTTAAGCTTGTCTGAGATAAATATTTGTACCTTATTCCGACTACAATCCTCTGTTTAATTAAAACAAATTTAATTAAAACTAGAATTATCAATAAGGTCTTTCATTACTAAAGAAGGAATTAAAAGAGGCATGCCTAAACAAAAATTGGATTTAGTCTGGAATTTGAGTTTCAAGCTAATAGGCAGAACACTAATTAATATAAAGCTAAATGAATTTAGGAAAACTACAGTACTTAGGCTAGTCTGCGTTGAGAATTTAAATGTAATCCGGCTTGGGTAACGGTCGTGGGTTGTAGTAATTGATGCTTTAGACACTCTTAAAACTTCTCTGATACTGTTAAAATTTTAAGTAATTAATTTACTGTTCAATTAATAAAATAACTTTGAAATAAACCTTTCAAAGTTAAGTATGTACATTTTAAATCTAATTTAATTTATTTTTTTTGTCTCGTTTTTATTTATTAATTGTTTGTCTCGTTAGGATAGATACCAAATAGACAAACGCTATAGTTTCTAAAAGAATATTAGAAGGTTATTGCTTAAGAAGATGCCAATAGAAGATGGCATATGCTGAGAAGACCAAAATTATAAATAATTAATCAATTCTCCAGACTGACACACCAATTCCCTAGTTCCAAACTAAGCTTATGCTTGTACTATGGATACTAGGTGCATGGATAGACATACTAAAATACGTTTATAAACATTCTATACATCCGTTCAAAATGTCCTTGTTCATCTCACAAAAAAATTGCCCCTAGCGGGATTTGAACCTGCGATCCTTGACTGACACTCGACCAATGGGTCTAGTAAATTTTCGGTAAATTATATTGTTACCACAGAACATTTTGAAATATCTACTTATTTTTTCCATTCATATTAATACTGTGAAGTATTCTCAAAACATTCGCGATACAAAATTCCTGGGACAGACAGAAATTCACGAGAGCGAAACTACACAGGTAACGCGTGCAAAGACTAATTTGAAAATAATTGCCATTTAGACTCCTACACTAAAGAGAAACGATTTTAACAAAATTCAACAGGTGGTGTTGTTTCTAGCATGTTAACAGACTGACAAATTTATTCTCGGAATAAACCTGAACGTTGTTATATCAGAAGTCAGAACTTCGTATATTTGGGACTAGCTGTGCCAGCGATGTCACCCGCGTTTATTGTTAATATTATAAAGACTATTTCTGTCATACATGATTTCTATGTAACTTTAACCATTAAGGCTGCACACGCGACCGAAGCTTAAAGAATGGAGTAACTTCTCCCGTTTTCCCAACATTTCCCTTCACTACTCTGCTCCTATTGATTGTAGCGTGATGAAAAGTATACTATAACCTGGCCAGGAGTATGAAGAATAATTGTACCAAGTTTCGTTAAAATCCGTCGAGTAGTTTTTGTTTCTATAAGGAACTACAGACAGACAGACAGACAGACAAAAATTTTAGTGATTGCATTTTTGGCATCAGTATCGAGTACTAATCACCCCCTGATAGTTATTTTGAAAATATATTTCATGTACAGAATTGACCTCTCTAGAGATTTATTATAAGTATAGATATGCTTTCGCTTTTATCGATGGCAGTACCTAAGTCCATAACACACTGGTCTGGGACTTAAAAAATGTACCAAGCGTGTTCCTTGCTTGCTTGTTTTCAAAAGTGCATTTCCCATACCCAAAGGCTAATATCTAATACCCAAAAGGGTAGATTGTGTAGGCTAGCTAGCCAGTTATCACTAAGTATTATAATGGTATTTAACAATTTTCCAGCTAACCCAGTTCAATTATATTTTTGACGTAAAATTATTAAAGGAACGTATTGTTTTTTCAATACATTAAGCTTGACTATTGCAAGCGTGATGAAATATAAAACTAACTAACTTCAAGTCATTTTCTTAACAAGGTAGGTAGATAGAACCAAGAGCCAAATGATACGGTCCTTACACATATCAGTCGATTCTTCGACGTTCGTCATTATTGTTCCTAACATTACTTTCTGTAAAACACAACCAATTTAGTCGAGATAGATGCTGAAATGTATGTGTCCATTTGCGTACAAAAACACAGCAAAAAGCTGAAAAAACTTTCGTCCAAAACATCAAAAAAGAAGTTAGCATCAGCAAAAAATTGGGCCCGACCGCCACATTGTATGGAAGCGTCGAATCCGTCACTCGCTTTGTTCGTTTTTGGATAGTTCCAGACTTCCCGTCGAGTTGCGAAACTTCCACGGTGATGCCGATTCCAGAACTTGGTTACAGCCCGCTGAAAGATTAAACTGGATGGACGGAATCGGATACTTTGGATCCGGAGACTCTGTACATTAGTAATTCTTCGTTCCGGATTGCGGAAAGTTTAATTCTTTCGTGCTTAAAGTGAGGTCTGGTCGGCGACTGTTCGTGTTGCAGGAGATTAAGAGATTTATCGTCACGTTAAATGAGTATATTAACGTCGACGTTATTTTAGGAGTAGGCACCAAAAGTGAAATGCTGCGTTATGAATTTTGGATATTTGTTAAAACTAGCATAAACATGTTGTGCTGGACATGTCTCATTAAAATTTTAGATTAAATTGTCACCTTGTTCATCGATTCAGATGACAAATATATCATCAATCAACCCATTATATATCGTCATACTAGAGGCTAGACTGCTTTCAACTGATTTAAAAAAATAATTTTGTCCGATGTTGGTCTGGGACTTAAAAAATAATGTGCCAACTGTGTTTCTTGCCTAGCATGTAGCAAAAGGCGACTAATGGAATAAGGGGTTTTAGGTGTGTGATTGTGTAGGCGACGAGCTAGCCACTTCTCACTACTTTTTCACAATTTTTCATCTAACCCAGCCCAGTTTTGTTTTTGGTTTAATGTGGTTAAAGGGGTCTGCTGCCCCTTTGACTTTGCCTACCCCGTCGTGGATTATGGACGTGATGTTATGTTGTTGTGGTTGTAAAAATTAAGAAGTCACTTTCAAACGATCTTAGTTTCTGCTCTTACGAAATACTTATTTACTTAATAAAAATTAAAACAGACATCTTTCTTTATTTTTTAATATACAAAAGTGCTAGTATGAATACAGTAGATAATTTCATATGTCATATAACCCATAAATGCATTATATATGGCAGTTTCATGTTGGTCATAATGGTAAAAAACATACAAACACGTACCATATCCACGGGTATACAAAGTTCCACCATTATGAGAGAACGTTTTGTACAGTCAGCTAGATAATGAGGTGTCACCGATTTAACGGTAAATTTCGTTTGCTTATAATTGTCCTAATTTATATAAATTACGGTTGATTGTGTTAATTTTATCGCAAAAAGAAAAATAGTTTGTGCACAACGAACGGTCGCCAGCAGTTCAGTCTGTAGGGTTAAGCTAAGAGCCCTGTATGGTCTGTAAATATTATGCGAATAAAAAGCAGCATAATTATGCCTTCCAAATTCTTTTTTCTCATGATTCGAACTTTAAGCGTCCTGAATTTTATCAATAAGAAGATGAACATGGGAC
The DNA here is from genome assembly GCA_951394215.1 of Glyphodes perspectalis. Taxonomy (NCBI): domain Eukaryota; kingdom Metazoa; phylum Arthropoda; class Insecta; order Lepidoptera; family Crambidae; genus Glyphodes; species Glyphodes perspectalis. The sequence goes on along the minus strand of OX596218.1, from coordinate 12,519,268 downwards.
AAATAGGGGCAACATGGGACATGGAAAAAACTGAACCTTCTATAAACCAAATACTAACTCTATTTTAATAAAAATATTAGTGTAGTAAATAGCGAAGTCTGCTGATCGCTTAGTACAGAAAAAAAATGCCTATTCAATTTTATTATTTTACAATTTTAATCCATTTAACTGTACTTACATATTATTAACCAATTTAATAATAACTTAGGTAGATGGTCGTTATTTGTCGGAAACAAAAATACTTATTTGTTTTATTAAAATCATTACATCGTTTTCTGGGCTGACTGTACATTGCAGGTCCATACACGATTTTTTTACTCGTCTGCGAGCAAAAACTCCCAAAAATTCGCTTTTATTATTCCGGAAAAATAAATACACAGCCCGTCGAAATTGTGTAAAATTAATTTAATAGCTTCAGGCGGAGAATTATAGGGGTCCGCGACGAGTTACAAAAACGATTTGTGTACCATGTATTGTTTTCTGACAGCTGATGAAAGAATGACTTATTCTTTAGAGACAAGTACGATTCCTTGAAGAAAAAACTTAAATTCTACAAGTCTCCAAACTAATATTATAAATCTGACTAGAATTTTTTTATTCCTTTTTGAAGTATAAAGCCTTAATATTGACGAAATGTGGAACCAGGAGGAAATGTACATTGCCTGTAACATAGAAAAAATCTATCAGGTTACTAGATTTTTTCGATCCTGAAAGATTATTTGAGCAGCTGGTATGCAATTAGAAGATAGACCAAGTTTACATATAAAATTACATATTCTAAATTTGAAACATTAGAAAATTAGGAAAAATATGGAAACCTTTGTCTACATTCCTAGTATGTACGAATATTCTAAGGAACCCGCCGGTCTTAGTCGGACTTCAGTCCATTTTTAACGTAAACAATGGCTTGGAGAGGGTTAAGTCTCTATTGTTAATTGCGACGTGCCTTTACTGAAAGGTGATTTAAAAGCGCACGCTTGCATTTTATCTTTTCATCCTTGCGCTTCCTCAATCAGTCGTACTTATTTCAGGACTTTAGTTCTGCCTCTTTTAACAATTTTCCGGTCGTTTTTTTCTTTTTATTGTGCAACCGTCAAAGGTTGTGGTCATGTTTTTTCAAATAATTGTTAAGTTCGAGATTCTCAATTTTTTTTTTGTACAACAGTAATCCATTTTATTATTTATATGAGGGTATCTGTTGCATATGTAATTAATTTCTGAATCAGAACCAAATCCTAATAGTATTTTGGGGATAAAAGTAGTATACTTATTCCATTTCTAAGGCTCGAATTTTCTGCAAACCGAATTTCATAAAAACCGTCTATGTAGTTTAAGCGTTAACAATTAAATAAAGCGAGAAAAAGTTCCTTTAGTATATGTAATACTTACAAGGAAGTGAAAGATTTTACATTTTCATAGATATTGTTATGTTAGTGGTGTAACATTATCTTAACACGTTATATACTATATAAAATGGTCGAAAAAAACGGCTGAAACATACGTCATATTTGTGAACGGGCGTCGTCTGACCGAAATGGTCTACTCTGGCTTCCATTGTGTTCACAAACATTTCATCGTAACGTATGTTGACTAAACCTAAACCTTATAATTTGGCTTTAATGTAAATAGAATCATTATTTATAATTATTAAAAGAAAAACCGTAGAGCTTGTATGAAAAGGATCATAAATGTTGAAGAAGCCAGTGAGGTGTGTAAATATCGTGCCTACCCCGCTAGGAATAAAATATAACATAGAATACTAGTTGTAAGTAAATACTATTAACTCATGTTGTGTATGCTGATTATGGATCTCTGTCTAGATTAATAGTGATAAGTTTTTACTTTTTTCTGTGATGTTTATGGCAGTGATCTGTTTGTGTACCAATTTTAAATAAATAAATAAATAGGAAAGTGGCGTAAAATTTTGTTAGTTAGTTACACACACACATACATAACATCACGCCCACGATCCCCGAAGGGGTAGGCAGAGTCGAAGGGGCAGCGAGCCACTTCAACCACATTCAGCCAAAAATAAAGCCGGGCTGGGTCAGATGGACAATTGTGAAAAAGCAGTGACAAGCGGCTAACCTGTCGCCTACACAATCACACACCCAAAACCCGATATACCATTAGTCGCCTTTTACGACATGCTAGGCAAGAACCACAGTTGGCATATTCTTTTTAAGTCCCAAACCAACATGGGACAGTGGGCTGGGTTGGATGGAAAGCTGTGAAAAAGAAGTGACAAGTGGCTAGCTCGTCGCCTACTCAGTCACATACCCAAAAGCCCGTAAACCATTAGTCGCCTCTTACGACATGCTAGGCAAGAACCACAGTTGGCACATTCTTTTTTTTTGTCCCAGATCAACATGGGCCAAGTCCCAGACCAACATGGGACATGGGTTAGTTAGTTATTAAAAGAAAAAAAAATTAAATAGTAAAAAACAGTTCAGTCCTCTGTGGCTTCCCCACTATGGAAGTGGCGTGGAGTTTAGTTAGTTAGTTAAAAAGCAAGCTTTTCTTAAATGCTCCTAAAAGAGGAATTAAGAATTTAAAATTTTGCTTCTATGGACTTTATTTAGAATAGAAAACATGTGAGTAGTTATACCAGTAATAAGTAATATATCCAAATATAAAAGTTCCACATTTCCCTTAATCATAAGAAAAAACTAACCACGCTCAGCGACCCGGTGGGTCTTGGCCTCTGACATCAAAGAACGCCATTCCGGTCTGTTTCGTAATAATTAATTAATTAATCATAATAAACACTTATTATTCTCAGTTTTTCAATCTAAATTACACATTAAGAAACTTTAATTTGTCTGGTGCAAGGAGGTTACATTCCGAACGAAGGAGATACCGTTGGCTCAATTCGTTCCGTGCCGGTCTCGCGCAAGTTCCGATTGGCCTATTAAACAGAAGTACGTACTAAACTCCTCTCTTTACGCCCTGGTATTCACAGGATCATGCATACGAATAGATTCAGACTGAAATGCCTTGGTATTAGAAGCTCTAGTTACGTCTAAGTACAAGACGATTTTAGAAGTTGCGATTATTTGTTTTCTGGGCAAGCACGAACGTTTACTACGTGCGATTGTAGACACTATAATCTCTTTTGGGGTCTTTTTGATCATTATTCTAAAGTTAGTTAAATAAATAATAAATTCTACAGACTGACACACCAATTCCCTAGTCCCAAAATAAGCTTATAAGCTTGTGCTATGGATACTAGGTAAACGAATAGACATACTTAAATACGTTTATTAACATCGATGACTCAAGTACAATTGACAGTAATATTCATGTTCATAACACGAAATATTTGCCCCTAGCAGGATTCAAACCCGCGACACTTGGTTTCCTGGCCTGGGTCTCTGACCACTAGATCAACGGGCCAGTCAAAATTAAAAATATAATTGTAACGTAGAAATTACTATGACTGTCAAACCTGTAGAATAAGAAACTAGATTGGACTTAAAACTAATAACTACTAGCTGCTTTTTTATATTATCCAATAGGGTTTGCTAACACAATATTTAGTTGTTAATTATAACACTAGAGGATTCATAATGTCCAAAAATCTAAGAACAACAAAAATATATTATTTATATCTAATAAAGAAACTGGGGACTATCATTAAGATAAGCCATCAATTCTGCTTTAAAACTATACTATTCCGTTTCGTTACAAACCAAAACAAACATTCAAACTAACAATCCTCACTGTAAATAAATCAGGAGCATAATTTCTAAAAGCACTCCGAACGAAAACTCTTTGACATATTTGTTTTCATTCCGATTATCCTTCCCCGTATCCAGCGATTGGGCGTTAGATAAATTTGGAAAATTAAAAATGGGATTGTTAACCTAGCAGAGGCGAGGTGGCGATAATTTATTGACACTATAAAAACAGATTTATCAAGAGGACGAGCGAGCGATGCACTAAATGTTTGTCTCGATACAGCGCTTTAGAAAATGCAGTTTGTGTTGCGGAAAAATCACGGCGATTTTGTTCGTTTATAGCGCAGTTGAGGTGGGGTACGTTATGGCCCGACGGCAAATTAGGGCTATGTTATTCGCGCGTATATGTTTGTGATATTCTTTAACTACTTTAAATCACCTAAAAAAAACATGTTTTTTTACATTTCACCGCCACCTTCAGAGGCTGGTCTGCTCTGGTTTACCTTTTACTTGTAATAATACTCGCTGAATCTTCAACGAAAATTAACTGTGACTTGACTTGGTATAAATATTAATTTTTTCTATACATTTTAATTTTTATATTCAATCTGGCATGGAAAAGAGTATCTACCGAGTTTCTTGCCGGTTCCTTCGCGGTAGATGCGGCATTCCGAACCGGTGGTAGATTCAAATTGTTCTATTTTGTACCTTTTACTTGACGATTTACAAGTGCTATTTTGAGGCACGTAAATAAACGTATTTTGAGTTTAAGTTTATTGGGACGCTCGGAATGTAATTTTCTATCGAAAATCTAATAAGTTAGGAATAATATAATATTTCGACTCAGGTCCTTAAACCTAATTACTCTAAATAGAAAAACAAACACTACTTTATTGAAGAATAATTTATTATAGACGGAATAGTTTCCTCCTTTACGACAAAAGCTTCGCTATTGAAAGAAAGACATCATAAGGTAAAAGTATCCGTTGACAGCATTCCTCTTGAAAGAGAGACGCAGACAAGGAAGATTGATTATTTTCATTACTCGCAATATTACATCGATCTATCATCACAAGTGGATGATAGTTATGTGTAATGGTATTGAGAGGATTATTATACTAATGCACTTATTTTATCTTCTCTCATCATCATCTTCCTAGCGTTATGTCCGTGCTTAGACGGGGTCCGCTTAGACCATGATCCAGGATTTAGCGAGTCTGGCAATCACATTGAAGCGACTGCCGTAACCTAAGATAGGAAAACGAATAATTTTTGGATCTTTGTTAAAAATTCAAAGTTGTTTGATTTGCAGTTTTCATCACGATGTTTTCTCTCACCGCCGAGCTAGTGGCACAAATATGTACATAGATTTGAAAAATAGAGAGGTACTCCCTCGGGCTTGAACCCCGTCCCTTGACTATGAGGCGCGTGTTCTTACCATTAAGCTACCACCGCTCGACTTATTTTATCTTCGCTATACTATGCAAACTAGTTAATAAAGACATCTCATTAACGTTATAAATAAGGTATATCTGTTTAAAGTCAAATTGAATTTGACTGGCTAAAAAGGTTATTGTTTTAATTTATGTTTTATAAATACTGATTAGAAGACACACATTTAGACGGAATTTTTTATTTTCAATAGCAATAAAAAAATATATCTCAGAAATCTCCGAAAAAATAATTTGTCCCAAACTCTTACTTACAAATTGCAACGCTTTAAAGTAAATAAAAAAAATTCAAACGCGCATTATTAATTAAATCCTCAATATATTTTGCGAGAAAGAACAAAAATACATTAAAAAATTAGTTGCCATTAAGCGAATAAAAAATGTTTTAAAGAACATCAAAAGAAATCCACGTCAACAGTGTCTAAAAATATCTAGTTTCCACAATCACAAGTTGCAAGTCTTTGATAGTTAGTTCGTCTTACATCATTTGACTTCAAAGGGCAAATAGAAGATTGATACACTGAGGAACGTTACAAGCTTCAGAATGTTTCTTATATTAGATTATTAGCTGCTGTGGCTCGGTGGGCGGAATCCGTTTTTATACCGTCTCTCGGGAACTGAAATGTTTGGGAAATGCCTCTAAATGTTTGTCCTAAATTTGGGGAGCTCAATAAATTTTCTTCGTTCTTAAATTCAATTTATTTGTATATGTGGTACCGATTGTGTCGGAAAGATGGTACTTGATTGAATATATATGTTTGGAATATATTTGGAATATTTCACAGCCTAAATTGATATGTTTAAATGTTATGAAGTGTGAGAGTAATAAAGTTAATTTATCAAAATAATTAATAATAAAACAATGCAGGACTGCAGACCGTAAATGCGAAAGGCGGGAAATTTAAGAAGACATCTTGCGAGATGGACTGATAATTTAGTACCTGTAGTAGTATTAAATGTGGAAAACTCTAGCTCGCAATAAGTTAACTGAAATGGATAAAACCTTGGTAACTGTAGGAATAGAAAAAACACAGAATCCAATAAATAGCTTATGTATAAACCAAAGATATAGAAAAGATCTTCAAAATCTGGATAGGTATTCATATACGAATGTTTCGCAGTTGCTTGTTGTTCTGATAAAAATTATATGTCGGATTGTGAACGCCCCTTTTTGTTTTATATGAGACGGGAGTGACTTAGACAAGTCTCAGATTAAGACAAAGACGAAATCCCGATGAAGTTACGAAGGCCGTGAACTGACTTCCTCACTCAACTCATCCTCCCTTTAAACCCAGAAACGTTGGAATCGAAATAGGCAGTCAATTAGACATCGGATTTATGGAGGCAATAAAAGATTAACCTCATTGGTGGAAATAGTTCGGTGCCGGCCTCTAATTGGACAGGGCAAGTTGGGGTCTGTTGACGGGAGTAAACGGTACGCCAGGAGAATGAGGATGTGTGTTGCAGTTTAGACTGAATTTCGCCAAAGTTAAAATTGGCAAGTGATTTACTGATACAAAAGACAAAAGTTTTTTTTTAATGGAGGCACGTTCTAATATGGATTTAAATGAAATCACAGTCAAGATCTATTTTATCTCTTTATTCTATTTTATCTTTTGGTGAGTAATTAACGTTTGCTTCTAGGTTGCCCTAAATTACTAGCCAAATAGATAAAATAAATGTTGTATAAGTCAAATTTCAGATTTCAATTCTTAAATACATGAATTAATACCGTATTAAGGACGCCATATTGTTTAAAATGACATCACATAGACAAATAACTATTAAATTCAATAATAAGACGACGAATAAGATGAACAAAACACATTACTTGCTGAAGTCACAACTTTCTATAAATTTCTAAAAAAGCTAAGTTGTAAACAAAAATTGCAATCAAAATATTTTGCCAGTAACATGGGTGAGGGTGTTAAATGTTAAAACTGTTAAATTTATTTATAGTGAAGACCACTAAATCGGAGGTAAGTTCACTCGATAAAACTTCTCGAGATGTCTATCGTAAATCGAACACCATTTCATCGAGTGCTCGACACTTAACGGATTCGGACGTCTTATTGAGATCAGTCAAACACTTACCTACTAGGTGTTAAGTGATCTTTTTTGCAATCTGTTAAAAAAAAAAACTAGCTTCACTTCATTTATCTAACTAGATAGCCCGGTAAATACTATGCGATTGTTAACGGGTTTAATGAGAAGGGTTGAATGAAAACTATGAATCAGCAGTAATAAGTGGCTAGCTGGTCGCCTACACAATCACAGAGCTAATACCCAATACACCATCATCTTCCTAGCGTAATGTCCCGTGCTCAGACGGGGTCCGCTTAGACCATGATCCAGGAATTTGCTAGTCTGGTTAATCGCTACATTAAAGCGACTGCCTATCTGACCTTCGTAACTCTAAGATAGGGGAACCAGACAATTTTGGATCATGGTTACAAATCCAAAGTTGTTTGAATTTTCAGGATTCATCACGATGTTTTCCTTCACCGTCGAGCTAGTGATATAAATACGTACATAGACTTGAAAAATCCAGAGGTACGTGCCCGGGTTTGAACCCGCACTCCTCGGTTAAGAGGCACATGTCCTTACCATTGAACTACCACCGCTGTAATAATACCCAATACACCATTAGTCGTAATTTACGACATAACACAGACAAAACACAGTTGGCACCTTTTTTAAAGTCCGAGTTCAACATGGCACCACCTTTAATGGCACCTACGTGTTAATAGTACCTCCATTCATTCACACTTCTTTCCCATTGGGTAGGCAGAGATCACAACCTTCCATTTACTATAAATAGCTCACACGTTTGTGTTTCATAGTCATTAACCATTTCGTGCATGTTAACCCGGGTACAGGTAATTGACCTGACCTTTAATTTATATTTTACAATTTTTATTAACCAACGCTTGCTAGCCATTCCTTATGGAATTAATTTTTGGTGTATCATGCCCCATTGAGGACCCATAATTGACTGGCTCGATGGCGCACTTGGTAGTGATCCTGCCTGATGCGACAAGAGTTGTGGGTTCGACCCCGAGGACAAACATTCGTGTGTTGAATACTTGTGTTTGTTCTGTGTCTGGGTGTTAATATCCAATATATAAGTATATATTTGTAATAGCACTTTGGTTTCTAATATCCGTAACACAAGTGCTTAAGCTACTTACCTCTGGCTCGGATCAACGTATGTGATGTTGTCGGATATTTATGTCGGATATAATGGTCTGAAACTTAAAATGAATATACCAACTGTGTTATTGCAAGAGTATGTTTTAAAAGGAGAATAGCAGTGTATTGGTGATTGGGTTTATAATTACGACCAGCTCGCCCCTAGTCACTGTTTTGCCACAAATCGAACCCAACTCAATTTTACGCTTGGCTGAAAGTGGTCGAAGAAGCTTGCTGCTCCATTGACTCTGCCTAACCCTTCGAGGGTTACGAACGTGATGGTATGTTATACCCAACGGAGGAATAAATTCAGTATGCATGTTTACGCTATACACACAACCTTGGCTGAGGTTAATGACACCACAAAAATAGAAAAAACAAAACCATTTCGCCAAAGCAATTTTCTTTTCAAATTCAAAGCTGTAGTAGACTGGCTCAATGGCGCATTCGGTAGTGACCCTGCCTCATGCGCCAAGAGTTGTGGGTTCCATCCCCACCCAGGACAAACATTCGTGTGATGAATACTTGTCTTTGTTCTGCGTCTGGGTGTTAATATACAATATTTTAGTATATATTTGTAATACTGCTCTTGATTCTGATATCCGTAACACAAGTGCTTAAGCTACTTTCCTCGGAGTCAGATCAATCTATGTGATGTCGACAGATTATTAAAAAAAATATTAATAAAAGGCCACTAACTTAAAAAACGATAAGATCGCCTGCTGCTATAGTAGGACGTTAAATCAAGTGGTCTGGCAATTTCAAATACAAAACTAGTGGTCCAATATGGCTATCTGCGCATGAATCTCCAGACAAGCTCATACAGAAACAGCTGATCTCAACAATAGCTCGGCCGTTGGCCTCAGTCCGCTTGGCCTGAGTCCAGGCGGGCATAACGCATGCCACCGGGACGTTTTAGCGTTCGGACGTGGAATGTAACCAGTCGCGTCTATACTCGCACTGCTAGTTGCATTGTTGAATGCAAAAGGTTTGCAAGGTTGCATTAATTTATTTATTCGTGATGTCGGCAGACATTTAAAAAAATTATAATATTACAAACGAAAATAGCGGAAGCTATAATACTTTTAAATGAAATTTTCAACACCATTTTTACTACAACATTAGAAATAATATACATACATAAATACCATCATGCCTATAATCTCCGAAGGGGTAGGCAGAGTCAAATAACGAAATAGGGCTGGGTTAGATGGAAATTTGTAAAAAAGTAGTGACAAGTGGCTAGCTCGTCGCCTACACAATCACATACCCAAAACCCGATATACCATTAGTCGCCTTCTACGACATGCTAGGCAAAAAACACAGTAGGCAAATTCTTTGTAAGTCCCAGACCAACACAGGACAATGGGCTGAATATGTATGTAGAAATGTAAGAATTAACTAATGCCTTGCTCTCTGGTCATTTGAGCATTATAAATGTTTTTCGTTTTCATAACTCACGGTCTTTCTTGATTGGAGGTTTTCATGGATAGTGTTAGCTTATGAGCTGTGACTTAATATGACCACATAGTTCAGAATCATCAAAAAAGCAAATCTCATGGAATAAAATTAGTGCATAATCATAATAAAGGCTCTGAAACTGCTACAGAAAGTCAAGCGAAACTCTCAGTCTTTGTATTTTTATGCGATACCGCGTCCATCGGTTAAAACGTGCATGTGTGTCACCCGTGACTCCAGGCTTAGGCAAATTTACGATAACAACCCACTCTAGTTGTTAAATGGCTGCAGTGCCGATTGAAAATGTTTTAGAAGGGTTCCCTCTGGTCGTAGCCGTAATTTATTCCCGCTCCAGAAACTTAATGGAAGTCGCTAGATGCAGTTCTCATTGAACGTTCCAACGGGAACTTTTTGGCAGGCTCTGATTGGTTGCCACACTCGAAGCATGAGCATTTGCCCCTGGCAGGATTTGAAGGCTTTGGTTTCGTAGCCAAGGTCTTGAAGTAGACAAAGCCACCATTGAAAATGGTCGCTTGGTATTCATCACACGACAATTTGCCCCTACCCGGATTCAAAGCATTTTGTATCGAAGTCTAGGTAAGGTCTTTAACTGGCTCGATGGCACATTCGGTAGTGACGCTGCCCCATGCGCCAAGAGTTGTGGGTTCGATCTTCACCCAGGAAAAACATTCGTATGATGAATACTTGTGTTTGTTCTGTGTCTGGGTGTTAATATCCAATATTTAAGTATATATTTGTAATATATAATACCACTGTTGATTCTCATAACACAAGTGCTTAAGCTACTTACCTCGGAGTCAGATCAATGCATGTGATGTCGTCGGATATTTATTATTTATTTAATATTATTATTATTTATGACTGCGATCAAGCGGCCCATCGAATACAAATCAGAGAGAAATTGCATCCACAAGGAAAAAGGAATGGGTTCCTTCTAATCCCCAAGTCAAGAGACGTCTTTCTTACGTATATTAATTATTAAGACATGTGGCCATATCTTCACATGAACTTAGGGGACCCCATAGGGGAATTCAAGGTTCGAAGCTAAGTTCTTAAACCACTAGATAAGTCCGCCATTACATAAAAAACATAGGTAAGTATTGGGTTATGTTCAAAATATTGAGGAAAAAAAAATATGAGGAAAAATAAATGCGTTCATTCTAAACCACAAATCAAGCAATTTTTCTTACGTATGTTTAGAAGTGATACGGTAAGTCTAAGCTTAAATTAGCATGCATTGTTCTAAGCAGCTATTTGTATTACTGCACAAATATTATATAGAGGAAAGATTTGATTGTTTATTCAATGCAAGAAAACAATTGCTTGCATTGAATAGGTTTCGAAAATACTAGACCGATTCAAAAGATTCTTTCACTAATGGAAAGCTTCTACACCTGCAAGTAATAAAGGCTATATTTTATCCCCATATTCCCACGGGATCGGAAAGTAAGCAAGCGAATCCGCGGGGCGCTGCTAATATGTAATATATGTACATCAAAACATCACCACCTCCTATTTCCGAACGAACGCAATATTACGTTCCCGAACAACTCCCTGCAGATTAGCGATCGTTATGCTTAACGATAAGGCACGGGGTTCGGGTATCAACCCCATGGGAGCCGTGAGCGGAGCGAGCCGTACAGTAAATAGTTATTGCAATACAACAATGAGGTGAGCCGGAAATTGTGGCACCTTCCATCGGGCCATAATAGCTTGTGAATTTTGTAAGCTTCCATAAGCTGTCCTATTACGGCGCCGGTGGATTAAGAACGTGGGACTGAGCAAGATAAACAAAATATATATATCCATAATACATACATAACATCACGCCCATAACCCCCGAAGGGGTAGGCAGAGTCAAAGAGGTAGCAAGCCCCTTCAATCACATTCAGCTAAAAATAAAACTGGGCTGGGTTAGATGGAAAATTGTTAAAAAGTAGAAACAAGTGGCTAGCTCGCCGCCTAAACAATCACACACCCAAAACCCGATATACCATTAGTCGCCTACAACATGCTAGGCAAGAAACACAGTTGGCACATTCTTTTAAGTCCCAGACCAACATGGGACAATGGGCTGGGCTAGAAGGAAAATGATAAAAAAAAACATTCAGTCGAATTGAGAACCTCCTTTTTTTAACGTGGTCAAAAAGTAGTGACAAGTAGCCCGTTGCCTACACACTCACATACCTAAAACTCTATATACTATTAGTCGCCTTTTACGACATGCTAGGCAAGAAACACAGTTGGCTCATTCTTTTTAAGTCCATTATATATTTCCAATGAATAAATAATGGAATAATTGTAATATTGATATATAAAAAGACTTCGATTCCTGCATAATCTGTATTGAAGTAAGAAATATATATGAGTTAGACAAAGATGTTATTTTTATGTACATAATAAACATTTGTCTTTTTATTTTAGAAGGCAGATATTTAGAAAGGCTACTACAAATGAACGTGATGTGTACTATTGAGTACATGAGTACTTACAGTTGCAGTTTCACATGAGTACAAAATTTCAGTCGTATTGAAATTACTCTGATTACAGAAAAGTAAATTTTATTACCGTTCTGTGTAGTAGTGTTGTCGCTCGACAGGCCAATATCGATTGCAATTGCAATACTATCGGTAAATAACATTGCTTTTTACCGATAGTATTGCACTAACAGACGTAAATAGATGATTTGGCCGTTAAACTATCGATTGCAAAACTATAGATTTTTCGGCAATACTGTGTAAGCTGTTTAGTCCCGTAAGTATTATTTATAAGTGATGTTCTTATTCTTAGACGAAAGTTTTAAATGAGATTTTCTTAATTAACATAAGACACCCACTACATTGAAGCTATGTATTCTAATTTCAATGAAAATTTTAACAAGCTGTGTGATAAGTAGAATAAATTTAATATAAATCCCATCGAACCCGCTGAAATGTGGTAGTTCATAAACCTTCAAAATAGTGTTCAAGGTATTTACAACAAGCTCAGGCTCCACGGAATATTTATAGACGATTAAAGCAAGGAAGTGAATGTACAGGAAACAATCCCAAATAAAAGTTAATCCATCAAATCTCCGGCCGTGATTCTGAGGCATTTAGGTTACTCGACGATAGATCGCTCTTAAGCCATTTGTCGGCTTCGCGGTTACTCTAAACACAAACAAAGTAATCTGGTTGAAAGTGTTCAATCACTTGATGATAAACAAAGGAGGGAAACCGAAATCTAAATTACAAATGAAGAAAACCTCAGGCACTTAGTGATTAAGTGCTTATATAGGGACTGTCTACATGTTAAAGTGTTCTAAAACTATTTCTACTCTGCGTTGGTATGGGACTTATAATAATGTAAGTATCTAAATAATTGTCCCATGTTGGTCTGGGACTTGGCCCATATGACAAAAAAAAAAAGAATGTGCCAACTGTAGTTCTTGCCTAACGTGTCGTAAAAGGCGACTAATAGTTTACGGGCTTTTGGGTATGTGACTGAGTAGGCGACGAGCTAGCCCCTTGTCAATCCTATTTCACAATTTTCCATCTAACCCAGCCAGGCTTTATTTTCGGCTGAATGTGGTTGAAGGGTCTAGCTGCCCCTTTGACTCTGCCTACCCCTTCGGGGATTATGGGCGTGATGTTATGTATGTATGTATCTAAATAAAATTATGCAGTAAATTTTGATTACATTTAAAGTTTACAAAGTACATATATATCATCAGGCCCATAATCCCCGAAGGAGTAGGCAGAGTCAAAAGGGCAGCTAGACCCTTAACCACATTTAGTCAAAAAATACAACTGGGACGTAAAATTGTTAAAGAAAGAAAATAAAGTTTATAAGGTAGATCTATTTATCAATACCTATATTTTTTTTATTGAAAAATCTTATGATAAAAACTTCCTTTACCCTTTTTTCGACATTACAGAGTTTGTTTGCTTCATTAGATGTCTTATCTACAAAGAGAATTATAGGACAATAGATCCCCTTGTCTATTCGTCTGTTCAACCGTCCGACATGATCCTTCTTCTCGGAATAAAACGGGAAAGTTAAAATTCTACAATTGCATAGTTGGATTATATAGCTTACTGTGTGTTAGATACATATGTATATGTATAGGTACGTAAAGCAAATAAGATAGTTATTTCGAATTGGTGTCTTGAACTAATAGTTCAGTAGTAAAACGAGTACCTTTCATGTTAGGCATAATCATTCAAACCCGGGCACCTACCTACCTCTGGATTTTAAATACCGATTGATATCACTTCCTCGGCGATCATCACGAAAATACTTATTAGAATAATTATGGATATGTAAGATTAGTCCATTTTGTAGACTTCTATTAAGAGTAGCAAAAGTCAGTTGACAGTAGCTCCAACCAAATTCACCAATAGGTGATGCGACTAAAAATATTAAAAATAATAATAATAAATTCTCCAGACTGACGCACCAATTCCCTAGTTCTAAACTAAGCTTATGCTTGTACTATGGATACTTGGTGAACGGATAGACATACTTAAATACGTTTATAAACATCCATGAGTCGAGTACAAATGTCCATGTTCAAAAATGTCTGCTTAGTCCGTCAGTTAGATTACGAATAAATATCAAACACGTTTTTTTTTATTTATGTTAAACGTGACGTCAAACCTAGGTACAATTTTTACTTGAAAATGACGTCACAAACCCCCACTTCAAAACTTTGATGCTCTTTATCTTTGTAATTTTGTTTTAACTTGATAAAGCAAAAAATACGTGTCTTGTAATTTTGTTTCATCTAACCGACGGAACCTAACCAAAAATAATGATACTTTTTTTGATACAGTATATCCCTATTCCAGCATCACTGTCTAAGCAGACACCAACTAACAACGGAATATTATAACCATAAGCAGACAAAGTTCATTCGCAACCCGATAGCCGTCTTCTATAGCAAATTTCCTCACATTGGATTTTTTTTACACACAATTTAAACTGTATTTTATTAACCTATGACCGAACTTGGATTTTTCCTCCCCTTCTATTACAAGCAACTAGGCTGCGCCCTCTAGCGGCGGTTAAATTAATCCCATAATTGGATCACGTACCGGCTGCGAGGAGATTCCCCGGCAAAATTAGTGGAACCACATAAATCTTCGCTTTGGACCTATTTGGACAGTCCGGTGTTGGAAAGTCGTTTTGATGGTGTCCCAGCGATTGTGAAGCTTTATTTGTTAACAACTAAATAGATTAAGGATTTTTTAATATGCTGAAATTAAGTAACGTGTTGGTCTGAAATTAAAAAATAATTTACTGTGTTCGTAGGTATTGGGCTTATGATTGTGTAGTCGAGCTAGCCAGTTTTTCGCGATTTTCTATGTAATCCAACTCATTATTAGTTTTTTGGTTTAAGAAAATTATTTTTCCTCGACCTCTCATCTCTCAGCAATTGCGTGCGTGATGTTATTTATGTATGTATGTATGTATGTAACATAAAACAAGTTTTGAACCTTGGTCCTGTTTTATCCAGCATACAAATAAGTTGTTAATTTAAGATTTTTCTTTTTTACTCCAAAAATGCTTAAGTATTTAAAATTTGGTATTTTATACATTTTTTTCATTAAAATGATCCCCTGTAACCCTAAAGTAATTATCCGACGTTACTATACACTCGCTAATTTAAATCCTTCTCAACCAAGGCTGACATGAAAAGCCTTTAAAGTAACCCTTTGAAAACTTTCTGGACAATATTAGATTTATACGCGTAATCCTCAGTTAAGCATCTTAGTCTCAAAAGATCGCTTATTATTAACCTTGATATTTTATGAATCCTTCGTAGATCACCTAGGTAACCTGAATGTATTAAACACTAGTGTGTTGTGTTCCTGCGGCTCAGGTTACGTAAAATCTTTGTGTTCTGAGGGATCTATATTCTTTTTCGGGTTTAAAATAAACTTATGTACTTAAGTTCAAACTTCAGGCAAGTAAAATTTCATGTTAATCGATTCAGTAGTTTAAGAGAGAAGATGCAACAGACAGATGTGCATGGTAACAGTTAAGAAAATTCATGTATTCACATGAGCATGCCCTTATGCTTCGAATATTTTTCGTTTACCTATTTATCGATAAAAATACTGTATAATGATTTTAAGATATAACAATATTATAGTTTTAAAAACCATGATAAATCAGATACGGTTCCTCATGTTTTTTAAAACTATAATCCATCGTTTTAAAATATTGTTAACTTATTAATATAGCCCACAATAACTCTTTAAATATGACGGGCAGATTTTAATAAACATTAAATTTCATTACGAGGGATAAATAAATTTAAACAGTTTATTGGATAATGAACTGTACAAATCCAGCTTAACAACATTTACAATTTGTTTAATGATACAATGATCATTCGTAATGATATTTTTTAATCGTATGTTTCGTAAGTTTTATTTTATAAATGAATTAATTAAGGTTGTAGGAGCCGCGGAAGGCCCAGGCCACGACCAGATTGGTCGTGTATTAACAGAAGGTGATGTTAGGAGTCGTAAAAACCGGAGAGCTTGTATGAAAAGGTTCATGAATGTTGAAGTAGCGAGTGAGGTGTGTATGGATCGCGCCATATGGCGTTCGGTTCTCTCTGCCTACCCCGCTAGGGAAGTGGCGTGAAGTGTAGCGAGTTAGTTTTTTTTTAATTTATATATTGAAGGATCTTCAACACTATGGTTAAACTTTTTTTAAATATATTTGAGTTACTTTGAATCTTGAAAGGCATGTGGAAAGTCAGTTACCATAGTCTATGTGCATTATCTTCACCAGAAACAACACAAGCGCGTTACAGCAGTCTTGGGCAGTATTTACAGACTTTGGAACCCTCATTCACTGAGCGAAATAACAGTATAGTTCAATAATGCCACTTGTTTTTTTTTATAAATATCAATCTATATAACCTACATTGATCTGATTCCGAGCTGAGTAGGTTATACACTTGTATTACGGTTATCAGAATCAACAGTGGTATTACAAATACAAATATTATACTTAAATATTGTATATTAACACCCAGACACAGAACAAACATAAGTATTCATCACACGAATGTTTGTCCTGAGTGGGGATCGAACCCACAACTCTTGGCGCATGATGCAGCCACTACCGAATGAGCCATCGAGCTTGTCATTGTTTGATTTGAGATAAAATATAACTGGTCAGTTTGAACTTTATAACGCTGCTTCTAATGTTGGCCAGATAGCTAACTTGACACAACAACTTTTAGCCAAAAACAAAAAGAAAAAGATTTTTAAATATAAAAATTGTCATCAGTGAGACTTCATGTTAATATGACGTCACCTGTTTGTAAGACCGTATATTTTTTAATGTAGAATGCCTTTATAAATTAAAAAAAAATATTAACATTTTGCTAGGCTTAAGTTGAAACTGTTAATCTATACCTAATGTTTAATAGTAAGGTGATTTTTCCCTTGAATTTGCTACAATACAAATAATAGAATCCCTTAGAGATGGCCAATTTGAGATCCCATTGAAAGAGTAATATTGTGATAAGAGGATTGGCCAGCTCACCAGATCCTCTCAACTGAATGACACCCTCAACCTTACGGCTCCACTTAATACTATCTGATAACAAGTACTACCAACAACTATTGGAATAAATTTTGCCTTTATGCTATTTAATAGGTACTGCTTGAAATGATTATTTATTTGTATCTTAAAAACTTGTTTAGGAAATAATTGTATTATGCTTAGTCAATTTTTTTTTTTTAACTTAATTAACAAATATTAATAATTTACTTAGCCAATTTCATTATGCCCAATCTACTATATGCGCTTCTATGGATGCTGTTTTATTCTATACCAATAAATCAACATAAAAATATTTGAAAATGACAATTTTATATAATCCGTAACAAAATTGTGTCAGCTGTAATAATTAATAAGTAAGTAACGATTATAAACAGTGGCTTGATTACCTTTTATATCAGACTCCACCTAACATAAGTTAATACTTAAGTTAGACCATGCAAATGCAATCATGTGCGACCTCTGTTGTTGAATAATTAAAGTCCGATCAAATGAAATACCAACCGATTAACTGGGTTAAACATGGTAAGTAAGAAATAAAATCTCCCGCCAGAGCTAAAGGATAAAAAGAAAACGGTATTTAATTACTGACAGACGTTAGAGGGGAAAGGCCTCATTATTGGCTAAGTGTGGTGGATTGGAAGCGAGCCTCTCGCATACAAAGCGGTGAGGAAGACGCTATTCAATGGGTGTTTGTTGTTTGAAGCCTGAGGTTAGCCTCTGGTTCGTTAAAACAGCTGCTTTAAGGTTGTATTTGAGAATTTGGATTGGATTAAATCACAATAACTCGAGGAAATTGTTTCACAATGAAAAAGTTGCTTCAGGGCCAGTTGACTCAAATATATTTTTTAAGTCCGTTGGTTAGAGTATGAAAAAATATTGAATACTTATTTTTTTGCTTTATCTTTTCATATAATAGATTATACGACTGATGTCTGCGTGTGGTCGCGGTTATGTCGGCAACAGTACGCGTTGAAGTTAATAATTATCATATTAGTAAGGACTCATGATATATTAGCTCTATAAAAATGTAAAACAAAACAAATAAAATGTCACTTCAGAGTGACACTATTACTACTTGTGGATTTGCCCGCGTGGACTCCGGTTCAGTAGCATAAAAGACTGCCGATATGACCGGCAGTCTTTTAGAATAAGGTAAATAAGGTAAGGTAAAAAAAAATACATACTTTCATACAAATTCAATACAAAACTAACTAACTAACTTACTAAACTTCACGCCACTTCCCAAATTCAATACACATGCTGAGAAATAGGGTAATTATTTTTTATAGTTTTATTACATCTTTTTTCATTCGAAAATATTGTGCGCTTTTAAATTACCTACATATGGACTAACTAACTAACCAACTAAACTTCACGCCACTTCCCAAGCGGGGTAGGCAGAGAGAACCGAACGCCATATGGCACTATCCTTACAAACCTTACTCGCCTCTTCAACATTCATGATCCTTTTCACACAAGCTCTACGTTTTTTATGACTCCTAACATCACCTTCAATCTGGTCGTGGTAGGTGAGCCTGGGCCTTCCGCGGCTCCTACATCCTTTCATGTACATATGACACAGGAAGATACTCTTAAAAACATGGAAAAGAAGCTTCTCAATAATAACCGTTTTTAATTAAATATTCAAGAGTTGTGTATTTAACAAATTAAAAAATGTTTGACCACTATTAAAGCTGCTTTAACTCCGATAAAAAGTTATTTCAAATCTTCAGTAAACACAACAATTAAATCTACCACCAAATTCAGTCAAAACACGAAAGCGAAATAAATAGTATTGCTGCTAAATATTTCATTTAAAAAACCTTTATCCTACAATGAACATACATAAAAACGTATATCACTCCACAGCTTCTAACAACACATTCCAAACACGGTTTCCCATTCCCAAACACGAGCGAACAGCCCGCGGCAAAAAGTGTATCAAAAAGGAGAGCTTACATAACGCTCCTCTAATGTTCAAAGTGCAGGCAAACCGTATCAGAATCACAGTCACAATTGCCAGTGTAAGCAAATGAAAGCGCACGTCAAAGAAACCGAAGAGGCCTTAAACGTAAACGGCCGAAAAATGCGCCGTTTGATCGACCACGGATATTCGAACATGGATATTCGGGTCGGATATTCGGGCTCGGATATTCGCGATCGGCGGGAGCGCCTTTGATTTCTATTTTTGCGGAGAGGGTTTGATGAACCGTTACGGTGATCATTCGGGGTAAGTCCGCAAATCGAGTACTTGGAAGGGTGAGGGTCTTTTTAAAGGGCAGTGTGTTTGTGTTTTTCGAATATTTTCTACAATTGTGCCAGTTACATTATAAAATAGGTTTTTCAACACGTAATATGCGTTCGAAAATAAGATCATGTAGGTACATACTGAACAGGTTAGTTGATGGATCGATTAAAGGCCTACCACAAAACCAAATATGGTTCGAATTCCTTTATAGGAAAATTGACATGATGATTATTTTATACTCGAATCATAGATGTTTGTATATTTAAGTTAATATATCCGGTATCTAGTTAAATATATACAGCGCTAAATATATAACTATAGCGCCTCATAATCTAGGATTGCCGGTTCAAATCCGAGCACGTACCTCTGGTTTTTTCAAATCGATGTACGTATTTATACCAATAGCTCTAACTATAAACCTGCAAATTTAAACAACTTTGGACTTGTAACCATGATCCAAAAATTGTCTAGTCCGTCACTTCGCTTTAATGTAATAACCAGCCTCGCTAAATCTTGGATCATGGTCTAAGAAGACACCGTCTAAGCACGGGACATAACGCTGGAAGGATGATAATTCGATATCTAGTTAACACAGTACAAGTTTATATATAAAATTTATGCAATATTATTTTTTATTACTATTCTCAACGATTCTTTAAAAAACTGCTCAATTAACGCTACAAATTAAATAAAAGTATGTCTCAAATTCTATCAGTGAAATGTTGCTATAAAAACACTTTAGATACGTCTGGCATACGAGGGACTTTTTATGAATATTTTTATGATAGATGTAAAAAGTAACTCGAGAGAATAGTTTCAGAATTAAACGTTGCTAGAAACGAAAGGTGTGCACTAGGATCGTAGCAAATAGAATAATGTGATCGGCCCACCACCAAGAAAATATTATGATTTCATGTAATCTTCATAAATGGAAAAATCTCGTGTCTATGTGTATGTGGTCGCACTCCTACGAAACGGCTGAACCTATGCTAATGATTGTTTTTATATGTATTTAGTAGATATTAGAATAGGTCGTAAAGTATTGTCCACCCTACCACATCCCCCACATTTTAATGGCAGATCGACATTTGCAGGGTCAACTAGTTTTAATATTATTAATAATGATAGAAAATTACAAAGAGACTAAGATACTAGATAATTTACAAAGAGACTGAGAGAGAGAGAGAGAAGAGAAAAAAATGTTGTTGAGTAGAGTAACTACCGAGTTTCTTGCCGGTTTCTTCTCAGTAGAAGCAACATTCTGAACCGGTGGTAGATTCATATTATTAGTGGATTTTCCTGTTGAATTCACGATTTGTAAGTGTTTGTTTCAAACCTATACAAATAAAGAGTATTTTGACTTTGACTTTGACTTTGACTTTGACTGCTAGAAAAACTACTTTATATCAAAATAAAATTGGAATTATAAACTTGTATATAAAAATAATAAAAGGTATAAAAAGTACGAATATACAAGTAAAGAGGCCAGGTCGGCAACAATGATGATTGCCAGTCATATAGATGATCGAATTTGAACCACCATCCTTAGCAACAGTTCGTATATACTTGATGAGCTATCACCACTGTACTTCTATTATCCATCAATTCTAAAAATAGCACCCTCAAATACAATCTCCCAATGTCTCTTTGTCAACAAAATGTCAATTATCACTAAATTAAAAACGGAAGCTTCCATCTTTATTAAAAACATCTTCATTAATTGTTTTGTTCCACGACAAAGGAACACAGAAAAGCTAATAAGGTAATTCAGAGCGTACGGGTTTATTAAAGAAGTAATGGAACAGTACCTAAATTCGTTCCGAGACCACTTAAAGTTTTGAACAACACTTATTAAAACTTCAGCAACAACAATGATTCCATTTATTATTTGCTTAGGCCCAGTTTTCATAATAAATTGTTCCGTCTCAATTTTACATTGCTTTCGTATCGAGCACCAACTTTCAGTCTGTCTAACTTCTTGAATTGAACTGATAAGAATAGCACCCGACACATTCGAATTGTTCTCTGGCCCGTTGGTTGAGTGGTCAGAGACCCTGGCCACGAAACCAAGGGTCGTGGGTTCGAATCCCGCTAGGGGCAAATGTTTCGTGTGATGGACATGAACATTTGTACTTGAGGCATGGATTATTATGTGGAAACTACAAAGATAAAGAGCATCAAAGTTTTGAAGTGGGGCTTGTGACGTCATTTTAAAGTAAAAATTGTACCTAGGTTTGCCGTCACGCGCAACATAAATAAAAAAATACGTATTTAATATTTTTTTGATGTCTAAATGACGGACTAAGCAGACATTTTTGAACATGGACATTTATACTTGAGTCATGGATGTTTATAACTACTAAAGTATGTCTATCCGTTCACCTAGTATCCAAAGTACAAGTATAAGCTTATTTTGGAACTAGGGAATTTGGTGTGTCAGTCTGAAGAGAATAATAAATATTAATATTTGAAGAAAAAACTTAATACCCCTTTTTATAAGAATTACGCGGACGGAGGAGTATGAGATTTGGCACAGTTTAAGTTTATATGGAGAAGGAGTGCAGAAAGCTAATATTTCAATAAATAATAAAAAAAGAAAATCAACTAATAATTTTGAATTTCAACCAGTGGGCTTACTATTATTTAAATACATACATACATATATATGTACTATCACCCCCGCAAGTTCCGTAGAGGCAACCAGTCTAAGCAGCAAGCCCTAACTTATTGCCTATACAGCTTGCAATCAAATACACTCTTAACCCCTGGTATGAAAATTTTGTGCCTGCTTCCGTATGTATATATGTATGAGCGCCGCTAACGGTTTTTCGCGAACTGAGCGCGCGTTCATTGCCTACTTTAAACGTTAATATCTCAAAAACTAGTAAAGCTATATGAATATAAAAAATACATGGTATAGCTGAAACTATAGATTTTTTTTTCGTGCAAGAACTAAGTAAGAAACTTGAGTAACTTTTAACGACATAGGCAAAATGTCTCATGTTGATTTGGGACTTCTAGGAAATGACTGAAAGAAAAAATAATGTGCAGCTGGCACATTGTTTTTCCTTTCAGTCCCAAATCAACATGAGACATTTAATACTCAACTAACATATTCAAATTGTACAAGACAGTCTTAAATTTCAAACATGGACCCCAGTGTATTTGCTGGTAAGCAATGTTTCAGTTACAAAGTTGTTCACAACAGCTGGTTGGGAACCTCACGAATCTGTTCAACATAACTTATTCTGAATTGTTTCGACTGGTCTCAGTCGCTAGCGAGGAATACGGCATTGAGGTTATGAAAAATTAAGTCTCGGAACTAACATTGCTGGTTAAACATCATAAATCTATACTTATAATAAATGTAGAGAGGTCAATTCTGTACATGAAATATATTTTCAAAATAACTGTCAGGGGGTGATTAGTGATCGATACTGATGCCAAAAATGCAATCAGTAAAATTTTTGTCTGTCTGTCTGTCTGTATGTATAGAAACAAAAACTACTCGACGGATTTTAACGAAACTTGGTACAGTTATTCTTTATACTCCTGGGCAGGTTATAGTATACTTTTCATCACGCTACAATCAATAGGAGCAGAGTAGTGAAGGGAAATGTTGGGAAAACGGGAGAAGTTACTCCATTTTTTAAGCTTCCGTCGCGTGTGCAGCCTTAATGGTTAAAGTTACATAGAAATCATGTATGACGGAAATAGTCTTTATAATATTAACCATAAACGCGGGTGACACCGCTGGCACAGCTAGTTGTAAATATAATAATATTTGACTGGCTCGATGGCTCATGCGGTAGTGACCCTGCCCCATGTGCCAAGAGTTGTGGGTTCGATCCCCACCCTGGACAAACATTAGTATGATGAATACTTGTGTTTGTTCTGTGTCTGGGTGTTAATATCCAATATTTAAGTATATATTTGTAATACCACTGTTGATTCTGATATCCGTAACACAAGTGCTTAAGCTACTTACCTCGGAGTCAGATCAATATAAGTGATGTTGTCGGATATTTATTTTATTATTATTATTATTTATATTATACAGAGGAAGGATTTGTATTATTGTATGTTTGTAACAAATTTACTCTATTGACAAATTCCTCTAGCAACTACTGAAGGGTTCTGCATTAAATTAGCATCAAAAGCAGATTATAGACTAGAATAGCACACACACATTTTATCGATGCAATATGCAAGCGAAGCCGTCGGCACAAGCTAGAACGATATGAATAAATATAATTCAATTGGGTGGATAGATGAAAGTGGTGTTATTTTGATGACAATGATGAAGTATGATGATGAAGATGAAACGATGATGGAAATTGTGATAGATTAGATATATATACGTACACAACATACATATATAACATCACGCCCATAATCCCCTAAGGGGTATGGGCCATGGCACCATACAGCCAAAAAATAAACTGGGCCGGGTAAGATGGAACATTGTGAAAAATGTGTAATAAGTGGCTAAGCTCGTCGCGTACACAATCACATACCCAAAACGTCATATACCATTAGTCGCCTTTTACGACATGCCAGACAAGAAACACAGTTGGCACATTAATTTTAAGTCCTAGACCAACATGTAGTATATAATGTTTTATTTTGGCGTCCTAGTGTTTATGACGGTAAAATAATACGTTTTATACTACATAATACAAAAGAATGTATTTAAAATAAAATTAAAATCAAATAACAACGAATGTTAGCAATTTGAAACATTAATTTGTTCATAATAACAGTTTCAGAATATGTTTTAACATAACCAAAGGATGTTGCTTATGAAATTAGATTTCTGAATCTTTATAATTTTATTATATTATTACACATTTCTGTTATACAAGCAACATGTTTGAATTTAATATTAATTTCCACTCTGTTTCCAACGAAATTTACAATAGTATATTTCTCAATATATATTGAGAAATATACAATTCATTTATAGAAATGTATCTATAAATCATATTAGATTGGTAGCATTCTAAAATAAATGTCGATACGCCAACCATTGAGAAATATTATATTGGCATACATTTTAAGTGTTAGCTAGAAGCTTTCTAGATAACGTGAAGTTTCCGAAATAGTGCTGAGAATAACTCTTGAAAACAAAATAAAATTCACCTTCTTTGACTTTATTTTTGGCTGAAAAGGGGCTTGCTACCCCTTTGACTACCTACCCCTTCGGGGATAATGGGCGTGATGTTATGTGTGTATGTAAAGTATTTGCAGTTTATTTAAGAATAACTGTGCTCAGCGTGCGTCCAAGGAGGAATAGGCTTCGGAAAACTAAATTCGGCCAAAACTAAAATTAATTTGACAATAACAAATTGTCTAAAAAAAAAATTCCCCTTAAAGTATATCATATAACAGTGTTTTTAACTGTACCCTCGTCATCCTGATGATCACAGAAAAATAACTAGGATAAACAAAAACCTATATTAATGCAATCAAATCCCTGAGCGAAAGTTCGTACATTTATAAATCGAAGTTAAATCGTTAAATCAATTCGATTGAGATTCGAATCAACGGCCTTAAACCAAGCTATCTGATTGAAAAACCAGGCAGGGTCATTTGGTGTCAATTGTTTAATAATATCTACCTACAATTTACCCTTTACCATAATTCCCCAAACCTAATACCTACATTTCTCCACCTTCTGTTACATCATCATCTTCCTAGCGTTATGTCCCGTGTTTAGACGGGGTCCGCTTAGCCATGATCCAGAATTTAGCGAGTCTGGTAATTACATTGAAGCGACTGCCGATCTGACCTTCGCAACCCTAAGATAGGACAACCAGACAATTTTTGGATCATGGTTACAAATCCAAAGTTGTTTGAATTTGCAGGTTTCATTACGATGTTTTCCCTCACCGCCGAGCTAGTGGTATAAATACGTACATAGATTTGAAAAATCCAGAGGTACGTGCCGGGCTTGAACCAGCACTCCTCGGTTAAGAGGCGCGTGTCCTTACCATTGAGCTACCACCGCTCTCCGCCTTCTGTTACATAACCTAATAACATTAGTTACGATTTCCAACAATCACAGATAAGGAACCTGCAGCCATAAATGCCATCAATAAGCCGGCAGAACTGGCACGGATAAGCCGTAAACTACACATGACAAGATACGTAATACAAGCAATTTGACCAGGTAAGATAAAGGGCGGTACACATAGTGCTGACGCAGTCAACATATCGATAACATTTTTTTAAATTTTTTTATTTATTTCTTTATTTATTGGGTTTAACAACTATTGTTACAATGATTGTTACTATAATATCATGCGTTGTGGAACTTATATTATTGTACAACAGATTTACTGATAAACTCTACTTGCTCCATAAAATGCACAGTTACAGACATAAAAAAGTAATTTTTCCTTAGCATCTACCAAACCTAATAAAAAGGTTTTTTTTTGTATCACTAACTATTTTTTTTATAACATCACGCCCATAATCCCTAAAGGGATACGCAGTCAAAGGGGCAGCAAACCCCTTTAATAGCATTCAGCCAAAAATAAAGTCACAGCAGGCGAATTTTATTTTGTTTTCAAAAGTGATTCTCAGCACTTATTTCGGAAACTTCACGTTATCTAGATAGCTTCTAGCCAACACTGAAAATTTATGCCAATATAATATTTCTCAATGGTTGGCGGCAAGGCAGCAAGCCCCCTTAACCATATTCAGCCAAAAATAAAAGCGGGCTGGTTCAGATGGAAAATTGTAAAAAAGTAGTGACAAGTGGCTAGCTCGTCGCCTAAAAAATCACATACCCAAAACCCCAAATAGCATTAGTCGCCTTTTGCGACATGCTAGGCAAGAAACACAGTTGGCACATTCTTTTTAAGTTTTGTACACTTCGTAGCAAATTATCGTAGATCTATGTATCGATAAGTAGTCGATACGCCCCACACTAGCGGAGGGTAATCGAATAAACTCGTAATCCTCGCGGCACCTCCCCCGGCGCCTCATAACTTAGGTACTCCGGTCGGCATCCACTAAATTCCCGTCAGCATTAAGAATAGGACTTTCGTGTTTTCCACCCGGTCTACGCCTCTACATGTAGTACAAGAGGTCATGACAATTTTTTAAACGGAAATAAACGAGATTAATTTTATACTGTCTGAGTTCCAAATTTTATGTCATCAAAAAAAGGTAGTTTTTACAGTTATTTGTCACTTTTGATTGACGCCTTTTATTTTTAAATGCAAAAAAAAAATTGTACATAAAATTAATATATTTTTACTAACACAACGAAAAGAATATGTTAAAAACGTTTTTATGCCATATGCGTACGCGTATTTGAAAAGATGATATCTGCATAACATTTTTATTTTTATATGTACTTTATCTTATTTTATACTTATAATTAAAAAAAAAAAATGAGCCCTACTTAACGCATGAGATTCTCAAATATATCTTTCACGCAGACGGAGTCACGTGCAAATGCTAAGTAATCCATAATTTAGCGTAGTAACAGTTAATAATATAAAGCATTTCTCACGATATTTATTTGGCTGTTATAAATAGAAAAAGTAATATCTCGTAACTTTTATTAAGGACGTATCATACAAGGCGTTTTTAATGGCTCTTCACTGCTATAATTGAAATAGAAAAAGTATTACTTATACTGTATATTAAGGACATCTTATTAAGATGACGAATATTTTGAATAGCTAAGCAATTTGTACGGTCTAAAAGTTTACTTCAGCTTTAAGTGAAACACCTTATTTTATTTGCTTATAATTTTTTAACATACTTCTGAAAAAGTGTTCTTAATTATTGAATACCAGATCCTTTGTATGAAACTAAGCAACTGACGAAAGTTTTGATTTTGTGTCTAAATTGCAAAATGTAAACTCCAATTACATTTTTAAATATAGACATAAAATTTGCAATGATAAAAACTGGTACTGTCGATTATAATACTAAGCATTAGCACAATAGGTACATAATTAAGCCTGTCGCTTCTCGTATAGACTTAAGCCATGTATTTTCCGTTCACTTTGAAGTGTGAAAATTTTTACATTCCATAGAACTGTAAAAATATATACTATTACTACACGACCATAACAATAAAACACATAATAAATATTTTGGATGTTCGTATTATTTTTGCAATTTAACACTAGGTATGCACAATTAGAGGAAGTATACGTTTATTGACTCACAAAGGCTTGAATAGTACCTTTGAACGCTTGCCCAAGTCTTAGGTGAATACACAGACATGCAAAATTTGCTCTTCTCAGCTAATGCAGTTATGATACGATGCTCTCTTGTACTGCTTCTCTTCTGAGGCCCAATAAACAATCTCGCCTCAGGGGATGGGCGTTACCACCAATAATGGTGCAGTTTCAATATGTAATGGAAATTCTGTTTTAGTGGCAACAGGATTTATTTGTTATGTATCGTTTGGGAAATCAGGTGCAAGATTTGCGCTATGGAGAGAAACTAATGGATGAATCTAGCTGACGACTGGTGAAGTCTGGTAGCTGGTACCTATGGCTTTGGCTAATCAGCCTAAGTTAGGTGTGCTGTAAGCGAAATGTTGCCTTTGTTTTGTAACAACAAAGAAAAATCAGTGGCTTTCAAGCCCCTGATAGTAATTTTCCAGGCTAGTAGAAGTTTTGAAAGCCTCTAATGTCAAAGTCAAAGTCAAAGTCAAAATACTCTTTATTTATATAGGTTTGAAACAAACACTTATAAATCGTCAATTCAATAGGAAAATCAACTAATAATATGAATCTACCACCGGTTCGGACTGTTGCTTCTACCGAGAAGAAACCGGCAAGAAACTCGGTAGTTACTCTTTTCAACAACATATTTTACAGGGGTGTATAGATCATATTTGAATTTGAACCATGTCGTGAAGTTGGCTTGTCAGACACCAAAATATAAAATAACGATGTTTACAAAATTTAAGCATAAATTAACCAAACCAGAGAAAATGTTTCTTTTAGTTTCAGAAAGATTCAAGTTCAGTGAAATATTGGAAACATTTTTATATCGGGTAACTGCTCAGGGAAATGCTAAAGACATTTTTGATTTTAACGCGGGACTGGGATTTATAGTTGAGTTGATGAAACAAGATCATATGTTTTGGGTTTACGTATTTTTGGTACTTTTGGTTTTTTTTTAAATTTCTATAAAACATGTGATTTTATATCTACCTACTAAATTCCTTGGAGTCAGATAACAAAATAAGTACATATTTGTCTCGGACTTATGTAGATATTTGTAGTATTTTCAGTGGCCCTAAATTCCACGACACAAGTGCTTAAGCTGTTTATTTCGGAACTGGGTCAATGTGTGTTATTATGGTCAATATTGTGTTCAATATGTTGTCTAATGTTTTATTTTTATTTGCGCTTACTTCCACGCAAATATATTTTTAATTAGTTCATATATTTGCTTAACTCGGAGGTGATTGTTCTAACTTAGCTCTTTAATATAAATAATGTTATAAGCCACCTTCATAGACGTTTATCTGATTATAAGGTCAGTGGCTTAAATACTTGTATTATGGAAATTTTATTCAATAAATCACTATATGAAGACTTGAGACGAATATTTGTTTCAATATCAATTATTCAACCCTTAAAATAATGGGTCTCCCTATATTTCTTTGTCACCAGTAATCTCCAAAGGGGTAGGCATAGTTCAAAGAGCGATGAGCACTTTAAAGCACATTCAGCCAAAAAAATATTTCTTTGTTAAATGGTCAAAAAGCAGTGACAAGAGGCTAGCTCGTCGCCTACGTAATCACAAATCAGGAACTCCATACACCATTAGTCGCCTTTTACGACATGCTAAGCAAGAAACACACTTGGTACACTATTTTTAAGATCCCAGACCAACATGGGGCCAACATGGGGTTATTATATATTCTTGGAATAAACATCAGTTTTATTAAAATAAACTCTACCTAGAAACAATAAAGCAATAAGGAATAATGTACGTTTTGATTTGTGTTTGTGTCGCTACATTATTAGGAAATACGAAAACGTATAAATTTACAAAAGAAACTTTGTATGTCCTACAAACAATTCCTCGATAAAATTAGAATACCGATCGTCCCTAAAGTTAGAGCAATAGGGTTCAGAATCGAAAGTTCCCTCTAAATTGCTATTGGCGAAAACATCTGGATATCGGAAGGTATCACAGTATAGGAGCTGAAACAGTATAGAAATGCCATGTGTGCAGGCTATAGTACAAGAAAGTATTGAAATAATACTGACAGGACTAAATACGTTAATATGCTTTATGTAGTAGGTACATAAGTACTTTTAGCTTGACGTTTCGGTCGTGTTGCAAAGACGGTTAGATAATATAACTCATCTTCTACTTTTACACCTACTTCTTCTAACAGCAAACGACGATTTCTAATGATAATGCAACGTGAAATGTTAAAAACAAAAAAGTATAGTTAGTTTTGATCAAAAGCGTTGATTAACTATCGCATTATAGTGGGCTAATTCAAAAATTCTCCATTAAATTATCTTATTCTAAATTAAATTATAGCGTATTATTAACACTTACTTTCCATTTTTCATCGATCGATAAACTTCTCACGCCAATTCTCTTGCGAGATAATAATATGTCAAGGGAACTGAGCGCCATATAACACGGTCCGTACACACCTCACTCGCTTCTTTGACATTCATTACTATTTTCATACACGGTCTACTGATATTATGGCTTTTGATATCATCAACTGTTTCATCTACTATGAATAAACATAATATTTCCATTCATGAAACCCCATAACAGCCTAAAATCCCAATTCAAAAGCAACTTTCCTCACTGCCCTTCGCCCCATTTCGTTGCTCACTTCGTACAAATTCCAGTGGATTGGAACAATTTAGAATAGACACGCGCATGTAAATTCCCGGCGCGGTACACTGCGCCACTACGTCTAATGAAAGAGGGTCAACTTCTAAACAACCGTTCAATGTAAGCGCGAACGCATCAACGAAGATCCTTTTTATTTTGCGAGGAAATGTGACGTGTATATCGATTCATAGAATTTGATTGTGAGTTAGACTGCATTGTATTCGAATGTAGAAGGATTTTTGTATAACTAAGGGCTCATATTCGCACCATACAAAGGCGACTTCGTCTTTTGTAACTCTATACATGATGGTTGGTAAAATTAATAATGAAAGTTGAATACAATAATAATCTAAAATTATCAAACATTTAAGACTATTTAACGGTAAGGAAAAGATTTAACTGTTTAATAAAAAATATAATTATTATATCTTACTGTATAAATTACATATTTTTATACAAGAACTAGCTAAATAAATAATTAATAACGTACGAACAACGTGTTGGGTACTTGCTTGACTTATTATTATACTATACAGAAGAAAAAACAATATAATAATTTTCACAATAAATTTGGTTACTGAAATTTTAAGCAAGATAAAAAAAATTACAAAAAGTATTTCTCTCCGGCGGGGAATCGAACCCCGGTCTCCCGCGTGACAGGCGGGGATACTGACCACTATACTACCGAAGACTTGATAGCTGTGACGAAATTATAAAATACAATCGACTTGAACTTGTTCGTAATGTCGTTCTTATCTGCGAGAAGGTTAAAGTTTTTATTTTTTATTATTATACTTTTTATCAATTTACGTCACTATCAGCTGATATCTCTGGTAAGATATTGACGCAAATTAAATGTAGACGGATAAACTTACGCAGATATTTTTTTCTCTAAGCACAAAATGTGGTATAATGATAAAAAAATCTTTGTTATATAAAAAAAAATTTTTTTTTTTTGTAAATTAATAAAAAATACAGGTTTGTATGAAAATGCTACCGAATCTTTCGCAAATGATAACGAGTAGCAAAACAGTGCATAGACAACATATTAATAAGAATACTTTGTTGCAAGTACCTACAATTTCTAGAAAGGTATAAATAGTCCTTACAAAATATTTTTAAGCACATGTAGAAAATGGTTAATGAATAAATTATACTACTACCTGTTAAAGTTGTCACCTACATTTAATTATATAGGTACCTACTTTCATCGTCTAATTAATAATGTATGCTAATCAACCACGTCGCGATTATTATGTTAATGATAATCTTGTTACTTATGTATAGTGACGAGCAAAATAATGGTTCCCTTTACAAATTAACACAGTATCATCAACAAGATTGCAAAATCGATTAACACGTATTTTTTGTATTAAAGCTCATTTAAACCTATTTTGTTCTTAAGCTAATAATATCATATCTATATATTTTTCTTATAAATAAATAAACCACATTAATGTGGTCTCAAGTCTTCAGTAAATTTATATCGTAGTTTAGATAACCCTAATATTACGTTTGTTATGCGGGCATATTATGTGCATCTGTGCTTATGTTTATGACAATATGCTGAAAAGGTTATCATACAATAAATATGTCCACAAAACCTTCAGTAGCAATAATATCGACATGAACGTTTAATACTGCAAAAATTTTTTTTATACTTCAAGAAAGCACTGATAAATAAGTAGTCAGATTAACATAATCCTTAAAGCCACATGAATCTACCACCAATCAAGTAAAGTAGATGTATTTCTTGCTACTCACCAATTGTTTTGCACGGCAGTGTACACATTTGTATAGTCACAATATACTAAAACACCATAGCCTTGAATCTCGATTTGTTGTCGTTCTTTTATAGTTTTTTTGTAGCACCATAAACTAAATTTATATTTTAGAGCCGACATTGACTATCGTATAAATAGTTTTATTAGACTGAATGTGTTGTAATAGACTTTGCTCTATTCTGTGGTTGCGTATACCAACTTTAATGGTTTAGGAGTTTTTACAGGTGTGTTAGTTTTTACGTTTGACCTTAAATGGAGCCCCCCCCCGTCCGTACGGGAAGTACGGACGGGGGGCCTTACGGAATTAAGGTCATAATGATAAGATAAGGCTCTCTTAATAATGAATATGTCAGCATGACAGCGACGTCATTGTACACCGGTGTAGCACAACACCACGTGCACCGAGCGCTCCCCACCGCCCCGCTCTACTCGACTTGTTTTGCAACGGGTATAAAAGGGACCGCGCAGCGACGGAGCGGGCAGTCTTGGCTCTGGCGTTCAAATTCAAATTCAAATTCAAAATCTCTTTATTTATATAGGCTTCAAAAAAGCACTTATAAATAGTCAATTTAAACAGAAAAAAGGATTACCACCGGTTCGGAAGGTAGAATCTATCGAGAAGAAACCGGCAAGAAACTCGATAGTTACTCTTTTAAATGCAAAGATTTACAATTTCGTGCTTAATATTCTATAGGTACTTATTAGGTAACAACACTGCAGGTGAACACTTCATTATGAAGTTAAACATAAATGCTTATCATTTAGGAAGTCTTCAAACTTATAATAGCCTTTTTTCATTAAGAACGCTTTAATGCACAATTTGAACTTATGTAAAGGTAACGCTAGTAGACTTTCTGGAAGTTTATTAAATATTTTAATACTAAGACCAATAAATGAATTACCACTCTTCTGGAGTCTATGGTTTGGAACAGCAAGTTTGTGTTTATTTCTAGTATTAAAACTATGAGTGTTTGACTTCTTAGGAAATTGGTCAATGTTTTTATATATATACAAAATACAATCTAAAATAAATTGTGATGCAATTGTTAAAATGTTAATTTCTTTAAAAATATCTCTAAGAGAGTCACGTGGTCTAAGGCCGTATATGGCTCTAACGGCTCTTTTCTGCAATACAAAAATAGTTTGTATATTAGCCGCAGATCCCCACAGCAGCAGACCATATGACATTACGCTATGAAAATAACTGAAATACACCAATCTTGCTGTTTCAACATCTGTTAATTGTCGTATTTTCCTGACTGCATATGCAGCCGAACTAAGTCTTCCTGCCAAGGCCGCAATATGGGAACCCCATTGCAATTTAGCGTCTAAGGTGATTCCAAGAAATACAGTTGAGTTAACTACATCAATTGCTTCATTGTTCATAGTGATTTGTGTATTAACTTGCCTTGTGTTTGGCATTGAAAACTTAACACATTTTGTTTTTTTTGCATTAAGTAGTAGGTTGTTGGTAGAAAACCAATAAAGTACTCGTGAGAGAGCGTTATTTACATCGTCAACAAATTCCTTTTGTCTATCAATTTTAAAAATCAAGGAAGTATCATCAGCAAATAAAACTATCTCACATAAATCCTTTGCAAAATAAGGGAGATCATTAATGTATAAAAGAAAAAGCAGAGGTCCCAATATTGAGCCCTGGGGTACTCCCATCGATAATGGGGCACCAGAAGAGTTTGTACCATTTACACTCACTATTTGAAGCCTATCAGATAAATAAGACTTCAGCAGACTAAGTGAGTTCCCATATACACCATAATGACGTAGCTTCATTAGTAAAGTTTGGTGGTCAACGCAATCGAATGCCTTCGACAAATCACAGAATATTCCAACAGCATCCTGTTTTCTTTCCCAAGCTTCGATAATGTGTTTTGTAAGTGCCACTCCTGCGTCAGTAGTGGATTTCCCTTTGGTAAATCCATACTGATTGCTATGTAATAAATTGTTGACTCTAAGGTGACATATTAATTGACTAAATATAATTTTTTCAAAGATTTTACTCAGTGCTGGCAGGATAGAAATTGGTCTATAATTAGATTGGTCACTTTTGTCACCTGATTTAAATAAAGGAATAACTTTACTATGTTTCATTAAGTTAGGAAATTGACCCATATCAACACATTTATTAAAAATATTTGACAAGATAGGGGCAATACATTGTATTATATGTCTTAGTATATGTATCGAAACGCCCCATAGATCTTCGGTTTTCTTAAAATTTAAACTTATGAAAGTATTTAAAATTACCTTATCATTAACATGATGAAAACTAAAAGGAGTATTGCATTCTTCTACACTAGATTTCAGGATGCTATTTGCAAGGTGTGGGTTGGAATCTAATGAACGAGTAGTTGCAGTCGGGATATTAGAAAAATATGATTCAAAAGCTTCTGCCACTTCCCCATCTGAATGTAGACATCTATTATCAATGTTTAGAGAGAACTTGTGATTTTGTATTTTGTTTTTACAAGTCTCTTTGTTGATAATATTCCAAGTAGCTTTAATTTTGTCACTAGAATTAGAAATCTTATGCTTGAGATAGTTTGATTTTGCCAAATTATTCCAAATTATTTAAAAAAGTGTGTGCAGTACACACACTTTTTTAAATAATTTGGAATAATTTCTGACATATTCGATTAATTTAGGGTCATTCGAATTTGCTTTATCATTATACAAATCGAATAGCTTTCGTCTACTAGTGAAAATACCTGTAGTGGCCCAGTCACTAAATTTTGTTTTAGAATTATTAATAGTGACTTTTTTCTTGGTAAAAATCCTTACAAATTCTTTTTCAATTACATTGAATAACATGTTATATGAATCATTAATATCTACACCCCTAAACTTTAACAACGAGACTCTATTGACTATATTTTTCCTAAATGTATCTAGTCGATGTGCTGTGATTGGTCTACAACTGAAAGTAGATGAAGTCGTGACAGCATAGTGCTCCAAGCTAACAATCTGTCCGCTATGGTCAGAATTAATGAAATTAATTATTGACCTATCAATTACATTGCAATTACAGAAAATATTATCAATACAGGTGGCAGATGTAGAGGTAATTCTAGTAGGCTGGGTAAACAGCTCATGTAAGTTATAGCTTTTAAACAAGTTTAAAAACATAATTGAATTTGGAGATGTATCTAAAATATTTACATTAAAATCGCCACATATAATGATCTTCTTATTACAATTACATATTTTTTTCAATACCTCATCCATAGACTCAAAAGTGTGATAATTACCAGACGGAGGCCTATAAATACAGACAATAATGAACTGTTCAAGCTCTGCACATGATATTTCAATAGTTCGTTCAGTTGAAAGTGCCACTATGTCTTTACGCTCTTTACCTTTTAAATTATTGTTTAATAGTATAAGTGACCCGCCTCTAATAGCTGATTTTCTTGTGAACGAACTAATGAGTGTATAATTTTCAATATTAATTAGTAGCTCACTCTTCCTCAACCAATGCTCGGTCAAACATAAAACCTGTATATCCATTTGGTTAAGACCTAGTTCCATTTCTAATTCTTTGCCGGAGAAGCCCTGAATATTTTGATGAACAATATTTAAAATATTGGACTTCCCTATTGTCTCTAAACTAGATATTCTACTAACGCTAGAGGTGTCCTCTATTGTCTTAGATGTAAATTTAAATGATTTGGAACGAGTTCCAAGGTCCGATTATGTATACAATTAATATTATTAATATTATAGGCTAATAAATTAGCCAGTTGTTTTTTAATTTTAAAAGGCAAATAAAAAGTTTTGCCAGTCAACATATTATTAGGAATAAATTTATTTGTGTCAAAAAACACAAATTTGTCATTATGACTAGTCAAATTGTATAACAATGTATTCAATTTATGAATACTATCATTTTGAGAAGATGAATAAAATTTATAAAAAGGTAATGCGCATAAATAAATTCTTTTTACAGGGAGTTCTGACAGAAGAGAAAACCCCTTAATAATGTCTTTTTTACTAGTTTTTACATTACCTATCATTATTATAATTGTAGAATATATATTAAAATTACTATTAAGCACACGTTTACATATCTCACTTAGAGGAGCGTCTGGCATGCAGAAATTTAAAACATTACAATTTAACATTTTATTTAATAGGGATCCATAGCCAACTCCTATATTGTCAGAAAACATTAAAACATTATCATTTATAGTTGCTCGGTGCACTGGTTGTACTAAGCTAGCTTATCCTAGACGCTCTCGGATAATTAATTTAAAATTAATTATTAATTTAAATTAATTATTATCGTTAATTGTAAAAGTGTCCTGTGGCAATTTATAATTAATAAAACAATATTCACTTGTGGTAAAACCCTAGGTATTTACCACAAGAGATAATTGGGTATTGGGATTATTAAGGGGTATTAAGGATTTAGTTCTGGATAGTAATTGTAATCCTAATTTAGACATTAAAAAGCTTGATTTATCCTGAGATCCCTGACTTCTTATAAGTCAAAATACTCTTTATTTATATAGGTTTGAAAAAAAAAAAAACAAAATTAAAATTATACGTCGTCAATTCAACAATTAAACAAACTAATAATATTAATCTACTACCGGTTCGGAATGTTGCTTCTACCGAGAAGAAACCGGCAAAAAACTCGGTAGTTACTCTTTTGAACAACATATTTTACAAGGGTGTAAAGGTCATATTTGCCTCTGAAACATGTCATGAAGTCGGCTTGTCAGACACCAGAATATAAAATAACGATGTTTAAAAAATTTAAGCATAAATTAACCAAACCAGAGCAGACCAGTCCCTAAAGGTGGCACCTGTTCGCAAGCATGACGTATGTGACAGCCATCGCTTCACTCAAACATATTTAATATAAACAAAATATTGTTACCAAAAGGGCACATAAAATGCCATCCATTGCAAAGGGGGCTCCTAATATTGAATACTTCTTCATTTTATATAAATATATTATAATAATATATAAAAAAAATACGTTTTAAAAATAAATGCAAATATTATCAACTTTACTTTTAGAATGAAACCATAAGTATAAAAATTATACATACATACATAATGTCATGTCTTTTCCCATGGGGGTAGGCAGAGATCACGTACATCCATTTGCTACGCTACAAAAATTATAACAAATAAAAAATAATTTCATACTTTAATCCGAAAGTGTTGGATCAACCAGATGTTTGATCGATATACGATATAAATTGTGTATAACAAATATCAATACCACTCCTATGCATATGAAATTTCAATCTGTCAGCAAAGGGACTCTTTACAGGATTCTTCAGGGAACTTTTCGGCAATTTTCCGGCTTATGAAACCAGATGCTTTGTACGTGTACACTCACGAGCAAGGAAACGTGTACACTTGAGTCTTTTTTCCGTTGTTATAATAGTAATTTTTGAGCGCAGTTCTATATTTTATATATATAAAATGAACTTTGTAATCACTTTCATACCTAAGCGATATAATGGAATAAATATTCTGTATTTCATGCTTATTATAGAAGACCTACTTCATTTTACACGTGTGTTCCATTCTCAGAACAAAAGTCTTATATAAAACGTTATATTTTTAAACTTATTCACTTGTGTAGGCTGATGACGACATTAAGCTGGGTGATTGTTTTTGGAACTAGCTTTTGGAATGGAAATGGAATTCTGTGTATAAAAAAGTTTGTACTGTGGGTCCCACAGGATGTTCTGACGTTTTCGGGATAATTAGCATATGGGATATATTTTATTAACAGGAGACATCCACAGGACTTAAACTAAAGCGTGCAAAAATATATTAAAAGTAACGACTGTTACTTAGTATTTTGTACCTATTATAAAAAAAAAACATTCTAGTCTTAAGTGCCATGCCATGTGGATTCACAATATTCATTTTGTTGAAACTAAAACTCAAATGGATGGATTCCCAATATGTCATGGCATCTTTTTGAATTTTTAGTGTAAACATTACATGGGGGCCTAGTCTGTTTTTTATTAGTATTTCTGTTTTATTAGTATTTCTGTGGTTAACAATTATTGGAACTAAAATCAACCATAGTCAACACCACATTAGCGTTGACTCCGAGGTAAGTAGCTTAAGCACTTGTATTACGAATATCAGAATCAACAGTGGTATTACAAATAGATATTTAAATATTGGATATTAACACCCAGACACAGAACAAACACAAGTATTCATCATACGAATGTTTGGCGTGTGTGTGTTTGGTGGGAATCGAACCCACAACTCTTGGCGCATGGGGCAGGGTCACTACCGAATGCGCCATTGAACCAGTCATATTTATTGTTATTAAATCCGTTATTCAGTTTGGAAAATCCAGAGGTATATGCCCAAATTTGAACCAGAACCACTTGCATATGATGCGCGTATCTTTTATAACGGCTACAACAGTAGCCACTTTAAGAAACTGCGATAAGATATAAATTTACGATCCAGCTAACCTCACGCATATTACTCAATCGTCCTTCAATACCGCGCTAAAAACATTCCCTATTTTCGTCCACAAATTTAGGCCACTCATTGTATGATTGTAATAAAAACGCATTGTTTTCGAGGTAGGAAGACGTTGGAAGGAGGTCAACGCCCGGAATAGCCGGCTATATGGAACAGTGCCAGCGCTGGAGTGATGTTATGCGCATTAGGCATGCTATTGCTCAACGCTACGCTTCTAAATATGTACTGGTAATTGCGGG
This sequence comes from Glyphodes perspectalis, assembly GCA_951394215.1. Lineage (NCBI taxonomy): Eukaryota > Metazoa > Arthropoda > Insecta > Lepidoptera > Crambidae > Glyphodes > Glyphodes perspectalis. Next base: position 12,480,280 of record OX596218.1, on the reverse strand, counting down.
AAGGCATGTGTAACTTCACTAACTGAGTTCACTGCGTCAGATATCTTAACTAATTTCTTCAGCGCGGATAGCGCAGAAGTGGGAGAATTTGAATGTGCCGCGATTAGCAAGTCAAGGCTCGTGCCGTATTGTTTCCTGAAGTTGTAGGCAGAGGCCAAGGAGCAACAAACTCCTTAAACCACATAACACCAAAAAAAAATTTGAGTTAAGTAGTGACAGGTGGCAAGCTCGTCGCCAACATAATCATAAAACCAATACCTATATAAGTTGCCTTTTACGACATGCTAGGTAAGAAACACAATTGACATTATTTTAGAGTTCCAGTCCAATATGGGCAATTTTTTTGACGCAGTTTTGAGTTACGTTAGAGTCGGTGCACGGAACTGCGCTAGAGTAACTGAGTGATACAAAGGCTTTTAGTGAGTCACCTAAGTATAATTCGACCGTATTCGCTTTGGATCTTCCGCAGTCTGCTAAAGACATGTGTGAATTCCTGCGCACGTCTAGGATGCCATCTATCAAGATCAGCGCTTCTCTTAGTTATTTTGCAGTCCAAAGACGTCTAGGCATATTTTATTTCGTTACGTTTTATTCTACACAATATCGTGTGCAGAATATATTCGCGGTTTGATCTCAGTAAATGAAACACGATCCCTTAGTATCACGTAGTTTATTCTTCTAGTTTCGAACACAACAAAATATTTTCTTCTTCTACACGTCTTTTACTATCGTCTCCCGCCATTCGTCGCTTATTCTTCCTCCCCGATATCTTCCGTCTCTTTTACCCTACTACGTTCCTTCTTACGCAATTGAAATCGTTTAGTTGTGCAAATCTGTCATAATATATCATCTATCAATCCTACAATAATGTAGAAAAACCGAAAAACCATCATCATCTTCCTAGCGTTATGTCCCGTGTTTAGACGGGGCCGCTTAGACCATGATCCAGGATTTAGCGAGTCTGGTAATTACATTGAAGCGACGGCCGGTCTGACCTTCGTAACCCTAAGATAGGGGAACCAGACAATTTTTGGATCATGGTTACAAATCCAAAGTTGTTTGAATTTGCAGGTTTCATCACGATGTTTTCCGTCAACGTCGAGCTAGTGGTATAAAATACGTACATAGATTTGAAAATTCCAGAGGTACGTGTCCGGGTTTAAACCCGCACTCCTCGGTTAAGAGGCGCGTGTCCTTACCATTGAGCTACCACCGCTTTCGCACTTCACACCTCCGAAAACACATCCTCGCGATTTATTCTGTTCTTAATCGGTAGACCGTGATTGTAAATTTAGCGAGTTTTGCTATGGCAGTGGCGTAGCTACCCAGAAGCAAGGCGGGGCAGTGCCCCGGGGCCCTAAGCTTGGGGAGGCCCTCAAACCTGATTTGATTTGACTCTGTCTAACGTAGGAAGAAAAATGTTAGTGCCCTCCCTGCATTAGGGGGGCCTGGACCCAAAGCTGTGTACGCCCGTGGGCCCTAGTTTCTTTTTTGCCCCAGGGCACTTTGTCACCCAGCTATGGAGGCGACTTTCGTAACATAGGCAGAGGAGTCAGACTTATTACATCATGGTTTCACATCTATAGTTACAAGTACCTTATCCTGTAAGAATCCTGGCTAGATAGTAGTCGTACAACCATAAAATATAGCAATCAGTAGCGGATAAATGGGATAATTATTGATACCTACCTGTTATTGTTTTAAATCGTGCTTAGAAACAATAACATTTAATTAGGAGAGGCCTATGGCCAACAGTATACGAGTGTAGGCTAATGACGACATTAAGCTGGGTTTTATATTAGTGTAAACTCTTAGAGGAACCGTAGTCTAATAAAATAAATAAGAAAATAAAATAGCTTTTATTCAAAAAGAAACATGCGTACAATAATATCGTGATTGGAGATTTCTGTTAAGCACATGCCTGTATTAGAAATCTCCGCTCCCCCATAAAAGCTAGTCTGTAGTCTGTTTCTATAAATAGAATTTTAACAAATACACCCTCTAGTGTACAACAGAGAAAATATATGTATATTTTCCTGCTTTTTAGGTTTTCTTACGATAGCATCTATGACCAATAAAGTAGTATTATAAATCCGTACTTAATTTTGAAATCATATCATATTAATATAATCATATCATATATGCATACGTCGCATGCGGACTGACCCGAGCTATCATCGCTCCGCAAAAACGTCAAATTCTGCAATGAAATATCCAACACCATGACATCTATTTCAAAAGGGCGTCCACATTAGCAACGAGTCGAGGACATTCCTGGGCCCTACGAGGCCCTTAGGGCGTATTATGTTTGTTTAGGCGCTAGTGCCGATCCTCCGCGATGACCCTTTTTAATATCCACGCCCCAGAAACTTCGACAAATATTGTTGTGTATTTTTTCTTGGCGCATTTTCTTGTCTTTTTAGGGTGGTTGCAAATTTGATGGAATTGTTAGTAGGACAATAAAACGTATAGCATTTGCGCTAAATTCATGAAATGAATTTAGCAAACTTGGACATTTTTGAATAAATTATTTTTTGCTACTATAGTTATTGTTTCTTGGTAAATTTGTAATCGTAATTACTAACTAACTAACTAAAACTTCACGCTACTTCCCTAGCGGGGTAGGCAGAGAGAACCAAACGCCATATGGCACGATCCTTACACACCTTGTTATTAATTTCCATGATTCAGAAACAATGCTAATACATACCTTATTGCTATATTTAATAAATCAAAGTCGCTTTCTGATTCATCTTTGTAAGGTTGGTTATTAATAAGATAGTGAGTAATGTCTTCTTTCTTAGCCCGAATAGCCATTATTAATTTCTTTTACTGCCACTGATATCTCTTTAAAGTTGTAACTAGGAGTAGTTTCGTTGTTATTGCTTTTTTATTACGGTTTCTTATTCTTTGATTGCATTTTTGCTTTTAGTTGTTTCTTATAGTGGGTGTCCGTCCTTTCTTTGTATATTATTTTTTTCTGCAGCAATTTCTTAAAAAATTAAAGCAGATCACACTAGCGCACCAAATACATACATATATACATAACATCACGCCCATGATCCCCGAAGGGGTAGGCAGAGACGAAGGGGCAGCAAGCCCCTTCAACCACATTCAGCCAAAAATAGAGCCGGGCTGGGTCAGATGGACTATTGTGAAAAAGCAGTGATAAGCGGCTAACCTGTCGCCTACACAATCACACACCCAAAACCCGATACCAAATATATAAGTCATAACTACACTTTTATATACATGCTATTAACATGGGGTATAGGTATGGGTAATCTACCAAAGACATACGACATTCATTTGCAATATCATTGTTTTTTTTATGTAAGTACATAAACCTGTTCATGAGACGGACATTAAGCTTTTCGGAATCTGAAGACACGAGCTTTGATTTTTAGTCCAGCACCTCCAAATGCTGGATTAATAATATATATAAGATAAGCGGCTTGTATGTTCGCTGTGACAAACTTTCACATACATGAATACATACCATCACGCCCGTAATCCCCAAAGGGGTAGGAAAAGTCAAAGGGGCAGCTAGCCCCCTTGACCACATGCAGCCAAAAGATAAAACTAGGCTGGGTCAGATGGATAACTGTGAAAAAGTAGTGAGAAATGGCTAGCTTGTCGCTTACACATTCACACACCTAAAATTTTGCAACATTCTTGACAATGATCATAGTTGGCACATTCTTTTTAATTCCCTGGCTGACGTTAGACTTTTTTTCTTTAAATATTGACCAAAATAAAATAGTTGATGTCAGTAATCCAATTTGTTCGCACCTTTACTCGATAAAGCCAAAACCGTGTTTGTACTACGACCTGAATTTCTACCGTACTTTTTTTCCTCATTCCTTTCTTTGCTGTCATGAAAGGAAGAGTGTACTCGTAATTTGTGGGCTGTGCTAATATTATAAATGAAATAATTTGTTTATTTATTTGATATACCTTTTTTTATAAAAGGCCGGCGACGCTATATTTAAATTCAATATTGACATTTGAATGGAATCATTGGGTTACGCAGGTATTATAACTTATGTAGTTCTGTCTGTGAGTCTGTCGTTAATGGATAAGGAGAGAGGTGTACCCAAAAGAGTGCAACCAGTATCTTGAATAAGGGAATCCACGTATAGATTTAAGTACCAGGAATATTTATAAACTGATTTACTTAGTTCCATTGATCTCTTACGTAAGGGAATTCTTTAATATTTGCAAACGATTTTTTATATAGATACCTTCAAAATTTTTGAAGTCTCTGAAGTTCTTACTCAGACAATCATCCAATTTCTCGAAATGCGTATTCTGTGCATACTAATTATTTAGTGTTTACGAGTTAGAGTTTGTTTTTCTATGCTCACTATTAGTTGGATCCAGATTCTAAGGGTTTATTATGTATGTGAGCATAATAAACCCTCTAAATAATGTCCTCCTAACCGATATCGGTCACGGCGGCCAATCTCAACGAGCATTAGCCATCTGTGCAGGAGATAGTATAGTGCACAAGTGTGTGCGCAAACACAGGTGCACTCTCTATTCCTTCATTCTCATAGTCCGGTGAGACGGCAATCCGACATGACCGGAGAGAGGTCAGGCGCAGGACCAACGGCTAAACGTGCTTTCCGAGGCACGGGGGTGATTATACCGCCAACTTCCTGACTCCGGACTGTTACTGAGTAATTTCAATATTGAAATAACCAGCCACCAATTCTTGGTCCGACCCCGGATTTTAACCCCGGACCTCTTGGTCCTTAGGCAGCGCATGCTACCACTAGACCAACGAGGCAGACAAGTGTCAGTGTCAGTCAATGCTCACAACTAAGTAATTGTTCCAGTTCCCAATCTACAACAAGTACTACAAATCTGCATCTTCTTCTAATCAGAAAGCGTCTGAAGTCACCAGAAAGACGACCCTCTCCCCTAAAATATACGCAAACCTTCCTCAGCGGTTCAATTAGCAGTCCCGTTCGATCGGATCAAACGGAATTGTTAATTTGGTATCAAGATCCGCCTCAGTTATACTTGCGCTTTGACTTTCAATGAACATAGTTCATTGGCCCATGTTTAATTAAATAACAGATGCATCTGGATTCGTCTGTGTATTCAGAAGGTTATGATCATTATAGTTGTTTTGAATTGATGGTCTTCAAAGATTTTAAATATTTTTTTTGACTGGCTCGATGGCGCATTTCGTAGTGACCCTGCCCTATGCGCCAAGAGCTGTGGGTTCGATCCCCACCCAGGACAAACATTCGTGTGATGAATACTTGTGTTTGTGCTGTGTCTGGGTGTTAATATCTAATATTTAAGTATATATTTGTAATACCACTGTTGTTTCTGATATCAGTAACACAAGTGCTTAAGCTACTTAGCTCGGAGTCAGATCAATAAATGTGATGTTGTGGGATTTATTTATTTACATTAGTTCTCAGTATATACAGATATAATTATATGTACATGCCACCGTAATATAGTAAATGGTATTAGATTATAATCCATCTGACGAGATTGTAAACTGTTAAATGATTGTAAAGTGCACCATGTACTTCTTTTAATTGAACGCACTATTTTCCGGTACATTATAATCTATCGAATTGAAATTGATAAATCACAATCCGTTGCGCATTAAATTGTTATTATAACTGTTTAAAGACAGCCCCAGATTGGCCGGTTCCGTGGTAGGCAGATTGTTAGTAATAAACACGGATGTTAGTCAAGTTAAATAAATGCGCTTCAAAAATTGCGATATGTAATCCTCAGATTAGAGACCTCTAATCTGAGATGTAATCAATAATTCTGACATGGTAAGAAAAACACGTAACAAATATTTTCTTGTTTTTAATTTAATTTCTAAAGATATATTGTTCACAAGAGAAACGAGATGAAAGAAAACCTTTTTGAAATATTAATTTTGAGATAAATTCAATTAAATCCAGTCACTTGTCGTGTCCATTAAAAAAAGCGTGTCAATTTAAAAAAAAATTAGATAGCAAAATTATTGAGCCTAAAACGTCCGGAGGAATCTAGTTTAAGGCTGTTCCCGATTGCAGGGTCAGCTTTTATCGTTAGAATATACTAAATTGGAAATAAGTGGGTACCACCGACTTGTTATAATCAGTATTCATAGTACAGATGCGAATCTTTTATATAGTTTAGAGTATAGTTTGAATACCAATGTATAAGTTTAAAATAGTCTGTTGGGTATATATTTAAGTCTCATACCATAAAGTTATGATGAGGGAATCTTTTGAATCTACCTCGCCTCGACTTTTTAGATAATAATGTGATTCAGTGCCCTCATTTTAAAGGCATCCATACAATTTAAAATAATTTTTAAAAGCAAGATATGTAATTTTTTATAAAGTACTGCTGACCCGGCGCATTTCGCAGTTCTCGAATTTTCAATAGTAACCCATTTTTTTATTTTTCTTTACAACTTATTTTTTTAATAAATACCTTTACCTGACAATAACAAACAGAACTAAAAAAAAAAATGCGTAATCGGTAAAGCCATTTTCAAGTTATAGCGTGACCGGAAGAAATAGGGGTTATAGTTATGTTATTTAATATCTTGTCCTAACAAATTTGAGTATTCTATTATTATTTATTTATTCATTTATTTTTCTCATCGCAATGTAAATTACAAGTGTGATCTTTTTGCTTGCTCATAATTTCGAATACGGTTAAATAAATATAGTTGTCCCGGAATGGGAACTCCTTGTTTTATAATTTTAATTTTAAATATTTTTGCTTTTGAATTTTGTCATTATTATACTGATTTTGATTGTAATATATTACGTCGTATACGTATTGCTGAGCATTCATTTCGGTCTACAACAATAGTGTACTATGAATCTGTACAATTTGTCATCCATAACTAATAATAATGGTACCACGTTGACATGGCAGGACTCGCTATCTATTTCCTTTTTTTTTGCATAGGTATGCAGGAATATTTCATTAACAATCGGATCGTGTGTAGTGAATAAATTTATTGAAACGGGTTTCTATAGAATTGAGTTCCTCTTATAGGATTCCCTGTACCTATTGACAATCCTAGCGATGCGTATGGTCGGATTGCAGTGAAGTCAACTATTTTAATTTTAGTGTGCTATCAAAGTATTCTTCTTTCATAACATAGGTAGTCTAGACAAGAAATATTACGTGTTCTTTTTTAACTATGTAATATATCAAAAACTAGATTTTTCCCTCAATTCGTTTTTTTTACAGAAACTTTGTCGTGTGTTCTATAAGTTTCATCAATTGATCTAGAATTAAATTATTATAGAATTATATATATTACATTATTATATATAATATAACACAGCGTATGTGATTTGTCATGGTTTATAAAGTCGTTGCAATCGATTCATAATTTTAATCTTGAAGACGTAAGAAAGAATGTGAAAGTTACTAATGATATAATATTAGTAAGGCTGCTTTCCCATTCTAAACGAAATTCAAAAATCTACAAGAGAAAGAAAGAGTACCGAATTGAAAAAGAAAACGCTCTCCGTAATTAATTGTCGCTCCCTAACTTACTTAATTAAAACTAAACGTTAAACAAAGGGGTCGAATTCACAACACCGTTTTTCGTAAGTTTAAAAAGTAAGTTCAACACATTAATTTTGTGTTTCAGTAGAAGCAAAAACTTGGTAACATTTATTATCGTGTCGAATAGTACCGAAATGATTTACATATTTTTACTAAGTTTCTAGAAGTTAGACTGACAAAATTTTGATAATAATTTATAACTTTGATAATCTCCTAAATGTTGCTTAAGAGAGTTAATCTTACTATACGAAAGTATCTAAACAAAATATTCCTCATTTCGCACGTCTCATTACAAGATTCGATGTTATTCAGAATGTTATTTTTTTGTCGGATTTTACTAATAAAATCCTACAGATACATACTTTCCGCATTACAACGTCAGCTGTTTGACTTTCGGAGATATCAACATCTCGAAAGTCGGAGAAGTATTTGCAATGTTTGATGTAACGATTAACAAAGCCTGATGCATCATGACGTGGATGCAGGAAGTGCAAATGATTTTATATACTTAATTCTGTTTTTACGATTCTTAATAGACTAGTGGAGTAAGCTACCTAATAAGCAACCTTGGAAACATGACTTAGTTAAAATATTGTAACCTGCCCCTTTGCATATGCGTTCTCAAAGTTTAGAAGTGACATCAAGCCTTCCATTTATAGGTTTTAATATTAATACCAAATGAAAACTATTCGCACAAAAGTTTTTTTCTATGTCACATTTCGTCTCAAATCTACTTCGACCACATTGTCAGCCAGGCAGCATACGGCCGACTTTTTCCAACGAATTTCTACATAAATTCCGAAACTCGTAGAAATAAGTTAGAGAACTTATTTGCAAGTCGCGGCCCTATCCCGGGGCCGTCGGACGATAATTTTGTTAACTCTCTCCTCCTGAAGTTATGGCTTTGTGACCTGGATTATTGGAGCTCATGTATCTCAATCTGATTCGTTACTTTTTCATATATTGGGTTCTATTCCGAACGGTGAAACCCCTTTAGTCTGCTAGTCAGTTTATTTGTCAATATGTTACATTCGTTGTAGTAGCTAAAAATTTTTAAAATATTGCTTTAGGGTAAGGCATTTAATACACAAAAATATTAAAAAATTCTACCTAATTGTGCGTATTTTTTTAATGCATAATATTAATCATAAGATATAAGAATATAATACGTTAAACGTATTATATTCTTATATCTTATGATTAATATCATGCATTTACACACATGTATTTTTTGGATTCTCTTATCATCTTTTTGTGAATTTTATATAAAAATCCAAAATTAAGCCTAGGTCATCATGGTATAATGATATTATCTGTATTAAAGCAGGGTTTCAAGACCGCACGCCGATTTACACTTCACAAGTTTTAGGTTATTTCAATTTCCATTGATTCAAACGTCGGAGCACATTCTTTGAATTTCGTTACATTACCATGGAAATTAAATCAGAAAATTCTCAAATCAATTTATTTGATCCTTCTTCTTTCTAGCGCGACCAAAACTCAGATTGTGGTAATTTTTGTTCCAAATCAAGAAATTGTTAGAAACATTGCATATAGATAAGGATTGTCTGAAGAAATGACGTCACTCTGACGTAGGCTCTTGTCACCATAATGATTTCGTTTTAGAAAGGCATTGATATTCATTTTACATTTTCAACATCAAAAAATATTGCGTCAAGTCTTGGCATCGCGTTACGGAATCAAATGGAGTTTTCATTTTAGAAAATACTGATTGATTCTAAAAACCTTTTTTATAATAATTTTAACCTAATAAAGTGAAAAATGTCATATTCACTGGGTTAAAAAAGCAATTTCCACGATATATCGTAAAATAACAAAATACTTATGAATTAATGACAAAATATTACATTTATTACGATATTTTCCAATATAACATCTGGAATTGTAATATGACATGCTATAAGTTATTTAGTAGCGATGGTAGCTCAATGGTAAGGACATGCGCCTCTTAACCGAGGAGTGCGGCTTCAAACCCGGGCATGTACCTCTGGATTTTTCAAGTCTATGTACGTATTTATATCACTAGCTCGACGGTGAAGGAAAACATCGTGATGAAACCTGCAAATTTAAACAACTTTGGATTTGTAACCATGATCTAAAAATCGCCTGGCTCCCCTATCTTAGGGTTACGAATAATTACCGCTTCGATGTAATTACCAGACTCGCTAAATCCTGGATCATGGTCCAAGCGGACCCCTTCTAAGCACGGGACACAACGCTAGGAAGATGATGATGCAATAAGTTATTTGAATTTAAATTTGATTCAGCCAAATATTTAACAATAAAAAATGTTAAACATTATGTCCATTACCACTATAGGCTCGAAGCCAACATCAGCGCGGGTAATAAGCATCAATCATTCAGAATTGACAATCACTATTGGACTTCCCAGGGGAACTTTACTAATGCAACTTTAGTTGAAATATAGTGTGGAGGGGAGGCCAGCAGTAATTAACACTGACCCTTGGGATACGAACGGTGTGAACACATTAAATTTCAATTAGAGATACTTTTTGCGACCAAATTAAAATGGAGTAAGAAATGGACGCTCAGTTTTACTTGTTTTGAACAAATGAAAATGTCTTTATTCTTACTTATATTGTAAATGTGAAAGTAACTTTCTTTGTCTGTTTCTCATACTTAAACTACTTTACGGTTTGGCTGGCAGAGTCAGGGGGAGAAGCTAGTATTTAAGTAATTCAAGGTTTGATATTTTTTGTTAATTTTTCAGTTTTATTAGATTCTGAGTTAAGGCTTGAGATTTTTCGTCTAAAATCTTGTTTGTTTTATTCCGATTCAGTAATACATGTACTCCTGTTAATACTAATAAATTATGTGTGTTATTTAAGAAAGAATTATTCCTAAATTATACGAATCGTGTGTTTTTACAAAACTGTGACTTCAGACGCAATTATATCAGCATGATCATATCAGCAATTATAGCAGCATTTACCATCTATACTAATGTTATAAAGAGGAAAGATTTGTATTTTTGTGTGTGTATGTTTGTAATGAATAAACTCAAAGACTACTGTGCCGATTTTAAAAGATCTTTCATAATTAGAAAATTACATTATCCGGAAGTAGCATAGGCTATATTTTATCCCCATATTCCTACAGCAACGGGATCTATGCGGGTGAAACCGCGGGGTGCTGCTATAATTAATAAAACAGAACTTCAAAAAATCAGAACTGCTTCTTTTAAGGAATAATACTTGAGAAGTTATTAAATAGAATCTTAAATTTATCCATAGAGCAAAAATATTTTTTTTAACTACACATCTTTATGCGTGTCATCGATTACTTTAGAAATCCATCACTGTACGCTTTTCAGCGGATACCTCAAATCTAATAATTAAACACCATTTTTTTCTGTATATTTTAAGAACTAAAGCTACTTTATTTTCTTTATTTATTACAAAAGGTTACCTTTTGTAATTAAAATGATATAAAAACTTATCAAGAACGTCCATAAAAATGCTGCCTATCTAACGTTTAAATAGATTTTATATGAAAACCTAAACCAACATTAACATGACCAAACTCTCTAACAAATTATACGTTATCAACATGCGCTCATCCACTAGCTTATCTAAATTGGCTTATTAGACCACAATTGAAAATATCGAGCATCGAATACTATTTAAAATTAATTATCACATTCATTACCGGCCGAGCACAGATTCATTGTGTTATATTTCGCAGCCAATTAGCTTTGTATCACGATTAATGTTAAGCTACTGATACGGAATAATTATAGTTCGATGATATACACCCATTCTGCCAGTTCTGATGCAATTATGTGCAAGCTGAGCTAGTATAATAATTCTCGAGTATAATTTCACTGTTGTGAAGTACAATTTACTAGTGCTATTAATACAATTATGAATATCAAACTTAATTGCTATATAATGAATACCAACCTTTTAAACCATATTTTAATTTGCTAAGGTTAGCAAAGCGAAGAAAAAAAAAATCAAACATAATATGATATTTGGATTGTATATAGGTATATATAGGTGTGTCCATTTATACATATTTTGAACATATTGTAAAGATAGTCACATATTTATTTACATTTTGATTCTAGGTATTACTTCGCTTTTAAGTCCGGAATACTCCACTTAGAACATTTCGGAACCTAATACTACCACTTAGCAATAACTTGAGATATAAGTTCTCTGTACCATCTGCGGCTTAATTTGCCATTCCTGGTTTCGGGGCACTAACATCCCTTAATGGTCACACATATGCGCCAGACATTACATTCTAATCGTATGTTCTCCAAATAGCACACACCTTCGTGTAACTACCTAACTCTAACAGTTATGGCATTTACAAGTATAAATGTATCAGTTACCGGATTTGAGGTTACAAATAGGAACAATTAAAAAAAAATTAAAAGATATGCTCTTTTTAAACTTTGCAAACATTTCTTTTGCTCAGCTTTGTTTTCAACCATAAAGGAATACGCACATGAAACAACTGTCGATATTCTTTCAAAGAGCTTTTAACTATGGCACATCGTTATACAACACGAAATTCAAATAATCTACACAGAATCTGACAATACATTCCAGATTTTTCTATCTTTAATAGACTCCCAGAATTGATACATTTTCAAATCTTCTGGCGTATTTTTTACTGAAGAATACCAGTACAGGTAGCCGCAGTCCATATTTCAAACTAAATCGGCACCTAAATTTTAACGAGCTGACACGAAACGGTAGCAGGCAGTTTACAAAACACTCCCAAGTTTTTATCGCTGTTTATTAAATCTTTTATTTGTTTGCCTTGAAGTTCTAAAGTTCCATTTCATTAAGGAGTGAAAAAACGCCTCGAACTCGAGTTGTAATAACGATATTTATGAAGATTCGCGTTTACTGGAAAGTTGTAATTGAATTATACACAATTTATCACGGTATCCTTAACTTCGGGAGTTGGTTCTAAAATTGGATCTTTTGCGCGAAAATGCAATAAGACGGTTGTGGAATCTATACATATTTTTTTTAGACAGTATAAAAAACTAAAAAAACTTATCATGTCATCTGATTGACAAACATGTATAAAGTGGCCAAGAATGACACAAATTCAAACAATTTGTAGTTGTCATTTGGTTATGGATCATATACATTTCATTTGTATGTACATTGTGTCTCATTTTGTACAATGTAAATGTAGGTCTTTATTGTATAAATAGAACCGGTAAACTCACTTCTTAATTAGAAGAATCAGATTTAATGACCTCAAAATATTTTCCCGGGTCTTTTCATTATATCCACCTTACCTATAAAAACATGACTTAAACAACTGAATCGGGACCCGAAGTTCCATTGTCGTTTTTACGTCCCTTTTTGTTAAACAAACTGAATACGTTCCGCGAGTTACTGCAAAAGTATGCCGATTGCCTCGAAGTTTGCGGAGCCGAGAATTTACGCATCATTTGTTTTGCGGTAGCTCCCACGCAAATGCACTAGAGAGTTATTGTTCTTACTGTTTGTTCTTTATTCGGACGGAGTTTCTTAGCGATAGCTGGGTGCTGAGTGAATTCAAATATGCTTATTTTCTGTACTATATGGAGCTGGTGAGCGGTATTTATCTCTTTAGTGTTTGTGTTCTGATCCTTTGCTGTTGCAATAAATTCATTTCAATTTGTATCAATGATATCGTCTTGGTTGCGTTTTGATCGATGCTCTTGTTCAATAATACTTTCCATATGTAAAATTTTTAAATCGGGAATTTCAACTTTGAACGCATGTCACACTTTGACGATATCATAATAAATTCATCAGGCATGTTACAATTAAAAAAATGGAACACGTAAAATGTTATTCGTTTAGTCATTTCGTTAAAATACCTCAAAGGCTTTGCGAGTTACTGCAAAAGTATGCCGATTGGCTCCACCAAGTTCGCGGAGCGGGAATTTTCGCATCATTTGTTTTGCGGCGGCTTTCACGCAAATGCACTGGAGAATTATTGTTCTTAGCCCGTTTGTGCTCCAGTCGTTTTCGGAGTCTCTTGTGCATTGGTTTCTTGGGTAGTGAAGCGTGTCATGAGCTGAAGATAGTTGTTCGAAAATTCATATTGGAGCAAGTTTTGGAGTAAAATTACACTTTGATGTCATGCATCGTTAGAGGTATCGATTTTAATTGAAATTAATGATTATGCAATTTGTACAGACTATTTACTGTCTAATCATATCAGTCTAGTGCATACTTAATGTGTGTTCCGCGGAACCCTGGGGTTCCGTGAAGCCTTTCTGGGGGTTTCACGAAAATTGGTACTGATCATAAATATCATAACTCCTGGGGGAAAATCCGTTAAAAGTCGATTATTAACACCCCCCGCGCTGTTCTAGGGTCCCATCAAATACTCCACTTCCTAAAAGGGTTCCAAGCATAAAAAGTTTGAGAAGCACTGGTCTAGTGCGTAAAATTTATCAATTAAAACGTAAAATTAAATGATAAAAGTTAATAAGTACTAAATAAGCGGTTAAATTAACCGCTTATAGCCAAAAAGGGTTGGGTTAAGTTATTATTTTAAAAAATTAAGCTAGCTCACCACCACGTTTATAAGTCCTCTTTTATGACATGTTAGGGAATGAACACATTGTTGATAAATTTCTTTGAAGTCTCAAATCAACAAAAAAACAACAAAAATAAATAGCGATATTTTCTGAAGTTTTATAACTAAAAAAAAAATCACAAAGCCCGTGCTAAATATGGTTTCCTTTTGTAGTAAAAAGTTATTTACTTCATCTATACTATACTAATATTATAAAGAGGAAAGATTTGGTTGTTTTTAGCATTGAATAGGCTCCAAAACTACTAGACCGATTTGAAAAATGTTTTCACCAATGGAAATCTACTTTATCAGCGAGTAACATAGGCTGTATTTTATCCCCGTATACCTACGGGAACGGGAATTACGCGGCTGAAATTTATAATATAATAGTTTAGATATTAAGTTTCAGGGTGACATTAAAGGTTAAATCCAGTATAAATTAACTATTATCCATCTTTAAATTGCACCATAAGCTCAAATAAAACCGAATCCTCTCTCAACTGCATAGGATTTGTTTTCCAACAAGGGTAATCCGTACAAAACACTCAATAAATTAAGCCATCACTTCCGTCGGTAACAATAACGCCCTCGCTCCATTATCAGCCGCGTCCACATCATCAAACAAACGAAAATGTCAAATGGTTTTGATAAATACGTTGAACGTTACGCTTGTATAACTCCGGAGGTTTTCTGTCAAGATTACCACGATTGATGGAGCCGAGTGGATATTTGTCTTGTCCAGTGGTTCCGGTCTGTTAAGCGATAGATAGATGTTAGGCATCCGGGGGATGTGGCCGATAGATCTACGGTACAAGACCTAACTTTGATTCGGTTGTATAGAACGTCCGGTCTTGGATATAATTTCCGTTCTCTATCACTTCTTGTCAAAAAATGATAAGATCACTTGGGCGCAGTATATTATTTATGTTTTGGACTTAAATTTATGCTATCTATGTAAAATGTTGAATTTAGTACATCTACAGACCCAAATAACAACTGCCCACTCATAGGATGTTAGTAATAAAATCATCATCTTCCTAGCGTTATGTCCCGTGTTTAGACGGGGTCCGCTTAGCCATGATCCAGGATTTACCAAGTCTGGTAATTACATTGAAGCGACTGCCGATCTGACCTTCGTAACCCTAAGATAGGGGAACCAGACAATTTTTGGATCATGGTTACAAATCCAAAGTTGTTTGAATTTGCAGGTTTCATCACGATGTTTTCCCTCACCGCCGAGCTAGTGGTATAAATACGTACATAGATTTGAAAAATCCAGAGGTACGTGCCGGGTTTGAACCCGCACTCCTCGGTTAAGAGGCGCGTGTCCTTACCATTGAGCTACCACAGCTCTTTTGTTAGTAATAAAAGTAATATAAAATTAATATAATTATCGAATAACAATAAAATTAATATAATTTCAACATTATTGCGGTTTATAAAATAATACTTACAAAGCAAACATTCAAAAATAACATATTATGATCCATCAACGCTCGAATTATTTCCTAAAGGTTTCATTATAATTTTGCTCCTGATTAATCTTATTATAGAATAGCTACCAATCATAAAATTGAATCTTCGGCTATAAAGCAAGATCTTAAGCTTAATCTCCAATCCGTCGTCATGGATATGACCCATTTATATCAAAGGGGGAATCCAACCGTTCGAGACCAAGAAAAACGCGGTCAGTCTTATCTTTAATTTATATTTAGCTGAAGCTCTAATGAAAAGAGAAAGAATTATGAAGAGAATGAGCAACGAAACTCATTCACTGTAGCGGTATTTGAAAAGTATCCGCTGTAGATGAATGAGATTGTTAATGGATCGAATAATCATTTAAAGCATTTTATTCAGATTTACCTCTGTGTTGTTGTAACTACTCATTAAGTAGAAACTTTCGATAACAAATGTCGTGAACAGTCTTCAATTTTGCTTGTCAATTGACTCATTTATTTATATTTATGTATTTATAAAGTAATCAAAAATTTTTATTTAAAAGGAAGGAAAGAAATTTCCTAAAAATTTTATATTTTTCATTTGCCAATATTAAAGAATTTATTAAAAACTATAATTTCCACGATGTATACCTATACGTATGTCTTTTTTTAAGCATAAATATTGAGCAACAAGCAGAGTAGTTTGTTAACTGACATCAATTTTATTTTCAAATCTGGTGTTAATATATCTCCCGTGCAGTTAATATTGATCTCTGCCGGAAATTTAGTTGCTTTAAACATTTACAAGGCGACATCTGACGCCCGATTTCACCAAACGGAAACAAGACAAGAGCGCATCATGTTGCTTGTCATCTAGCCACGTTGCGCGCTGTTGTGAATCATTGACAAACGTATTAAGCTTCTCGTATTTCGCTTCAAATCTTAAATAGGTGTCTACATTACATTTGGAAAAAATACCCATACCACGACACTTAAAAAAACACACACATCTGACTTTCGAAGTTATTTGCACTTAAATGCACAAACGAATTAGAATGAATAAATCCAGAAAGTGGAATTGAACGGAAGCGAATATTATCCACTAATAAGTAGGTAGGTACCTCTTTATTCAAGAATATTTCCCGCGCTAACAAGGGCCGAAGTAAGCTCTTTATCTCGATCCACATGCCTCACACTTACATACTTTAACCCAGCTGTTTTCTGAAAAATCGCCGGAAAAAAAATACTAGTGAGAAAATTTATACTCGGAGAAGAGCTATCTATTCCGGCATTTATGTATGTTCCAGTCCGGGTGTAGAGGGTTGTTCGAAAGAAAACAAGGGAAAAAGAGAAAAATGGTCGAGTAAGGGGTAACGAGGAGAATAACAAAAGGTTGTAACAAGTTGTGATAAGACGCACAAAGGCACAGCTTTATAAGTAACACTATTTTGCAGTTGATGGTGAGGAACTTTGTTGCGGTTGATAATGTTTTGCGGTTGCTAGTTTGAATTTTTGCTCCTTTAGCTGATGGGACGTGCTGTGAAAGGCTTGTGATTTAAATTGTTGGATCTTTTTGAGAGTTCATCGTACATCTAGTGTAGTCTCATCAGCATGTTTATGATCTTTTAAAGTTAAAATATTTTGTTCACTAATTAATTATAATTTTTCTTTCAAACTGCTACTGATTGCCATATTTCATATTCTACTTATTAATATTTAAGCTATAGAATTTTACACTGGAGTAGTTTATATCAATATTGATATAATAAATTTAATTTAACTTTAAGGCAATATATATCTTTCAAGTTTAAAACTGGAATATCAGTTTGGTTTTGTTTCAAATTCTATGGAAAGTGTTTCAGTTAGACAGGCCTGTTGGTCGAGTGGTCAGAGACCCTGGCCACGAAACTAAGGGTCGAACCCCGTTAGGGGCAAATGTTTCCTGTGATGAACATGGACGTTTGTACTCAAAACATGGATGCTTATAAACTTAGTTAAGTATGTCTATCCGTTCACCTAGTATCCATAGTACAAGCTTATAAGCTTAGTTCGGGACTAGGGTATTGTTGGGCCAGTCTAAGAATTTATTTATTGAATTATAGTTGACACTTTTAAGAATCATTTAAACCCCTTAAGCCTACTGTCCCAATATGAAATCTTAAATAAATATAAACTTTCAGTTAGGTACGAATTGTTGCTATAAATCAGTGTATAATGTACTCTATCTAGTAAGTCTATCTATAGATAGCGCGCGGTTTGAATGCAGAGCTCATGTATGTCTCGTCTAAGGCCCCGACTGCATTCAACTCGCGATTTTTAATTGTTGGCTTACAAGTAATATTGTATGTTCCATTTCCCCAAATTATTTAAGCTTGGAGTGCCTAAAATGTGAAGGTGCAGAACAAAAACGACCATATTGCTTGTTTCTAACACCCGTTGGTAGAGTGGCTAAGATTTCACGCTGTATGCAAGGAATATGTGTTCGATGAACAAGCTAACGAATTTATACTAGACTGCTAATGTTTACTTTTTTAATGGGTCGATGGCGCATTCGGTAGTGACCCTGCCCATGCGACAAGAGTTGTGGGTTCGATCCCCACCCAGGAAAAACATTCGTGTGATGAAAACTTCTGTTTATTCTGTGTCTGGTTGTTAATATCAAATATTTAAGTAGATATTTGTAATACCACTGTTGTTTCTGATATACATAACACAAATGCTTTAGCTACTTAGCTTGGAGTGAGATCAATGTATGTGATGTCGTCAAATATTTATTAATTTATTTATCTATACTTATAATAAATCTGTAGAGAGGTAAATTCTGTACATGAAATATATTTTCAAAATAACTATCAGGGGGTGATTAGTGATCGATACTGATGCCAAAAATGCACTCAGTAAAATTTTTGTCTGTCTGTCTGTATGTTCCTTATAGAAACAAAAACTACTCGACGGATTTTAACAAAACTTGGTACAATTATTCTTCATACTCCTGGGCAGGTTATAGTATACTTTTCATCACGCTACAATCAATAGGAGCAGAGTAGTTAAGGGAAATGTTGGGAAAACAGGAGAAGTTACTCCATTTTTTAAGCTTCCGTCGCGTGTGCAGCCTTAATGGTTAAAGTTACATAGAAATCATGTATGACGGAAATAGTCTTTATAATATTAACCATAAACGCGGGTGACACCGCTGGTACAGCTAGTTACTAATATAATATAATCGATAATCAATCACAGAATAAGGTTATATCTGAAAATTTGTCAGTGATTAATTATTAGCAATTTTTGTAAATAATAAACAAACTGCTTTTAAGCATAGACTTTATTTGACGTTTAAATGTTCCAGCAACCATGTTGTAAAGAAACTTGTTAATAAAAACTCCAACTTACAATACCCTTGTAAAATCGCCAGGCCACCACCAAACAATGGCTTTTCTACGGAGTTTGCTAATATTTTACCGTGTTTCATATAGCTGAATTAATTTCCTTGAAAGCGGGCCTCCAAGCACTAGTGCTTATGCATCCTGAAGTGGTCTAGTGTAGCGCCCACTAATTTGATTGCAGGTACATTAATTACATTAGTCAATCTTTGTCGGTGGATGCGTTAGTAATAGGGACGGTGTTATCATTTAATTAAATAACTTATCATTTAGAATTCGAATCATCAATCGGAATGATTCATCAGTCAGTTAAGTATACTTGATTGTTAGGTACGTAACGCGTTAGTATTTCTGTACAAAACTGTGTTTTGACATCACAAAAGTCCGTCTAATGATTGGTAATATCACGTATCATATTATTACATTAGTGTATTACGACATTGTTGTGTTTTGAAAGTCAATTCATGTTCATGATCTCCCGACCATTGCATTCCGTTCCCACTTGGGTTTTTCTGGTCTAGGACCATACATTTAGTAATTCTGAATATTAAATGGTAGTGACTGCCCTTTTTCTTCCTAATTATTAGACAGGGGATCCGGATACATTGATGATGATTATACATCAGGTACGAGGCGCGTGTCGGCCCGGGTAGGCAGAGTTAAAAAGGCAGCAGGCCCCTTTAACCACATTCAGCCAGAAACAAAACTGGGCTGGGCTAGCTCGTCGCCTACAATAGAACCCTATATACCATTAGTCGCCTTTACGACATGCTAAGCAAGAAACACTGTTGGCACATTTTTTTAATTCCCCGACCAACATGGAACTAAGGACTAATTTGTTAATGCAGCTATACTCAAAGAGTGTTCCGCGGAGGACTGGGGCTCCGCGAAGCCTTATCTGGGGCATCCACAAAAATAGGTACTGAGAATAATTAAAAAATACTAAAGGGGTACTACAAGGCTCCAGGGGAAAAATCTGTCAAAAGTTTAATATTATTACGTATCTACGACGCCGGTTCAATATTCTCCGCCCGCGCCCCGCATTACAAATAAATCGGTTTTTGATTATTTTAGGCTTCCATCAAAATCTCCGCTCCCGCAAAGGTCCGTAGCCGAAAAAGTTTGACAACCGCTGGTTTAATGTTTATGATTATCTGACGGGATAAACATGAGCATTAAGCATGTTAATTCGTTTCCTAATATCTGCATACTCATCGGTTCATACTTTAGCGTTAGAGCGTTGTGTTAGCCAACATAACATGACCTCACTCCACATTATCCGTAGCTCATGTCAGAGGCCGCACTGGTTTTCTCTGCACGTTGGACACCAACTAAAGTTTCCACTAAACTTTTAAAACCCCTTAGCTGCATTGAAGTTTCGTCGCAAATTTGGTCACTATAATTAACAAAGTTTTCACTGTTGAGTAGTTAAGTGGCATACATTTTCATTCTCTTTACATAATTATCGAGGGACATTAAGTCTGTGTAAGAGCAACAGGCTTCTATATAATGTTGACTAACTGCAAATGTTGTGTTAATGTGAAGAGTTTCTCATTGTCTTTTAAATTGCTTTTAATATCTCACCCTGTTAAAAGATCTGAAAGACAGCGTCGGTGTCAAGGTAAGAACCACCGGAACATGCCTCATGTTCCGGTGGTTCGGACATGTGGAAAGAATGGACGAAGAAAGATTGACTACCTATTGATTTTTGATTGACACCTACCACGACCAGATTGGTCGTGTATTAACAGAAGGTGATGTTAGGATTCATAAAAACCGTAGAGCTTGTATGAAAAGGATTATGAATGTTTAAGAGGCGAGTGAGGTGTGTAAGGATCGTGCCATATGGCATTCAATTCTCTCTGCCTACCCCGCTAGCGTGAAGTTAGTTAGTAAGTTAAAAAGATCTTTATATTGTCCAGACTACACTAAGATTATCTAGCTACAAACTTCGCAAAACTAAACAAGCAGACACCGAAACAAAATTCTAAACATCTGTTACTCTAGTACAACTTATCGCGTTCACCATACGAACATATCTTATATCTACTAATATATAAAACTAAAAGTTTGTGTGTTTCTTTGCTAGAACACGCTAATCGTAGGAACTACTGGTCTGAATTGAAAAAATTCTTTATTTTTGTTACATAATTAATTCGAGGGAGGCTATAGGCTGTATAACATTAAACACAAACACGGGTGAAACTGCACAGCTAGTTATGCTATATACTTAAAGCAGGATTTAGATTCATAGCTTTTGGTTTCATGGTCTTAAGACTATAAATAAAATTCCATCTGTGTATTGGTTTGAGACCATACTCAGAGTCAGTTCAAGCTGTCCTATGACGATGATTACGATGATAAATATCATGATCATTGACACGCTCAAGAGGAGCGGTGGTAGCTCAATGGTAAGGACACGCGCCTCTTAACCGAGGAGTGCGGGTTCAAACCCGGGCACGCACCTCTGGATTTTTTAAATCTATGTACGTATTTATACCACTAGCTCGACGGTGAGGGACAACATCGTGATGAAACCTGCAAATTCAAATAACTTTGGATTTGTAACCATAATCGAAAAATTGCCTGGTTCCCCTAACTTACGGGTTACGAAGGTCAGATCGGCAGTCGCTTTAATGTAATTACCAGACTCGCTAAATCCTGGATCATGGTCTATGCGGACCCCGTCTAAGCACGGGACATAACGTTAGGACATCGTCGTCGTCATTGACACGCTCAAGTTATAACTTACACATGACTTTGCTATGTAACTATACTTGTTGCTTTAGTTTGTAATGGGTTTGCTGGAAGAATATTCAGATAAAAATTAAGGTCGCGCACATCAGCTCGTTTTGAAATCAACTTTATTAATTAAATGTGTACGTGTATTAAAAAAAATAATAAAGAATGGTAACCTATTATTCTTGCGATAGAAGTGATCACATTAATCATTTATCATCGCGTATCGATAATTTCTATCACTTACTAAGAATAATAAGAATATTTGCCTGTTTTACCTACAGTCCTTTTGACAGAAGATTTGTGTTCGAATCATCAACGCTCGTTTAATTAAAAGCGCACTAATTACTATAGCCAGTTTCGTTTACGAGCTCTCTCGCGTGTGAATTGAGGTTAACACCTCTAAAGTTTCAGTGCTTTTTTCGCGGCCGCATTTTCGGATTAACCTCTATTTCCATGTTTCAAGCGCTGAAATATTAATGGCTAAATGTGGTTTTCGTTTGCGCAGAGAACCGTGGTAGCTCAATGGTAAGACGCGTGATAAATGCGAGAGATTTTAGTTCAAATCCAGGTTCGTAATTCTAGATTCTTAATGTATGTTCGTACTAGCTTGGTGGCTATCGTAAATATAATGATGTAACCTGCATATTCGAATTACTAGGGACGGGTAACCATGACATATTTTGTCTAGTTACCCCATAGATTAGCGGATTCAAGAGATCAGTCTCATCCATTTATCGGAACACATTACACAGAACTTGATCGGAAAAATAATCAAATCATAGTTAATGATTGTTAAAGGTTTATTAACAAACCTCATTACTGTAAATAGTCATTCATTCGTTCATTCATATCATACCCGTTATACCCGAATAGGTAGAGATAGGGGCTAGCCTCATTAACCACGTTCAGCCAAAACATAAAACTAGGCTGGGTTAGACGGAAAAATTGTATGCTGAAAGTAAGGAAGGTTCATATTAATGCAATCATTCAGTTGTACCTTGTTTATAGCTATAAAGTTTTAATTGCATATATATCTACATAAAAATGCACATAATTGAACATTATCTAATACAAAAATTTCATCAAGCTAATAGTAGGTAATAAAAATAGACTACATAAAATAAATTAAATGCTCAATTCCAAAATTAAAGCGTGATATTTTTTTAGTACAAATTGCATATATTAAGCTAAGCTTTAAGAACAATGTTTACAATCATTTTCGATCTAAAAACAACACTGACCAAAATCTGTTTCAACAACCCACGTGTTCGTGTAAAATTAACTCCACGGCACGATAACCACACCATTTATTCCCGTCCATTGTTAGTTCACGTGTGATTAACGACGTTCCTTGTTCCAGGCTCTCCGCCGATGTAAACACAAAGCCGAAATGAGATGAGTATGCGCGACGCTTGGGCACGGTGGTACTGGATCGTTATACTGACAACGTGCGCCGCAAGGACCGCCAGCGACTGGCTGGACTGCGCCCACATCACCACTTGCCGCTGCAAATGGTCTTCGGGCAAGAAGACCGCCTCTTGCGCCTCCAGTGACCTCCGACGCCCGCCATCGCTCTCCTCAGACATCCAAGTACTCGACTTACACGACAATCCATTAAGAAACCTCCCGCAAGAAGTCTTCGCAAACATCGGTCTGCTCAATCTACAAAGACTCAACTTGCGTGCCACTCACTTGAGATCTATACACGCAGATGCATTTTTAGAATTAAGAATCCTCATCGAAGTCGACTTAGCTGACAACGACTTATCTCACTTACCGAGAGATATATTCAGAGGCAACGAAAGACTGCGTTTAGTTGTCCTGAGCAACAACCCGCTAACAACGCTAGTCGCAGACCAATTTCCACCGTTACCGCATTTGCGAATGCTCCTGCTCGACGGATGCAGATTAAGATCGTTGCACACGAATTCGCTCCGGAATTTGAAGTCGTTAGAGACAATAGATTTGCGCAGAAACCAGCTCACATTCCTACGCTTGGTCACGTTCTCGTTGCAGGCGCTAAAAACAGTCTCGTTATCCGGTAATCCGTGGCGATGCGATTGTAGACTGCGCGAGTTTAAGGACTGGTTTTTAGATAGTAAGTTGGGCACGGAAGATTTAGTATGTGTGGAGCCTTCGCCGAAATCGGGTGTGAAGTGGCGTAGTGTGGTTAGTGAGAGTATGACGTGCGCGCCAGAAGTGCGGTCGAGCACACTGGTTGTTAGAGCCGAGGTAGGGGTAGCTTCGTCGTTCGGATGCTGGATCCACGGCGTCCCGAAGCCTCGAGTGACATGGCTACTCGACGGTGTAGACATACACAACGGTACAGTAGATTGTGATATGGAGGAGGCGGAAACGATTATCGAAGACGAATCTGACGACCGAGTGCCAGGCAGCGTCCGATGGGTGAACATAACTCTCTTGAATGTGACGTCTAGTGCAGCCGGGGAATGGACTTGTGTAGCTAAAAGCATCGCCGGAGAAGCGCGGGCGGTAATAAGTTTAGTGCTGCCCCGCTCCCAGACAGCCACGGCGCGCACGGCACCGGGAATTCCGCAGCTTTTAGGCGTTGTATTTGGCGCATTAGGTATTTTAGCGTCCCTTGGCTTCATTGCGGCCGTTGCATGCTGGCATTTGCGGAGACGAACGGTTCCGCCGAGCCGGAGTTTCACCGATCAGGAGAAGAGATTGATTGATGCATCTGTTGTGGTCAGTTGCGATCGGTCTATTGGTGATATGGCATCGCCGTGCGACTTTGAGTTAACGGAGCAGTCGTTGTCTGTAGATGAGAGCCAGTCTAGGGGATGTGGATTCGACCCAGTGCATATTACGATAGAAGGCACTCCGGGGGCGTTTCCTCCACCGCCAGCAGAGTTTGCAGTACCAGTTCCTTATGGGAACATCTTCATATCTGTGCAAGTGGCCGGGAGAGGAGAGCCCGGGAAGTATCCTGATCTACTGAGTGGTGGAGCCACGCTGCCTCGGAGAAGTAGGACGTGCTGCAACGCGCCTGCGTATGACAATATGGGTCCTAGAGTGACAGCCACTGGGAGCTCGACATGGTCGCTGCCGGGTGCCAGCACGGAGAACGTCGAGGTGTCGGAGACACCAGTGCTGACCCTGCCCCCTCCCCCGCCGGAGTTCGTCTCCCTTTAGCCTAGGCCCCTGGTACTAGACGCCTCCGCTCTGAGGTGACCTGGTACCACGAACATTCGAGTCAATTAGACTATTCCCCTCTTTTATTCGATTTATGATAATTTCGACGTGATTATTAAGTTAATTGTAAATATTTTAGAGTGCTAAGTGAGGACGATGTGTGACATCTTGTGAGATATACGTAAGGTTGTTATCAATATTAAAATTTAAAATCGCATTTAAGAAACTTGTTAATATGTTGGGATGCTGAATGAAGTGAACAAGTGTTTTCCTTGCTTTGTTTGTGGAATAGTACATTGAATATTTTTTTTTACTATGAAAATGTGCTTGTAGCTATCAATATAAATTATCAATTTACAATTATTTATAGAATTGATGTTACTACGGGTACGATTTAGCATTGCTCAAACCGTTCAAAACTACTTTTGTAATTTAGATTTTTTCATAATAGTTTAATCTAAATGCGCTGTAAATACGAACTTAGTATTGATGATGAAAAATGACTATTAAGCTGTCGTCAATGTATTCTTCCACAAAAAAACAACTATGACTCGTAAAGTTTATTTCCTAGATGTTAATTTTGTGTATTTTGCATACGTGTCTTCCCAACTTTTGTAAATATTATTTACTCATATTATACAATCTTCCCAAACATAAGACTGACCCTTTTTCTTCTTTTGTCTCTCTTTGTAAAAGTATGTAAAGCTGTACACTCCACTTAGTGTCGACGAATAGCTTCTAATCTTTACTTTGAACGCAAAATATCTAATGTAAAAGAGAAATAAACCGATCATGTAATGTTGCATTTTTATTTAATAATCCTTGTTAGAAACTACGGACATGCAAATAACTACGATACCAATTAAGTTACTTATCGTCTTCCTAGCTTCATCTCCTTTTTCTAAACGGTTTATAATCTGTTCTAATATAAAAAGCTGAACAGTTTGTTTGTGTGTTTGTTATCTTGAACGCGCTAATCTCATAAACTACTGGGCCGAATTGAAAAAATACTTTTGTGTTACATAATTAATTTATCGAAGAAGGCGGATATTAACCATAAACGCGGGTAAAACCGCGGGCACAGCTAGTTAGATTATACGCTTAGAGTTTGCTACTATCTGCTCTTCTCCATAGACACCTGTCTATGTCAAATAGGTTCATAATCTGTTAACATGAGAGGAAGCCGTTACTGACTTGCTGTTCTATGTACACACACTTAAACCACTTAACGGAATGCGCTGAAAATTAGCATGTAGATAGTTAACATGACATAGGCATACACTAAGAAAGGATTTTCCAAAACTCACCCCTTAAGGAGGTGAAACGTGGGTCACAAGTTTGTATGAAGAAAAGAGAGGACTACGTTAGGCCTAATATAATGTTAACAAAGCCGCGGGCAAATGCTAGTTAGTTACATATAAATGTAAAGATTTGCATAAAATGCTGTGTCTCACCGTCGAAAAAGTGGTATAAATTCGTACATAATAAGCACAAAGGGGTATTATCCTCAAAAAATTTTTTTAGTCTGTAAGTTAAATTATCAAAAAATATTGAATAAGTATGTTTTTCTTTATCCGATACTCGAAAAATTACAAAGAAACAGCTCTTCAAAGATCCCAAATTTAGCACTCTACGTTACTTGGACGGTAAAATTTTACACACCTAGTGACGTCACGCGGTTAACGCTCTATATCTTCATAATTTTTAGTTTGTTAAACAAAATAAAAACAACATAAGCAAGTGGACTATAAAAGTTTTTGAGGAAAATAGCCTATTATATAAATCTGGATATAAATGCATGTCCTTATTGTTGAAGTTCTAATGCACTTGTTTATCAATAACAGTTATCTATTGATTAGGACAACACTGTACGCCAGACGGCACTACAATCTACTGTTAGTGCCCAAATTGAATGGGCATTTAATATTGATTATATGCTAACGTTCTAGGGTTCTATCTGCAAATAGAGTAATTAAGGCATACCTTTCGATTGTGAAATACTTAATAACATTGAGATTTAACCATGGCCAGCTAAAAATTAAGTTTCGTAACCTAAACGCCGTAGCCGAAATCGGTAAGGACGATGATGATGATGATGATGATGATGATGACCATTGTAATTTATTCAACTGTTATCTTGAACATGGCTATTAAAAACCTGGCTAAAGTGAGGTAAATGTTTCTGGTCCAGTAAACTTAATGACTGTCAAAAATATCGTCTAATTAAATATAACATGTGAAATTAGACGATATTTTTGAATTTTTTGGTACACAGGATTATTTTACAAGTTCTTTGATTTCTAGTGTTCCATAAATAAAATCGAGTTTCAAGTTTACTTTAACTTTTATGCTTCACAAGTTAATTTTACGGTTACAAGTTTATGAAAGTACACGCGGTCAGCAGTTTAATTGACTTTGTAAAAGTTATTGAAATATTTAATCAAAGTCGTAAGTAGATAGACAAACTATTCCACTCCATGCGTCTTCCGCTAGTTTCTAAAATGTTTTCCATCAATCATCGCTGTGGCATGTTTGAGCTCAATAAAAGGTCATAAATCTGTGATGTTAAACAATGAAAATATTGTTTACTGGAACCACTTATTTCAGAAACTATCAGTAAAATGTATGGGTATATGAAGTAAAATTCCATATAATTCACAATTATAGACATAGAATGTAGTCAGACTAACTAATCTTCACGCCACTACCCTAGCGAGGAGGCAGAGAGAACTGAACGCCATATGGCACGATCCTTACACACCTCAATTGCTTCTTCAAGTCAGACTACATTGGAAAAATTGATCGAACGCTAGCGTAGGTACATCAGAAAACAATCTTCTAGTGCAGTCGGGTAAAATTATGAGAATCAGCATATGAAATCGCCAAATGGTTTTTATCAGCTACTGGGTTCGAATCCTAGATTTAAAGAAACAAATTAATATAAAAGCAGTACTGAAATCTTTTATTGAAAAAGCTAAAGTTGTTAAAACTATTTATTCCACCGGGCTGAATAAATTTAACAATTCTATTTTTATGTACATGTATACATAAGCATATGGTCATATATACTGCTGCACTATTACCTTCCTTCTTAATATCTCTCGTCTAGGTCCTACTCATCATCAGCTCGTCAGCGCAGTTGTCATCTAGCAGCAGACAAACCAGAAAAATTACGTAAGTATTACTAGATAACGGGTAAAAAGTAAAAATATTAGCATTTGACTAGCTCGATGGCGCATTCGGTAGTGACCCTGCCCCATACGCCAAGAGTTGTGGGTTCGATCCCCACCCAGGATAAACATTAGTATGATAAATACTTGTGTTTGTTCTGTGTCTGGGTGTTAATATCTAATATTTAAGTATATATTTGTAATACCACTGTTGATTCTGATATCCGTAACACAAGTGCTTAAGCTACTTATCTCGGAGTCAAATCAATGTATGTGATGTAGTCGGATATTTATTACTACAAAAACACCCACTGTGTTTACTACATTGGTACTGGTAATGAACTATGTACCTAATCGTTGATTACAAGTTGACAACAAAAAAAAATTGATCTTAGTTACATATACATACGTGGATGTGTAAGTTTAATCACAATGTTTTCCCTCACCACTGAGCTAATGGGGTAACAGGCATGTGCCTGTTACCCCATTAGCTCTGCGAACCTCTGGGCTCTTCAAATCTACATAGATTTGAAGAGCCCAGAGGTTCGCACGTGCTTGGGTTTGATCCAAAACCCCTCACTTATGAGACACATATCCAGACTATTAAGGTGCGACAATAGAATTCTTAAATTTACCTATATATATACAACTCACCAGGGCCTGTTCTATTGTCAAGGCTTTTTGGGCTACAGCAAAAGGCCCCGTGGATAAGGAGGTCTCCTTTAAAGATAATATACATATCTATCGAACAGAACTAGGGATCCCAAGCTACTAGTAATACCTAGAACAAAAACAATTTAAGGCCCCTACGTAGGATCAGTCCGCCCCAGTCACTCACTATCGAATAAGGTTTAATAAAAGCAAATGAAAGCATTTAGTAGTTTAAACGCTGCTAAAACTTGTTCAAGTTCCCAATCAGAACATATTTCCGAAACTCGCATTAAATCACATCAGGGGGTAGCGTCGCAAAACAAACTTGGAAAACAAACCTTTTTGTTGTCATATCAACTGCAGAAACTCCACGACTATAAGATCTGACTTTTAAAGTTCATATTCAAGTTTTATGCAAATTAAGCCTTGCGGGGGTGAAGTCTCGACTCCTCATATTGAGGACTTACTTCTCTGGGGCGCGTCGGCAAAATAAGTGTTTGGAACGAATATTAAAGTAGCAAAGTTGTAATATAGTAGTAAAAAGCACACACACACTCATAACATCACGCATATAATCCCCGAAAGGGTAGGCAGAGTCCAAGGGGCAGCAAACCCCTTTAATCACATTCAGCCAAAAACATGATGGAACATTGTGAAAAAGTAGTGACAAGTGGCTAACCTGTCGCCTACACAATCACACACCCAAAACCCGATATACCATTAGTCGTCTTTTACGACATGCTAGGCAAGAACCACAGTTGGCAAATTCTTTTTTTTTGTCCCAGATCAACATGGGCCAAGTCTCAGACCAACATGGGACTATTTTGTTATTATTTTGTTGTGTTTTACACGACAGCCAATTGGATCAAGACGAATTTTAGCAGCAGTAGTATTTTGTACCTATCACCAAAATTTAAGCATCTCAGTGACACAAAGCCCTTAGGGCCTTATGCGGCAAATTGAAAATTAAAGCAAATCTGACGTCATGGCGGAAAATTAGTGACTTAATAATTACCTAGAGGATGTGATAATTAACTTAAGAGATTTACTTGAACTTTCGGGTCTAGCTTTGTAGCAAAGTATGTAGGTATTGCACGTTAAAGTTACTTCAAGTGCCGAGCTAGAAGGAAAATGTGCGAAGTTTCAGAAATTCCAACTTTTCAACGATGTGCATCGTGATTTTTATATGAAATGAAATGCCCGCGCATGCAACGACTTCTGCGGAAGTAAAATGAAGTAGTTTGTCATTGCCTTTTATGAGATGCATTTCTTAAAAACTGTTCAGTATCAGAGCATTAGGTAACGAGTTGCTTTGAATCAGTATATGGTGGTACTACAACACTGAAATGTTTTGAGCTCTAGAATACTCGATTTTAAACTCTATATTACTTAGGTGCAAATGAAGACGTGAAAACTGTGATCGGACACCTCTAAGCGAGCCACTCTTTACGGAACCCTGGAATAGCCATTATATATGGAATATATATGAATGTATGGATATGGAATACTATGGATTAGATTAGTTGGAGCAGATTCAATATACATCTATACTTATAATAAATCTGTAGAGGAACGGCACCGGGAATTCCGCAGCTTTTAGGCGTTGTATTTGGCGCATTAGGTATTTTAGCGTCCCTTGGCTTCATTGCGGCCGTTGCATGCTGGCATTTGCGGAGACGAACGGTTCCGCCGAGCCGGAGTTTCACCGATCAGGAGAAGAGATTGATTGATGCATCTGTTGTGGTCAGTTGCGATCGGTCTATTGGTGATATGGCATCGCCGTGCGACTTTGAGTTGACGGAGCAGTCGTTGTCTGTAGATGAGAGCCAGTCTAGGGGATGTGGATTCGACCCAGTGCATATTACGATAGAAGGAACTCCGGGGGCGTTTCCTCCACCGCCAGCAGAGTTTGCAGTACCAGTTCCTTATGGGAACATCTTCATATCTGTGCAAGTGGCCGGGAGAGGGGAGCCCGGGAAGTATCCTGATCTGCTGAGTGGTGGAGCCACGCTGCCTCGGAGAAGTAGGACGTGCTGCAACGCGCCTGCGTATGACAATATGGGTCCTAGAGTGACAGCCACTGGGAGCTCGACATGGTCGCTGCCGGGTGCCAGCACGGAGAACGTCGAGGTGTCGGAGACACCAGTGCTGACCCTGCCCCCTCCCCCGCCGGAGTTCGTCTCCCTTTAGCCTAGGCCCCTGGTACTAGACGCCTCCGCTCTGAGGTGACCTGGTACCACGAACATTCGAGTCAATTAGACTATTCCCCTCTTTTATTCGATTTATGATAATTTCGACGTGATTATTAAGTTAATTGTAAATATTTTAGAGTGCTAAGTGAGGACGATGTGTGACATCTTGTGAGATATACGTAAGGTTGTTATCAATATTAAAATTTAAAATTGCATTTAAGAAACTTGTTAATATGTTGGGATGCTGAATGAAGTGAACAAGTGTTTTCCTTGCTTTGTTTGTGGAATAGTACATTGAATATTTTTTTTTACTATGAAAATGTGCTTGTAGCTATCAATATAAATTATCAATTTACAATTATTTATAGAATTGATGTTACTACGGGTACGATTTAGCATTGCTCAAACCGTTCAAAACTACTTTTGTAATTTAGATTTTTTCATAATAGTTTAATCTAAATGCGCTGTAAATACGAACTTAGTATTGATGATGAAAAATGACTATTAAGCTGTCGTCAATGTATTCTTCCACAAAAAAACAACTATGACTCGTAAAGTTTATTTCCTAGATGTTAATTTTGTGTATTTTGCATACGTGTCTTCCCAACTTTTGTAAATATTATTTACTCATATTATACAATCTTCCCAAACATAAGACTGACCCTTTTTCTTCTTTTGTCTCTCTTTGTAAAAGTATGTAAAGCTGTACACTCCACTTAGTGTCGACGAATAGCTTCTAATCTTTACTTTGAACGCAAAATATCTAATGTAAAAGAGAAATAAACCGATCATGTAATGTTGCATTTTTATTTAATAATCCTTGTTAGAAACTACGGACATGCAAATAACTACGATACCAATTAAGTTACTTATCGTCTTCCTAGCTTCATCTCCTTTTTCTAAACGGTTTATAATCTGTTCTAATATAAAAAGCTGAACAGTTTGTTTGTGTGTTTGTTATCTTGAACGCGCTAATCTCATAAACTACTGGGCCGAATTGAAAAAATACTTTTGTGTTACATAATTAATTTATCGAAGAAGGCGGATATTAACCATAAACGCGGGTAAAACCGCGGGCACAGCTAGTTAGATTATACGCTTAGAGTTTGCTACTATCTGCTCTTCTCCATAGACACCTGTCTATGTCAAATAGGTTCATAATCTGTTAACATGAGAGGAAGCCGTTACTGACTTGCTGTTCTATGTACACACACTTAAACCACTTAACGGAATGCGCTGAAAATTAGCATGTAGATAGTTAACATGACATAGGCATACACTAAGAAAGGATTTTCCAAAACTCACCCCTTAAGGAGGTGAAACGTGGGTCACAAGTTTGTATGAAGAAAAGAGAGGACTACGTTAGGCCTAATATAATGTTAACAAAGCCGCGGGCAAATGCTAGTTAGTTACATATAAATGTAAAGATTTGCATAAAATGCTGTGTCTCACCGTCGAAAAAGTGGTATAAATTCGTACATAATAAGCACAAAGGGGTATTATCCTCAAAAAATTTTTTTAGTCTGTAAGTTAAATTATCAAAAAATATTGAATAAGTATGTTTTTCTTTATCCGATACTCGAAAAATTACAAAGAAACAGCTCTTCAAAGATCCCAAATTTAGCACTCTACGTTACTTGGACGGTAAAATTTTACACACCTAGTGACGTCACGCGGTTAACGCTCTATATCTTCATAATTTTTAGTTTGTTAAACAAAATAAAAACAACATAAGCAAGTGGACTATAAAAGTTTTTGAGGAAAATAGCCTATTATATAAATCTGGATATAAATGCATGTCCTTATTGTTGAAGTTCTAATGCACTTGTTTATCAATAACAGTTATCTATTGATTAGGACAACACTGTACGCCAGACGGCACTACAATCTACTGTTAGTGCCCAAATTGAATGGGCATTTAATATTGATTATATGCTAACGTTCTAGGGTTCTATCTGCAAATAGAGTAATTAAGGCATACCTTTCGATTGTGAAATACTTAATAACATTGAGATTTAACCATGGCCAGCTAAAAATTAAGTTTCGTAACCTAAACGCCGTAGCCGAAATCGGTAAGGACGATGATGATGATGATGATGATGATGATGACCATTGTAATTTATTCAACTGTTATCTTGAACATGGCTATTAAAAACCTGGCTAAAGTGAGGTAAATGTTTCTGGTCCAGTAAACTTAATGACTGTCAAAAATATCGTCTAATTAAATATAACATGTGAAATTAGACGATATTTTTGAATTTTTTGGTACACAGGATTATTTTACAAGTTCTTTGATTTCTAGTGTTCCATAAATAAAATCGAGTTTCAAGTTTACTTTAACTTTTATGCTTCACAAGTTAATTTTACGGTTACAAGTTTATGAAAGTACACGCGGTCAGCAGTTTAATTGACTTTGTAAAAGTTATTGAAATATTTAATCAAAGTCGTAAGTAGATAGACAAACTATTCCACTCCATGCGTCTTCCGCTAGTTTCTAAAATGTTTTCCATCAATCATCGCTGTGGCATGTTTGAGCTCAATAAAAGGTCATAAATCTGTGATGTTAAACAATGAAAATATTGTTTACTGGAACCACTTATTTCAGAAACTATCAGTAAAATGTATGGGTATATGAAGTAAAATTCCATATAATTCACAATTATAGACATAGAATGTAGTCAGACTAACTAATCTTCACGCCACTACCCTAGCGAGGAGGCAGAGAGAACTGAACGCCATATGGCACGATCCTTACACACCTCAATTGCTTCTTCAAGTCAGACTACATTGGAAAAATTGATCGAACGCTAGCGTAGGTACATCAGAAAACAATCTTCTAGTGCAGTCGGGTAAAATTATGAGAATCAGCATATGAAATCGCCAAATGGTTTTTATCAGCTACTGGGTTCGAATCCTAGATTTAAAGAAACAAATTAATATAAAAGCAGTACTGAAATCTTTTATTGAAAAAGCTAAAGTTGTTAAAACTATTTATTCCACCGGGCTGAATAAATTTAACAATTCTATTTTTATGTACATGTATACATAAGCATATGGTCATATATACTGCTGCACTATTACCTTCCTTCTTAATATCTCTCGTCTAGGTCCTACTCATCATCAGCTCGTCAGCGCAGTTGTCATCTAGCAGCAGACAAACCAGAAAAATTACGTAAGTATTACTAGATAACGGGTAAAAAGTAAAAATATTAGCATTTGACTAGCTCGATGGCGCATTCGGTAGTGACCCTGCCCCATACGCCAAGAGTTGTGGGTTCGATCCCCACCCAGGATAAACATTAGTATGATAAATACTTGTGTTTGTTCTGTGTCTGGGTGTTAATATCTAATATTTAAGTATATATTTGTAATACCACTGTTGATTCTGATATCCGTAACACAAGTGCTTAAGCTACTTATCTCGGAGTCAAATCAATGTATGTGATGTAGTCGGATATTTATTACTACAAAAACACCCACTGTGTTTACTACATTGGTACTGGTAATGAACTATGTACCTAATCGTTGATTACAAGTTGACAACAAAAAAAAATTGATCTTAGTTACATATACATACGTGGATGTGTAAGTTTAATCACAATGTTTTCCCTCACCACTGAGCTAATGGGGTAACAGGCATGTGCCTGTTACCCCATTAGCTCTGCGAACCTCTGGGCTCTTCAAATCTACATAGATTTGAAGAGCCCAGAGGTTCGCACGTGCTTGGGTTTGATCCAAAACCCCTCACTTATGAGACACATATCCAGACTATTAAGGTGCGACAATAGAATTCTTAAATTTACCTATATATATACAACTCACCAGGGCCTGTTCTATTGTCAAGGCTTTTTGGGCTACAGCAAAAGGCCCCGTGGATAAGGAGGTCTCCTTTAAAGATAATATACATATCTATCGAACAGAACTAGGGATCCCAAGCTACTAGTAATACCTAGAACAAAAACAATTTAAGGCCCCTACGTAGGATCAGTCCGCCCCAGTCACTCACTATCGAATAAGGTTTAATAAAAGCAAATGAAAGCATTTAGTAGTTTAAACGCTGCTAAAACTTGTTCAAGTTCCCAATCAGAACATATTTCCGAAACTCGCATTAAATCACATCAGGGGGTAGCGTCGCAAAACAAACTTGGAAAACAAACCTTTTTGTTGTCATATCAACTGCAGAAACTCCACGACTATAAGATCTGACTTTTAAAGTTCATATTCAAGTTTTATGCAAATTAAGCCTTGCGGGGGTGAAGTCTCGACTCCTCATATTGAGGACTTACTTCTCTGGGGCGCGTCGGCAAAATAAGTGTTTGGAACGAATATTAAAGTAGCAAAGTTGTAATATAGTAGTAAAAAGCACACACACACTCATAACATCACGCATATAATCCCCGAAAGGGTAGGCAGAGTCCAAGGGGCAGCAAACCCCTTTAATCACATTCAGCCAAAAACATGATGGAACATTGTGAAAAAGTAGTGACAAGTGGCTAACCTGTCGCCTACACAATCACACACCCAAAACCCGATA
Source organism: Glyphodes perspectalis (assembly GCA_951394215.1). Lineage (NCBI taxonomy): Eukaryota > Metazoa > Arthropoda > Insecta > Lepidoptera > Crambidae > Glyphodes > Glyphodes perspectalis. The sequence continues at coordinate 12,444,868 of OX596218.1, read as the reverse complement.
TACCATTAGTCGTCTTTTACGACATGCTAGGCAAGAACCACAGTTGGCAAATTCTTTTTTTTTGTCCCAGATCAACATGGGCCAAGTCTCAGACCAACATGGGACTATTTTGTTATTATTTTGTTGTGTTTTACACGACAGCCAATTGGATCAAGACGAATTTTAGCAGCAGTAGTATTTTGTACCTATCACCAAAATTTAAGCATCTCAGTGACACAAAGCCCTTAGGGCCTTATGCGGCAAATTGAAAATTAAAGCAAATCTGACGTCATGGCGGAAAATTAGTGACTTAATAATTACCTAGAGGATGTGATAATTAACTTAAGAGATTTACTTGAACTTTCGGGTCTAGCTTTGTAGCAAAGTATGTAGGTATTGCACGTTAAAGTTACTTCAAGTGCCGAGCTAGAAGGAAAATGTGCGAAGTTTCAGAAATTCCAACTTTTCAACGATGTGCATCGTGATTTTTATATGAAATGAAATGCCCGCGCATGCAACGACTTCTGCGGAAGTAAAATGAAGTAGTTTGTCATTGCCTTTTATGAGATGCATTTCTTAAAAACTGTTCAGTATCAGAGCATTAGGTAACGAGTTGCTTTGAATCAGTATATGGTGGTACTACAACACTGAAATGTTTTGAGCTCTAGAATACTCGATTTTAAACTCTATATTACTTAGGTGCAAATGAAGACGTGAAAACTGTGATCGGACACCTCTAAGCGAGCCACTCTTTACGGAACCCTGGAATAGCCATTATATATGGAATATATATGAATGTATGGATATGGAATACTATGGATTAGATTAGTTGGAGCAGATTCAATATACATCTATACTTATAATAAATCTGTAGAGAGGTCAATTCTGTACATGAAATATATTTTCAAAATAACTATCAGGAGGTGATTAGTGATCGATACTGATGCCAAAAATGCAATCAGTAAAATTTTTGTCTGTCTGTCTGTTCCTTATAGAAACAAAAACTACTCGACGGATTTTAACGAAACTTGGTACAATTATTCTTCATACTCCTGGGCAGGTTATAGCATACTTTTCATCACGCTACAATCAATAGGAGCAGAGTAGTGAAGGGAAATGTTGGAAATACGGGAGAAGTTACTCCATTTTTTAAGCTTTCGTCGCGTGTGCAGCCTTAATGGTTAAAGTTACATAGAAATCATGTATGACGGAAAGAGTCTTTATAATATTAACCATAAACGCGGGTGACACCGCTGGCACAGCTAGTATATAATATATCCGACGACATCACAAACATTGATCTGACTCCGAGGTAAGTAGCTTAAACACTTGTGTTACGGATATCAGAATCAACAGCGGTATTACAAATAAAAACTTAAATATTGGATAATAACACCCAGACACAGAAAAAACACAAGTATTCATCATACGAATGTTTGTCATGGGTGGGGATCGAACGCACAACTTCGCGCATGGGGCAGGGTCACTACCGAATTCGCCATCGAGCCAGTCAAAAATAAGCCTACGGGATCTTGAAACCGTATAAATACTAACTAAACAAAGGCCCATTTACTATGGCAACTGACAAGACCTCTTAGTTATCTCTTAATTAACGTCATAAGATATCCTACATCTTTAGGCTTCATACGGAAACCTTAAATGTTCAATGAAAATTAAGAACACACCGAAATATATTTTTTGTAGCTGCTAGCACGCTGGTAGTTCATCTATACTTATAATAAATCTGTAGAGATGTCAATTCTGTACATGAAATATATTTTTAAAATAACTATCAGGGGGTGATTAGTGATCGATACTGATGCCAAAAATGCAATCAGTAAATTTTTTGTCTGTCTGTCTATCTGTCTGTATGTTCCTTATAGAAACAAAAACTACTGGACGGATTTAAACGAAACTTGGTACAATTATTTTTCATACTCCTGGGCAGGTTATAGTATACTTTTCATCACGCTACAATCAACAGGAGCAGAGTAGTGAAGGGAAATGTTGGGAAAACGGGAGAAGTTACTCCATTTTTTAAGCTTCCGTCGCGTGTGCAGCCTTAATGGTTAAAGTTACATAGAAATCATGTATGACGGAAATAGTCTTTATAATATTAACCATAAACGCGGGTGACACCGCTGGCACAGCTAGTAAAGAAATAAATTAGTTTCGAATATTCTAAACTTAATTTTTTTTAATTATTTACACGGTGCATAAGCCGTCGGGACGGAGAAATAAGTCCCCACCTAAGTAAGGTTTATCAGGTAAACATAAAATATGTGGTATTTGTGCTATGTTGGTCTAGGACTCAAAAATAATGTACGAAAAGTTCCTTGCCTAGCATATTATAGAATTGCGTGTTTTACATACATACATACGTACATAACATCACGCTCATAATTTCCGAAGGGGTAGGCAGAGTCAAAGGGGCAGCAGGCCCGTTTAACCAGATTTAGCCAAAAACAAAACTGGGTTGGGCTAGATGGAAAATTATGAAAAAGTAGTGACAAGTTGCTAGCTCGTCGCCTACATAATCACACACCCAAAACCCCATATACCATTAGGCGCCTTTTACGACACGCTAGGCAAAAACTACAGTTGGCATATTCTTTTTAAGTCCTAGACCAACATGGGACAGTGGGTTGGGTTGGATAAAAAGCTGTGAAAAAGTAGTGACAAGTTGCTAGCTCGTCGCCTACATAATCACACACCCGAAACCCTATATACCATTAGGCGCCTTTTACGACATGCTAGGCATGAAACACAGTTGGAAATTACTTTAAAGTCCCAGAATAACATAGGACAACATTGCGTGTTTTAGCAGTCTAACATTTTTATGTGTAGAATTTTATTATGAGAGCTTTGTCCAGAAGATTAAAAGTAACGTAATAGGTTAGAGTCGAGGCCCTCCTGAACTTAAGGCGCCAGCCCTCGGTAGTACCCAGCCCTACAATGGCTTTGTTTTATTCGGTCCTAGCTAAACTCTTAAGAATAATAGTAAATAGCAAAGTAAAACACGTAAGTATAATTATCGTTAGAGCTACCTAACTAAACAAGCATTAGCTAACTTTATAATTGTACGGCGAAAGTTTTTAAAACTAAAGCAATTGCTGTTAGAAAGAACATCTCTTACATAATAATGCCGAAAGTTTTAACCTAAGAATAGTAGAGGAAGACCTAGGCAAGTCAGGAATTAGCAAGTTAGGATACAAGACATCTTTAATGATCTTAAGGAGTTCATGTAGCGAATAGTGAAAATTGTGTTCAATTGTAAAACTTTAAACTACTTACTTCAAGTAAAGAGTAATCATCATCTTTCTAGCATTATGTCCCGTGCTTAGACGGGGTCCGCTTAGACCTTGATCCAGGATTTAGTGAGTCTGGTGGAATAACATTGAAGCGACTGCCGATCTGACCTTCGTAACCCTAAGATAGGGGAACCAGACAATTTTTGGATCATGGTTACAAATCCAAAGTTGTTTGAATTTGCAGGTTTTTGCTCCCTCTTGCGTAAGCCTATGCATTAACCCTTTAAAAATAAAACGGTATGATATTTCAGATGTAAAAAAATATGAAAAGTAACCAAAGCACACAAAATAACGGCTATATTTTAATTCTGGTCACCCATCCCGGTCCTGAAAACGACTTAAGTTGCTTGACTTATGCAATAAATCTTTTGCTGTAGCTACGGAATCTCCCCGGAAAAGACGTAAAGTGAGACTAATAGGTTTTCTCTAAAAATAACTTTACAAAGTACGAAAGTTAATGGTTTGGCATAAATCTCTGTAGGTTTAAGGTAGCGTTGCCAATAAAATTTTAGCTTACTCTCAAAGCGAGATGAAAGCAATTAATTTTGTAGCAATTAATTAAATTCATCAAGTTAATTAATGAGGAGCGTAATTTAATTAAATGCTATCGGGGCTTTTTGAGATTTTGTAAGTTTGTAAAGCAATTTTGGGTGTCTGGCACAATGGTCGCCGTTATAAAATTATATTGCGTTATGTGTTAACACTTACTCATTGTACTTTGTAGCACTATTAAAGCAGAGGTAGTTAAGTATAACTACCCCTTTTAAGCAGTAGATTATGTGAAAACATCGTTCATTGAAGCATCTATTTAGTAAGTACTTAAGTTATCTGTATGCTTAATAACATTTAAATCATATTCTTATTTAATTTAATTTATATATAATTTTGTATTATTATATTTTATAATATCGTGGTCGAGATGCGTGCGCTGCGGAAAATCTGCGGTAGGTATATCGCTCATAGACTGCGTTCGGAATGATGATGTAAGAAAGAGAGTCGGTCTGAAAGACAGCGTCGGAGTCAAGGTAAGAAGAGGCATGCTCTGGTGGTTCGGACATGTGGAAAGAATGGATAACGAAAGATTGATTAAACAGATATACAATGCGAAAGTGGAAGGATGTAGCAGCCGCGGAAAGCCCAGGCTCACCTACCACGACCAGACTGGTCGTGTATTAACAGAAGGTGATGTAAGGAGTCATAAAAACCGTAGAGCTATGAAAAGGATCATGAATGATGAAGAGGCGAGTGAGGTGTGTAAGGATCGTGCCATGTGGCGTTCGGTTCTCTCTGCTTACCCCGCTAGGGAAGTGGCGTAAAATTGTTAACTAGTTACTTATTATATTTTATTTATTTATATATTCTTATTTAAAATAAGTATATTACTACAATACCATTAAACTTGAATATTTTAACATCAATGCGTTAGAAGACTTAGAATCTTTTAAAATAGTTTATAATTTAAAACAGTTTTATATACATTTCTTTATTTAAACTTAAACGAACAACGCTTCTTTTACAAACTTAAATAAAGAGACTCAGATTTAACCTTAACTTAAATACCTATAAAGTAACCACATACATTCGTTAACAAATTAAAGTTCCAAACATCTGATAGATATTAATCACTGAATGTCAACACGATAACGAGCTAAAATAATATTAACTTGTAACTGGAATTATTTGCTTGAGAACTCGTGCCAAGTGAAGGCTTGAGTAGTAAATGTCACGCGTTGATGGCTCCCCGAAGAAGGCTTGTCACAAGGAAGCGACCCTCGGCCCAAGGTTAAAGAGGGCCCGTTAAAATGCGGGAAGTCGGCGAAAGTTTCACAAATGAGTTTTTCATGGCGCTTTTTGTTGACAACTCCGATTTGATTAGCTTTGGACGTCTTTGTTTCGTTGGATGGGCTTTTTAAGTATTTTTTGGTAGTAATAATATATAATAAAATATAATAAATATAAATATCCGACTACATCACAGCCTGCCAGGGGTCTGCTGCCTCTTTGGCTCTGTCTACCCCTTCAGGGATTGTGGGCGTGATGTTATTATGTATGTATGAATATATTTATGTATGTACTGCATCACATACAATGACCTGATTTCGTGATAAGTAGCTTAAGCATTTGTATTACGGATATCAGAATCAACAATAATCATCATCAGGCCCCTCTTTCCCACTGGCCACACAGGGCACATGCCCAGGGCCCCGAAATCTAGGGGGCCCCTAGTGCAACGTTGCACCTGGACATGTAAGAAAAATAATTGTTCTATTTGTAAATCTTCTAATATATACAATTCTGGTGTCGCGGTGTTTGTTCCCAAACTCCTCCGAAACGGCTGAACTGATTTTGATAAAATTTTGTGTGCTTATCGGGTAGTTCTGAGAATCGGCCAATATATATTTTCCATACCCCTAAATGTTAAGAGTGGTCCACCCCAAAGCTATAACTTGAGAACGGTATTACCGATTTCGCTAATTCTTTTTTAGTTGTGTTTGTTATTATCATGTGAAGGTTCTAATGAAAGCAAAAAATAAAAAAATGCGCAGTAAATTTAAAAAAAAATAATGGGCGGTAAATAAAAAAAATGGGTATTGAAAATCTAAGAACGGGGCGTTACGAATTGCGCCGGGTCAGCTAGAAGAACAAAAAATTTACTTATATGCCCGGGGCCTACAATATGCTAAAAACGGCACTGACCATCATTGTAACTACATAGTTTTTGCCTGTTGATTCACTCACATAAATCTAGTCTGAAGTGCATTTTGTGTATATCATATCCTCTTTTGTAAAATAATAAGTACAGATGTATTCGCTCCTTAAGTAGCCCCTAAGTTTAAATAAAGTACGTGATCACCTTTACAAGTTAGCACATCCATAAATACTTAGATACAAAGGATAAAGCACTTTAAAGTTTCTTATGAAGTTCCAAGTGCCTACGCAGCCTTGACCTTAATTATCTATCTTGAGTCCTGAGGAAGGTCTAAGGATGTACCTACAACATTTATTTTATATTCTATTTTTTCGAATAGGTAGTTAGAATAGAATAGACTAGAATAGATAAGCTTTATTCGACACACACAAAATAAACACAAGCTACAAGAAAAATATACATACATACCATCACGCCCATAATCCCCGAAGGGGTAGGCAGAGTCAAAGGGGCAGCATGCCCCTTCAACCACATTCAGCCAAAAATAAAGCCGGCCTGGGTTAGATGGAAAATTGTGAAAAAGCAGTGGCAAGCGGCTAACCTGTCGCCTACACAAACACACACCCAAAACCCGATATACTATTAGTCGCCTTTTACGACATGCTAGGCAAGAACTATAGTTGGCATATTCTCTTTAAGTTCCAGACCAACACGGGACACGGCTGGGTTGGATGGAAAGCTGTTAAAAAGGAGTGACAAGTGGCTAGCTCGTCGCCTACTCAGTCACATACTCAAGAGCCCGTAAACCATTAAGAAAAATATAGGAACACAGACACATAACAAATGTGTGCCAAAACGGCGCCCGCTCAGCTCTGTCGTGAGCTACGTGATATCAGGCAGACCACGACGCTGGTTTTTACCGGGTACTTGGTCTACTCCACGTATCTGTTCCATCCACGGTACCTATCAAGCTAAATGAGGCACACGACAGAAGGAAGCAGATGCGCGAAGTTAGTAGTTCTGTAGTATACCTTTTGTCCCATGTTGGTCTGGGACTTGGCCCATGTGGATCTGGGACAAAAAAAAGAATATGCCAACTGTGGTTCTCGCCTAGCATGTCGTAAAAGGCGACTAATGGTATTTCGGGTTTTGGGTGTGTGATTGTGTAGGCGACAGGTTAGCCACTTGCGCTTTTTCACAATTTTCCATCTGACCCAGCCCGGCTTTATTTTTGGCTGAATGTTGTTGGTTGAAGGGGCATGCTGCCCCTTTGACTCTGCTTACCCCTTCGGGGATTATGTGCGTGATGTTATGTTTGTTTGTTTGTATGTTTAGTATACCTATATTCTGACTCCCACGTTGGTGCAGCGATTCTGATTTCCCTTTCCCCAGTTCAATCCCCGCACTGGGACAGATAGTTGTGATAAAAGATGTGTTCGGCACATGTCCCGATCACTGAGCTACTTTCGTTGATTTAATTTTGAACAGATCAATCAGTATTTCCTTCTATTTGAATACTATCTGTACTGATCTTCCTAGCGTTGCTTCGTCTTTCTTTTTCTTTTTAATTGACTCAGTGTATTGGCTCCGCTTAGCATCATGCTAAGCGGTAAGCAAAATAAGAACCTAAATTGCCGTGACAACACACTATCTGTTCTGTTAACGAGTTTTTACATTGAAGCCTCTGTCACTTTATCCTTATAACCTTTAAACAGAAGAAGCAGTTTGAATCATAGTTAAATATCTATATCTATAATATAAAAATTAATCGCTGAATGTGTTGCTAAGCGCAAATCTCTAGAACAGCTGTACCGATTTTGCTAATTATTATTTGTGTTTGTTATTGTTAGATGAAGGTTCTAATAAAAGTTAAAGAAAAAAAAAGTTGCGCGGAAAATTATAAGAAATGGGTCTTGAAATCCGAGAACGGGGCGTTACGAAGTGCGACGGGTCAGCTTGTTTTTATATATTTACTTTTTCACATGTATCTTGGAGATCAAAGAAACTATTAAATACCGTATTCCTTATCTCGCAAATCGTGAAATATATCAAGGTGCATTGCATATTGACATTAATTAAATGTAACTTAAGGAGCTTACTGCTTCTTGCAGTCAGCCTACCTCTGCAGGTATTGCGGGCGTAATTGTATGTATGAATGGTTTCTAACGATGTTATCCTTCACCGCTAAGCTATTTGTATAACTCCATACGTAGATTTTAGTGATTCAGATGGAAGGCGGGCACTGTATTTTCCATACAAACGTTCTCGACGGATTCCTCCTTGATTTGTAACACATAAATAATATTTTTGTTCTTTAAATAAATATTTACTTATTCTATGCTCCTTTGTTTTTCTTTTCTCGACAACTTGTTTTTCCCAGCAACTAGAAGCCCTTTAAAACATATAATTTTTATCACTACTAAAAACGTTTAGTGTGGGGTTCAGTAAGTATTTACAAGAAGAGCAAAACATAGAGGCCTAGTACAACTACTTATTATTCCATTGGTGAAATTTCATTCACATAGGTCTGATTTTGGAGGAGAAAATCGTCAACGTAAGCTGGTTTTTTTTTTTTTGCTTTTTTCAGCTCCAGCTGCTGTTGCTGTGTCCCTGTCGCACGGCTTGCTGGTGTGAGCACCAAAGTGCGACAGCTACAGTTGTTTGAAATATGTATAATGTTTATCAAATGCCTCTCAGCTCGCATCCGTAAGTAAACACATTTGAACCAAAACGCCTTGCAATTAAGGCGCTTGTCCTTACCCATTGAGCTACCACCACTCTAACCTAACCTATAAAAAGTTAGCATCCTAAGTTCCTAGTGACCTCCTAACTGGCCAGCTGTCCTTGACCTCAAAGCCGAGTCTTCGTGTCGGGAGTCCCGCGGGGCCCGTATTTGTGTTGTACGGGTATTACCCGCATTGTGTGATACCTACTTACTACTTCCTTTAGGGATCTCTAGTACAGCTCTTCTCAAACTGTTTGAAATTATATAAATCCAATTGCAAGTTTTTTTCTTATATGTACAAAAATATTATAAAGAGGAAAGATTTTATTGTTTGTTTGTATTGAAGAGGCTCCGAAACTACAGGACCGATTTAAAAAGCTCTTTCACCAATGATAAGCTACATTATCAGCAAGTAGCAGGCTATATTATGTTAACACACTCAAACAAAATCACGCCTTAAAGTCATGATAACACAAAGTTTATTTTATTTACTACTCCATATAAATTTTAATGAGCAGTATATTCTGAGGCATGGCACCAAAAAAAAAAAAAACCAAACTCATAAGTATAATTCTTCTCACACCTTAACAGTAATATGAAAAATGTTTGAGAACCAATGACCTGTTCAGTTTTCAACGGGAGCCTTGAACCCACAGTTAGGTCTCACCGCATCTCTCCCAGGGGAGATGTCAGCGTGTGACATTCAAAGTAATGCCGACACTATGTGGTGATAGTGTATCTTAGCCACACAGCACTCACTCACTGCATTATTGAGGCAACCTTCTCTGCATATATAGTTTACTGTAATGGGCGAATCATTTTGACAGTTATCTATTTGTCAAGATTTTTCTTTTCAAAAGAAACGTGACACTCCCAAATAGAATTTGAGTATACATATCCGACTGCATCACATACATTGATCTGACTCCGAGGTAAGTAGCATAAGCACTTGTATTACGGATGACAGAAACAACAGTGGTATTACAAATATATACTTGAATATTGAATATTAACACCCAGACACAGAACAAACACAAGTATTCATCACACGAATGTTTGTCCTTAGTGGGAATCGAACCCACAACTTTTGGCGCATGGGACAGGATCACTACCGAATGCGCCATCGAGCCTGTCAACAAGCATGAGCAAAATTACGTTTTAAAGTCATCTCAATCAACATTTTCTGAAAGTTTTGAACCATTCCTTAACGGAAGAGAATTTGGTTATGTCTCCTTATTTATCCAATTTATGTTTTAATATACAAGGGAAAGAGACATCACGAAATGGTAGGTACTAATTAATACTTAACTAACTGCACTAAAGTGCCTCAGAATGAAATTTTGAAAGGCTTGAATAATCCTTATGTTTTTGCCACCTTTAGTAAATGAAATATGTTTGAGAGCCAATGCCCTGTTCAGTTTTCAACGGTCCCTTGAACCTATAGTTGGGTTTCGCGTGCGGCGTCTCTCCCAGGGGATATGTCGGTGTGACATTCAGAGTAATGTCGACATTACGTGGTGCTGGTGTATCTTACCCGCAGGACACTCGCTTACTGCATTATTGAGGCAACCTTCTACATACGTAGCTTACTGTAATGGGCGAATCATCGTGATAGAGTCACACTCGAATTTTGTAAGAAAATACCAACATTTTCTTCCAAAAATGCAAGTATATTACGAATGTTGGTCTGGGACTTAAAAAGAATGTGCTAACTGTGTCATTTGCCCAGCTTGTTGTAAAAGGCGACTAATGATGTATCGGGTTTTGGGTATGTGATCTTGTTGGCAACGTGCTAGCCACTTATCTTGTCACTATAATTAAGCCCAATTTTATTGTTAGCTAAATGTGGTTAAAGGTGTTTGCTGCCCCTTTGACTGTGCTTAGTCCTTCGGGAATTACGGGAATAATGTTATAAAAAAAAAAGTGTAATTATTTACCAATGATTTTACCCATGTCCGTTTTACCAACTAGCCGTAAGGCCAGTTTCAACCTTTTTTGACACTTTTTTATTTTATACTTCTTTTTTACAATTTTCAACAATAGCCTTTTTTTTAATTAATATTCCTATCGTTGTTAGCTTGTGCCCCGTACTTCTGTAGCTATAATTTAAAAATGAATCGCTTAATGTGTTACTAAGCGCAAATCTAGAGAACAGCTGAACCGATTTCGATAATTCTTTTTTGTTTGTGTTTGTTATTATCAGGTGAAGAATCATGAAAGAAAAAAATAAAAAAGTTACTCGGAAAAAAAAATGGGTATTGAAAATCCGAGAACAGGGCGTTACAAAGTGCGCCGGGTCAACTAGTTTCAAATATTATATTTTATATCTAATTTATTTTCTGAGCCCTTTATTCCTTTTCTCCCTTTCACCATTTTATTCTGCAACAGTCAGTTTTTCGTATACATATGTATATATCATAATAGAATATATATGTATTATCATATCGTCGCTCTCTGTTGAAGTACGCTCCACCAAATCGCGCAGTTCTTTACAAAACCAACTCAAGTATAACTTGACAGTTATATGCGTCAATATTTATACCGTGATCAAATTTATATTTTCAGTAAACAAATACGCTGTACAAACGCGACAACAATAACCAGGACGATTGTGTACCTTATCTCAAGAAAACATGTTTTGGAGCAAATATTTGTTAGACTCCATATTGTGTGTGCTTATCTCTCTGCGTCTTATCTTACCGGCTATGGGAAACTCATATTTTGCTAAGGGTAAAGTTATAACCTGGTCTCGTATTATTTTGCTAATGTAATAACCGCTAGTTCATAATAAAACTTCTCCTATGTCATCTTGAAGCTGGTAGAAAATTACATTAATGTAGGTTATATCTTTTATAGCTTAGGATTACGTGATTGAGAATTTCCTTTTTACCTGGACTTGAAAAGAATAAACCAACTGTGTATTATTTGCCTATCTTTCTCGTTTGTTATTGTTTTAGGGACGACCTAGCCACTTGTCATTATTTTGAGACAATTTTCCATGTAACCGAACTCGGTGTTTAGATAGATTAGAGATTAGATACACACAAGATGTATAATATTAAGTGTTAGCAGACGAAAACTCAATAAGAAATTTATTTGGATAGCACAAGCGAAATATTAATTGAATCTAGAGATTTAAAAACAATCTCAAGAAAATCTATTTACTCATTCACCAATATTGTCTTTGACAAATTAATTATAAATGAAACTTTTGCACTCGACATCATCAAATTGAAAAGCGGCCTGATTGATAGCAATAGATTCCCAAACATTTCCAAAGGACCTACGGGATACAAACCTCAACGCGACACAGACAAATGGCACCAGACACCCGGACTCAAAAATGAATCCGACCAACAATTGCAACCCTTAACAGAGCTCATAATTCACCATCCCCTAATCTAAAGCAAATTATTATTGCGTAACTGCCAAAACAATTTGTTATAAGGCATTATCTCTTTGACCTATTTTCCCTCTTCAATGACTTTTAAATTTAACCCCTTCACGGGAATTGGGATACGGGTTTTTCATTGAATGAATGCAGTGATCCCTTTATTTAAATTCCATTAGTCCGTCCTTTATCAATACTCAGTTTTGGGAGGGTTATTGAAAATGAGAAATAAATCTTGGCTTAATTTTAAAGCGAATCTTGGAGGAAAAGTGTAATCTCGTGCTATTAATTTATAAGGGGAAGGTATCGATTATCGATTTGAGTTGCTTATAAAGTGGCTTTTCTTCAGATGATACGGGTTAAAATGGTTTACATACATTTTTATGCTGTAAGAATTTGATTAAACGCATAATTTACCTACCGCTTTGCTATGAACATTCTTGCGAAGATAAATTTCACTTTTAAATATTTATGACCAGGGGTATTTGCGCTTATAAGTTTTAATCTTTTAATTTAAAGGGTTATCAACTTTATTTTACTTAGGTGTACATTAATGTCCTATAGTACAGTCATATGATAAAAATAAATGAACCCTTGTCACTTACACACTAATTTACTAACAATAAACTAAATATTTATTTCTGTATCCTCTTAACATACTGACAACATAAACATCGAAGACCCGGGACCAAATGACCAAATTCGTCTCTACCTCATTGCGCACCCGTGACCTATGGTCAAGTGGCCATGTTTTCCAACCACTAGTCCAAAGTGTATGCCGTTACATTTTGAACAAATTGATACTTGTTTAATGTTGAATCAAGTGAGGTGTGTAAGGATCGTGCCATATGGCGTTCGGTTCTATCCCGCTAGGGAAGTGGCGTGAAGTTTAGTTAGATACTTGTTTACAAAATCCAAAAGAGGTCATCGAAAGCTCATTAAGCTTTATACTGTTATAATTTACGTATTGTCTTGTTTCCTTATCTTGAAAAATCTTTCGCAATTATAAATTTGTATAAAAAATATCCTAAGCGCTTAATTCAACCGTCTCAAAAATATTCAATTTACGAATATACCTACGTATTTTAATTAAACCAACTAAACTTCACGCCACTTCCCTAGCAGAGTAGGCAGATATAGGTAGATATATTTTAATTAAACAAACCTTTAAAACGCAAAATAAACAGACCACCTCCCGCGACTCCATATAACGGTGTAATCTCTTTATTTTCCCCGAAAAATCACCTTATATTATCAGCTCCTCTCCTCTAATCCGGCAATTACCTCGCAAAAACAGAGCCCGCTTTACGTCTACCTATGAGATAATTGAAAGCGCTTCCGTCAGTCCGGGTAATTCCTTCAAATGGCCGAATTTATGGCGAGTTTTCTGCTGTCGCTGCCGTGGCGTACCGGGTGGAGAAATATTTAAATAGCAAGCTAGTACGAAGGAGTAATGCTACAATATAGTAAGAATGGCATAGTTAGTATCTTATAGTGACTATCCATGTACTCATGGATCACTTACATATCACAGATCCATGAGTGATCATAGATCACTCATGGATCATAGATCACTCGGTAGTGATCATAGATCACTCATGGATCCATAAATCACTGTTAAAAAGTTAAAAGAGCATATTCAATGTTAGGTCTGTGATTATGTACTTATAGTATGTAGGCGACGAGCTAGCCGATTATCACAGTTTTTTACAATTTTCCATCACACTCGACTCAATTTAATTTTTGGCTGAATTTGGTTGAAGGACTGTATTGAATCTTGTTTGGACTCTGTCTACGCTTATGGGAATCGTTGGCGCGTTAGTATATATGTATATAGAAGGTTAATAAGAATATAGATAGAATGGCTCATTCGGTAGTGACCCTGCCCCATGCGCCAAGAGTTGTGGGTTGATCCCCACCCAGGACAAATATTCGTATGATGAATACTTGTGTTTGTTCTGTGTCTGGGTGTTAATATCCAATATTTAAGTATATATTTGCAAAACCACTGTTAATTCTGATATCCGTAACACAAGTGCTTAAGCTACTTATCTCGGAGTCAGATCAATGTATGTGATGTAGTCGGATATAATGGCATATATGTATCAAGGACGAAAAATATTTAAGTATGCCTTTCCGTAGTCTATTATCCGAGAACAAGCATTTTAATACTTATTTTAGAACTGGAGAATTGGCGTGCGAATGAGAACAATACATTTATTACTTATTTATGTCTTTGGGAGCTGGCGAGAATAGCCAGTACTCTCTATTTGCATAACGTTAAAACGTTCAAGTAAATCGATTAGTCTTCTAACCGGAGCGAACAATAGTCTAGGCAAAAGGCTATTTAGTCGGAACACTTTCCAGCGTCAGGATTTTGATTAAATAGTTTTCGAATTTACCTATTCTCTTAGTGAATGTCTTGTTTATATACTTATGAATTTGGAAAATCTTAAAGCTTAAATGACTGTAGTGCTGCTGTTATGAAAAAAAAAAAATTATGCATACGTGGTTTGTAATTTAATTTAATGGATTATAGGACCACGGAAAATTAGTACATTATATTGCAAACTGTGTGGTACAGGTCATAATTTATAAACAGTTTAAAAAGTCACGAGAGATTACCAATTATTATATACAAATTCCTTAAATTTGTTTACAGGAAAAACCTACCTTTTATCTTATCAAATAGGTTCGTAGCTGATTGATTGAGAAAAACATCAGTAATTTGTCATTGACAAAATGTTATTTGACGTTTTAAATCATAGATTTAGAATTTTTTGACTACGCAAAAGATACATAAAGCGTGGGAGCGAGAAATCCTGTTGAAATACAAACCGCCCGAGAGAAAAAGAGACAGCGCATGAAGTACGTATATGTCAATGTTTTTGCGAGTAAGAGGCCATAGCGTCCCGATCTATTCTACATCGCCGTGAAATTTGTGCATTTATGTATTAAACCTTGGATTATAATCGAGAATATTAAATGTGCAATTGAGGTGACTTGTTCTGTACGTGATTGTGAGGTTACACGACGGAATAATCCGAATAAATACACTTTTAACAGGTAAATACGATTTTATCATTAGATTTTTTCAAACCATATTTTGTCAAATTGTTGCTAGTAATCAGTTTAGAAAAATATGTTCACAATAGTATATTGATTATAATTGATCTTTCTAAGTATACATCGTGATTATAATCAGAATTGGGGAAAATATTGTGTAAAATTGTAAATAGTTTGGTTACGCTAGTGCTTGACAAAGCGGTGACGTCACGAGTATCGATAAAAACTTAATCGTCTTTTAGCGACATCATGACATGAATACAACGTTATTTAGACAAGTTATGTTGAAATATAATTATATTCACATTGGGAATTCATTATCTCCGTAAATTTGTTAGTTAAGTAACTGATAATTTTTCTAGGTTTCTAAGCAATCCAGCATTGTGTAAAAAGTGGATGCGGACTATAGACAGACCAGATTGGACTTCCAGTAAGAACTCCATTATCTGCAGCAAACATTTTGACGGCAAATGACGGCAGCAAAAAATTTGTTGCACTACATATTATTTTTAAATAATTAAATGACACCAAATTAAAAGTTGCTAATATATTATTTGTTCTATTTCATTCCATCAGTCAAAGCAAAAGTCATATCTTTTTGTCTTAGTATAAATCATAGACATTATTTCTATTTTTTTAATTTTTTACACGCTGAATATACGAAGAATTTTACCATCTCATTGTTAATAGAACTGCTTAGAATGAGATTTCTTACCGACTTATTCCAATTTGCCTAATATATACAACTACTGATTTCAGTCAATGCAATAAATAATTAATCAAAAGTATAAAAAAGCGTATTAAATACCTATATTATTAGTATAGGTACAACTGAATCAGTCGATAATGTAAAGTGCCTCTTTGACAACACTATTTTTAACACACACATAGACGTCAACCAACACATGCTTAAATTTATTTTGGTCATGTCTCCGAGCCGTCTTTGTGTATCTTGTACATCCTAAATCTATGTTTTAAATCCTAAAAATTCTCAACTAAACAGCATTTTGCTATTAAATTCGTTCAATCAAAATCAGCGACTGCAGCAACCTCGTCGAAATTATTCATAAACATGCTCAAAGTCACACTGTCACTTGCCGATACTGAAAATTATGCTTGCTATGTTTGTTCTATTCATAATCGAAAAAAAACCAAATCTTGCGTCCAATTCATAAAAAAGTAAAACATTTTTAAATTTTCTATTTTTTTTATCTAGACATACATAGATGGTTCAAACCCGGCCCGTACCTCTAGGTTTGAACCAGGTTCCCTCATATGAAAGGCGTCTGTCCTTAACATTGAGCTACCACCGCTTCCAAAATGGAAATTTAGAAACACTTTGATATACATTTAGTCATACCTCAAGATTACATTTCTAGGAACCGTCTCAACCTGAAATCACGCCCGAAAACATTCCCGTTTCATGAACTAGAAGGCAAAGAATTTTCCCTTTAAAATTACTGTCCCCCAGCCCTTAAGGCTCGTCGTTTTGCACGACAAATGCGGAAAACCGTAGCCTAAGTGGATACACTAAGCTCAACACACATTTGTACGTAATACATTTTACGAGTGCGATTTAAGATTCATGCCGTAGTAAATTTGCTGAAATGAGAAGTTAAAAATGTGTAACAGATTTAAATGTCTGTGAGGTTTTTGTTTTGTTTACTACGTTAACTGGGTTGGGATGTCGCTTCGTCGTCTGCGAATAGTGGTATTTCAATTTGATTAAATTAAATCTTTGTTGCGTAAATTTAAGATCGTTTTTAATGAATACGAGGCACAAACAGCATATTAAACAGTCGATATTTTAAATAGTCTATAGTCTGACCTAGCCTTTCAGATGATTCCGCATGATGCATGTAAAAATAAAAGACGTAAGAAACAGGCATAACATCTACAAGTACTCGTCTCTACAGCTTTGTTAAATAAATAGGTTCCGATCGAGACTAATTATAACAACTAACGACTAATGGTATATTGGGTTTTGGTTATGTGATTGGCTGGCTAGCTTGTCGCCTGTGAAGTAGTGACAAGTGGTTCACTTGTGTTTTTCTATCTAACCCAACCCAGTTTTATTTATGGCTGAATGTGGTTAAAGGGGCCTGTTGCCTCTTTGACTCTGCCTACCCCTTCGGGGATTATGGGCGTGATGTTATGTATGTCATATGTATGTACTATTTATAAACCGGCAATAATATCGTTGATGAAGGTACTAGATAGGAAGTTACAATCGTGAAATCGTTAATATTTTTAATGGGGAAATACTATCTTAAGCCAGCTGCATCGTCGTGTTGATTTCAAATTGAAAAATGCCAATTTCAAATAGCCACAGCTTCATTACTCTCTCATGTGTGTCTGGGACTCAAAAAAATTACCAAATATGTTCCTTATCTAGCATGTTGTAAAGAGGAGAACGGTGTGGAGCTTTGTGATTATGTAGGCAAGGAGTTAGCCACTTGTCACTTATTTCGGACGAATGTAGTTTAGGAAGCTTATTGATGCTTGAACTTCCTTCGGGGATTGCGGGCGTGATTGTGTATATGTATTTCTTTTCTTTGAGACAAACAAAAAAAAATGTTTTTCAAAATGAAATTTGGCGTGGTAATTTGTCAGAGAGCTGACCCTATCTTACGAAACTAGCCTATAGACCTCCACTTCTAAATCGATAAAAACCGCCCGTCCTCACAGGTCCCGGGCGTAACCATTAATCTAACCGTTGCGACTACTAATGTCCAATAATACCCCAGGGACTATTAGATCAGAGGCCGTAACCCTTTCCTCGCTGGCTTGGTACACAATAGCCCACGCTCACAAAAAAAGGTTGTAGGTAGATGTATTGACACGGATCGAATATTATCACTCGAAGTTCAAGCTGCTAGATGCTAGAATGGATTCTCAACGTGGGCGGTAACACGCCCTTTAGTTTGAGTTTTAGAAGAGCAGTACCTAAAGAAAATGTGATGGTTTAAGTTGGTTTAGTCCCATATTGTTCTGAGATTTTAAAATAATGTACTAATTGTATTCCTTGCCCAGCATGGATGGAATGATAATATCGAGTTTTGGGTATATGATAGTGTAGGCGACAAGTTAGCCACTTGTCACTACTTTTTCACAATTTTTCATCTAACCCAGCCCAGTTTTATTATTGGCATATTGTGGTTAAAGGGACATGCTTTCCTTTTCATTTTGCCTACCCCTTTGGGGATTACGGGCGTGATATTATGTTTGTTACATGGTTTAATGTCAATAAAATAAAATTTTATGTGCGATTTTAATGCTCCAATTGAAATATTATTATTTTAAGATTTTTTCACCACGTGGGCAAAATAAGGTAGAGGAACTTAATTTAATAATTAGATAGTTCATGCAAAGAACTTTTTTTTTTTTTTTTTACTCGGGGAATGCATTAGGCAACTTCACGCCGCCCTAGGGGGACGGCGCGGTGTGTGGGACTCCCAGGGCCCTCCAAAAAAGAGAACCCCTCTCCGGCCAAGATGGAGTGGCCGGTATACCCACTAAACCCCGCGGCACCTTTCGTCGCCAGAGTGGTGATGCTGTGAGATCCATGACAAAAGCTACCACAGCATCACCGGCGATGGCCTGCCTAAGCGGTGGGCTCCACTTGCTCCCTAGCGGGGAGGCTGACAGAGATGGCCAAAGGTGCAAGACCATCCCTGTTCGGCTGTTGCGACGACACTAGCAATGCAGGTGGAGGAGCCCCTACGCCTACCACCTGCCGGTCTCCACCAGGAGGGACTAGACAGTTATAAATCCGTCTTGTGCGTCCTCTCCTTCGTCTGCGATGAGGGGGAGCGAGAGGATCATTTTACCGCTCTCTCTCCGCCGCCTCCTTCCGCAACATAATATCTTCGCAGAACGAGGTAACCGCTGTCCATGCCCTCTCGCTACCAATTATGGCTTCCACCACAAACGGAAGTGACAAGTTCGATCCTATCACATCAATCAAATCGGACCGCTGTGTAGACCACGACGGGCACACAATAAGCGTATGCTCCGCCATATCATTTGTATCCCCGCAGTTGTGACATGCCGGTGAGCTCTCTGGTCCAATGCGGTGCAGGTATCTACCAAAGCAACCATGCCCGGTCAATACTTGAACGAGACGATAAGTAAGAAAGCCATGAGGTCTTTCTAGCCAACGATTAAGGACTGGCCCCAACGCATCAATGGTACGTCGACCAGACTCTGCCACAGCAAGTTCCTGCGACCACGAATAGACGAGGCCTTCTTTAGCCCTCCGCCGGAATGCCCCACACTCAGTTAAAGTAGGGCGTTCACCGAGTGCTTTTTGTTGCCATCCGAATATATACCTCGGCCTACACCCGCGCCTCGAGGTGCCAAGGAGGAGTTTCAGCCAAGGTGCAAGCCGCATCAAAGCTCACAGTGCGGTACGCTCTCGCCACTCTCTGAGCAATAGCCCGTTGCAGCCGACGAAGAAGTGCCGCATTCTTACGCCTGGTGAGTGAATTAGTCCAAATAGGGGCGCCATACATAGCCAGGCTTTGTATTATGCGGGCATACAGATGCCGACATTTTAATCCTGGCTCACCTAAGTTGGGAAGGAGCCAGGCCAAAGAATCCGCGAAAGTGTGGTTCAAACTGCCATAGGCTGTCTAGAATGAGACCCAGATATTTCATCTGAGTCCCGACGCTGACCCTGACGTTTTTGACAACAATGTGAGCATCCGGTGGAAGGCGCTGGCGAGGTCCATGAAAAAGTATAGCCTCGGTCTTCTCCAACGCCACACGTAGTCCCAAAAGTTCGATCCGTCTTGTAATTAGCGTGCCGGTCATGCAAAAAACCTGCCACAAATATATTTTTCCAACATATAAAATTTTAGTAGGTAAATGTGCATATCTACATTACATAATTTATTTATACTAAAATAACATATTATTTAAAACGGCCATTTTCATTTACCCAATAATCAATACTCAATAATTTACTTGCAAAATTACATTTGATTGATGATCCTTAAAAGTTAGTCAGTAATTGACCCCTTTTTTTACATCTACAAATTTTTTGGGTTTAAAAGAACAACAAAATTTTATAGTTTAACCAAAAATAACAACAAAACATATATTGTCATCATCTTCCTAGCGTTATGTCCCGTGCTTAGACGGGGTCCGCTTAGACCATGATCCAGGATGTAGCGAGTCTGGTAATTACATTGAAGCGACTGCCGATCTGACCTTCGTAACCCTAAGATAGGGGAACCAGACAATTTTTGGATCATGGTTACAAATCCAAAGTTATTTGTATTTGCAGGTTTCATCACGATGTTTTCCCTCACCGTCTAGCTAGTGGTATAAATACGTACATAGATTTGAAAAATCCAGAGGTACGTGCCCGGGTTTGAACCCGCACTCCTCGGTTAAGAGGCGCGTGTACTTACCATTGAGCTACCACCGCTACTAACAAAAAAAACAAAACATATATTGTATATTATAATTTTTATGTTTTTATACATTTTCAATTTCACACAATAAAGAATAAATAAGCTAAACAATATGTCTGAATAACCACGAATCTAAGAAACGGTTTCAGCAAAAAGGCGTGTAGCCCGCCAATCGAAAAAAAACTCCCGACCGTCTCACGTCCCCAGTGAGTCCATTAATCTAAACGTTCACGACTACTAAACTAAAGATTGCTCCGACCGCCCAATAATCCTCGGGGACTATTAGTCCTGGTCCTAACCCTTCCTGGAACTGCTTAAAACATCAGAACACAATGGGTTAACCTTTTTCCCTATCCATACCTCAAACGAATTTAAATCGAGAAATGTTTGCGAACATTCAGCCTTATAAATTTGATTGCTTTGTGAAGTATTGAAGAGGCACGATCAATCGATTCTGTTTATGTTACTTTTAATAGATATTTAGACAGTTTGTAATAGTTAGGTGGCAATGCCAAATATTGGCAAGATGCATTGGCAGTTCTCTATGGTAAAATTTTAGTTACAAAATAATTTTAATTGTCTTTTTTTAAACTCAATAAATAAATATCATACTACATCACATACATTGATCAGACTCCGATGTTAGTAGCTTAAGCACGTGTGTTACGTATATCAAAATTAACAGTGGTATTATAAATTTAAACTTAAATATTGGATATTAACACCCAGACACAGAACAAACACAAGTATTCACCACACGAATGTTTGTCCTGAGTGGGGATCGAACCCACAACTCTTAGCGCATGGGGCAAGGTCACTACCGAATGCGCCATCGAGCTAGTCTTATTAGATAACTTAAAGATATCATTTTTTTTATCCATATTCCCTGACTAATTGTGTCGAAAAATATCATAGCACACATACCATAGACCTTTCCTCACAAAATGAGTGTGAGTTCTTGTTAATTTTACTCCGTACATGACGTAAGCTGATCATTCGGTCGATGGAACCGGTTTATAATATTACCTAGACATCGTTTTCAACAGACATGAAAATGGTTCCATGTTAGTATAGGATGTAAAAATAATGTGCCAACTGTGTTTCTTGCCTAGCACGTCGTAAAATTCGACTAATGGTGTATTGGGTTTTGGGTGTGTAATTGTGTAGGCGACGAGCTAGCCACTTGGCACTGCGTTTTCACAATTTTCCACCCTTTCAAGTGTTATATATTTAACACTTATGTATCATAGCCCTGTCTATACAACATAAGTGTCATTCGTGTTCATTTTACTCCGCATTTAAGCCTGTACATGACGTATGCTGGGCGCCGCGCGGCTAACGGCCCGCCGCACGTGCCGACTCCCTTATTTCGTATTCGGCAGGTCCTGCTTGATATTTTGCGTTAAAGATATTTCAGCCATTTCGGCAAAAGGCTGTTGGTCTTGTGACGCGGCTGTAACGCATTTTTTGATGGCAGTACGAGAGTAGTAGAGGAACGAGAGTATTTTATTAAATTTATGGCGGCGGGGGTTTTGGAATCGAAGATGGATTGACAGTCCGCAATAGGTTGGTGTTTTGCGAAATTTTCAATTGGTTTTTTGTATTCTTCTTCATTTTTTTTTTAATAATAAGAATGGCTCTTAAGAGCGAAGTAATATATTTTTTTTTGTAATCATAATGACAGAAAAAATATAAAAGGCAATTTTTATTTATCTTTTTCGGAATCAATCTTGTTATATAGTTGTATCGAATTTAACTGAGTTCGTTATTTATGCTGGTGTGGAATTACAAATTAAAAAGCTTAAAAATAGCTTCCATTGTTCCTTTATTAATTATGTTTAACAATAACGCGATGAAATAATTATTCATAAATTTGCATTTTTGAGCTTTTTTACTTTTATCAACATCTTACCCGTGTCTATTCCTTTTACGTGGAATTTTCCAAAACCCTGAGTCATTAGTCATCCAACAAAGGCATCATTTTTAACATGTAAAGATAAATACTTCTATTTAATATTATAAAGAGGAAAGATTTGTATTTTTGTGTGTGTATGTTTGTAATGAATAAACTCAAAAACTACTGTGCCGATTTCAAAAAATATTTTTCCATCGGAAAGCTACATTATCCGGAAGTAACATAGTATATATTTTATCCCCATATTCCCACGGGAACGGGAACTACGCGGGTGAAACCGCGGGGCGCTGCTAGTTCTTCAAAAAATCCATTTATATCAAGTATTGTTTCGGGCTTACTATCATAAAATTTACATAAAAGTAGAATTATGCTTAGTGTTATAGTAAGTACCTACTCGAAAATGCAAATTAAATAGTAAACATAATTTTATTAAAACCATTTTATTTTTGGACCAGAAAACAGTCTTATTTATAGAGATTAATGAAAATACAAATTTTCTAAGAAACTCAATTTCTCACATTGAATGTATCCCTTGTGTATATTATTACAAAGAATTCTCTGAATTCAACCGCCAAAAATATGATTATTGATAAAAGTCCTATCGTTGAAGTCTTAGTAGTGAATAATATATAAGTCGAACATTGCCTTTTTTGAAAATAATAAATGTATGACAAACATTTTAAAGAGCATTTTCCACAAACATTATGATGCGATGATCGGTTTTTGTAATATTTGTACAAAAAAAAATATATATTTTTAATGGCAGTTTAATGTTTGGAGCGGTGGTAGCTCAATAATAAGGACACGCGCCTCTTAACCGAGGAGTGTGGGTTCAAACCCGGGCATGTAACTTTACATTTTTCAAATCTATGTACATATTTATACCACTAGCTCAACGGTGAGGGAAAACATCGTGATGAAACCTGCAAATTCAAACAACTTGAATTTGTAACCATGATCCAAATATTGTCTGGTTCTCCTATCTTAGGGTTACGAAGGTCAGATCGGCGGTCGCTTCAATGTAATTACCATACTCGCTAAATCCTGGATCATGGTCTAAGCGGACCCCGTCTAAGCACGGGACATAACGCTAGGAAGATGATGCAGTTTAATGTTTGATTCGATATTTTTAATATCCTAAAAAAATAATATTTTTATCCTATGTTGTTTTAGAACTTTACCGTCGTTTTCGAAGTATCTATTTTTAGTCATACTGTGAGTCTTGTGAGCTAATCCTCCTAACTAGTATTTTAAATTTTCGAGAAAAATTGTTCTTTTATTACGCTTTTATTAAATATCTAATCGATCATTCATAATTTTACATATCTCTTCAAGAAAAATAAAACAGACAGAAAAATAGAAAAAAATACTTTTTTAAGCTTGTCAGTTGTAATAACTCGGATCGCCAAATTCTACATAAAAGCAAGCAAAGCCGCGAGTAAAACCCGGTAGTTTTATAAAGAACTTTGTTTTTAATATGACTTGCATTATTAAGCTCCTAACCAAACTACACACGGGGTGTTGTTTTTCCATCAGTCTCTTTACAAGTACACGTCTGTTTACATCTTGGCAGTCTCTATCATTTATACACGCATAAAATGTTGTCACTTATTTTATGAAAAAAATGCTTCGCTTAGGCTTAACTTAAAAGATATATAAAAAACACAACTTTTAAATTTTTAAAAACAGCCCAGTTTAAATTTTTGGCTTAGTTTGGTTAAGGAGACTAGCTGCCCCTTTGACTCTGCCTACCCCTTCGGGGATTACGGGCGTGTTGATATGTATGTACGTACATCGTGCCCGTATTCCAACAAAACACTCGCACATGAGACACGTGTCCTTACCAAAGTAAAAGTGAAAGTCAAAGCCAAAGTCAAAGTCAAAATATTCTTTTTTTTTATATATGTAGGTTTCGGTTATCTCTGCCTACCGCGCTAGGGAAGTGGAGTAAAGTTTAGTTAGTTAGGTTTCAAAGAAACACATATAAATCGTCTAAAACAGTTGAAGAGATATGATTCTACCACCGGTTCGGAATGACAATACCATTAACAAACCACTGTTCTCAAAGAAAGATGCTATAAAATTCTTTTAAATAATAACGGCTAACACATGTTGACTCTGCAATGCGTATATCGCACCCCGCCTCAGCTTGTAAGACCCGCATTGTTTTATCACATTTTAATGCATTCCACGATCCCCCTTGCTTATGAGAGTCAGAATCCGATGTTTATTTGCATGTCTGAGTTTTGTCTGGATTGAGAATTATACGCGTAATGTTTGTAGAAAAATGGGACGTAAAGATTTGTGTTGTTGAGTAAGTCTCAAGTCTTAGATTATGAATGGTATTAAATGGTTTGTGGGTATTTTTCCAAGTGGTGACGTATTAATAGTATCAAGTCTTTATCCTAGCATGCCGTAAAAGGCGACTAATGGTACATCGGGTTTTCGGTTTTATGATTTTGTAGACGACGAGCTAGACACTTGTCACTACGATTACACAATTTTCCACCTAACCCAGCCCAGTTTTTTTTTTAGCTGAATGTGGTAAAAGGGGCTTACGGCGTGATGTATGTAAATTATGTGTGTCTTTATAAAGGAATGCTCAAAAGTTTGATGTGATTTCTTTGAACTCAGAAGATAATTAATCGTTCCTTTATGTCGGTTTTATCTAAAACGCTCCTGCACCGACCAAACTGATAAAGCCATCATGACTTTAGCATGACTCTATTATCTGTAATCCAGATACAAGAACCTTTATTATCTTGAATGGTTATACATAAAATAACATACATAACATCACGCCCATAATCCCCGAAGGGGTAGGTAGAGTCAAAAGGGCAGCAGGCCCCTTTAACTGGGCTGGGCTAGATGTAAAATTGTGTAATCGTAGTGACAAGTGTCTAGCTCGTCGTCTACACAATCACACACTCACAACTCTATACCATTAGTCGCCTTTTACGACATGCTAGGCAAGAAACACAGTTGGTACATTATTTTTTAAGTCCCAGACCAACATCGGACAAAATAATATTCAGAAACACGTCAATAATTCGTCCTTGATAAAATCTAAATTGATGACCAACCAAAATTTAAGTAGGCAATGTTTGGCCAATCAGCATCCTATAAACCTCAAATCTAGGTCAATTGAAATGGCTGAAACGACGTTTTGGCAAAATTCATCTCTAACCGACTTAATCATATCACCGCTCTAACGCTTTTATGCTCGATGGTACTTTGTGGTTAACTTTAAGAATCATTCATCGCCGAGCGATGGAAGATAACTTTGCAAGCAATCCCTCACTGCTAGTTGCCCGAAGCCATCGGTATGGCTGTCACAAATCCTAAAAGATCTTTCCTCCAACGTTTTCTAATGCGTTTATTCCTCCAGAGAACATTACATTCCCTGAGCAGCCTTTTGAAATATTTATTTCATTTTATAAAAGCTTCATACGGGTAGAATAACTTGGAAAATTCCACTGGAAAATTCCAATGTTGGAAGTTACGGAGATAAGCAGGTTTCGGAAGACGTGCTATTTTATTATTTCGGAGTTTTGTCTAAAATTTACTATTGCAAAAATATTACGAACAAAATTTAGTACCTACAATCTACATATTTCTCTTATTTATCATTTGGAAATATAAATTCTATCAATCAACTACCTGACTATCTAGTTGAAATTCTGAAATACCTATAAGAAACAAAACCACTTGTTTTCATTCATACTGAATAACATCCTAATTTTCAAAGAGTCCCGTGAATTTTTCTAATGTTTTCTTTCATAAACCCTGTTGTGATTATATAAAAAGCACCAAAAATATCTCCTGTGAGCTATGCGCCATAACATATGTATATATTCCTAAAACTTTATACAAATTTCAAAATACATGTAGTTCAAAAACTAGTTTGTCTAACTAGTGCTGCCTGCAATTTATTGAAGCTGAGAGAACTGGATTATTTATCTCCACCTCACTTTGTTGCAAAATGCCCCTTCCCTTACTCTTGATTAGAATGTTATTATCAATTGCAGTTTACTACTTCGAAGCAAGTCATCTTGTTTTATTTTAATTTTCCCGTCGAAGAAACTCATAACTCAAGTAATGAAATGGCCGTAGCGTACAGAACTATAAATTGCTTGTACGCACCGGATAAAAACGTCCTAAAAGTTTCCAATCTCAATATCTACCAACACCCTTCAAAAATAGTGCCAAGACTATTTTGAGCTTTAAGTCTGATAAAAATAAAGCTCAAATTCAAATCATGTTTACCGACCGACCGCAAAACTAAGTTGGTATTTACCTATCCTGTTGAGTGCTCCCAGAAAGGTGACATCGACTTCTCGATAAAACCACAAACGTTGCAGAATGTACTCTATTCTTTATAGCATAGAGTTAAAAGTTAAAGTTGCGAGTTGCATATAGATACTATGTGGAATGATCCCGATACTTTGCCTGCGAACAAAATGTAACCGAAGCAAGGATATTGCATTTTTTATGGATGCAATTTAGTATTAAAATAAAGTGCAGCTCGGGTTGTGCGTGGTATTTGTAGCTACGTTTCTATGGTAAGACCAGGTATTTATCTATTAAGAAAAAGGGTAAGCTGGGAGATTCCCTTCTGCATCTCTCGTGGATAAACTCGATAAGAATTTCGGGTGTATAAATAGGAATCTTAATTTAGTTCCATTTGATAAAGCACTTGCAAATGGGGCCGACAAACATTGAATATGTTTTTTCTTCATCATTCTAGGATTATCTTTCCTCATTCTCACAAATTACTTATACCTACACAGCGTAGTAGCAGTACATTGGAGAAGATACTTGCAATCAAGATTCAAGACCATTATGTCATTATCATCATCTTCATTTATTAATTTCTTACGGATCATTGTAATTTTATAATGCACACTTCGCATCGCATTTGTGTTACCAAGCACTCATATTCTAGTATCACAAATAACTCCTCCAGTGACTGCTTACCATTAGGTAGTCCAATGCCTATATACCTACGTACCCCCTTAATTGTTATAAAAAAAAGATCCGGCACTACCCGTCTGTTTATCTCACTATTAAAATAATTTATAAAACAAAGGTGGTATCGAATTTGCTTAAACAACTTGTACAATTTTTTTTATTTCAACAGATCTGTGGGTGCCGTGTAAGGATTCACTACTGACTTTTAACTGGGGCTCCGCCTGCGTAAAGGTTTATTTTTACAGAGAAGCTATCATGCTTCTTATGGATCTATCAATATCAATATACTTCAGGATAAAAGTGCCCTATGTGCTTTTTTCAGGTTCAACTATTTGTTTAAATAAATTTCACCATAATTAGCTAGGTAGTCTAAGCATTAAATTTAGTTTTTGCGTCCGAAATTTGCATAAAGGTTGTTTTAGTTTGAAAGTCACAAAAACTTATAAGCACGGAACTTATAGTTACACCCAAAAGGCTGTTAAGAACAAGAGTTTTAGGAGTCGGTTAAAAAGGCACGTTTTAGTTCCAGCTTTGCACTGCGTGTCGGTATAGAGCACGGCAATAATAAACGAGAAATGGCATTATAAAACACTTCTTTATTGTTTCCTGCGGCGTTATTTTGTTTTCTGGTTAGTTGCTCTGTATCGCGTAACGTTTTGGTGGAAATAAATATTTTGTGCAACAGTATTTGAAATGAATAACTTGGATGGTTTATACCGTCGGTTTTTTATCATATAGAAAGAAAGAAAGAAAAAAAAAAGAAAAAATATACGAATTTTTTTTTGGCACAGTACAGTTCTTTTCTCAATCATAATTTAAAACTTAAAAAATATATAAAAAAAATAAAACGAGACCTTACTGCATGATATTTGTAAACTCTTGTTTTATGAAGGCGTTTATCCAATATTATTAGAGAAAAAAACAATGATTCCTATGTCTGACATTTGAATGAGGACAAATATTATAAATATTTTTTTTGGCATGAGATCTATTTATTTGAGATAAAATGGGTATTTACAATTCCATCCAGTTTTAGCTATTCTAACTGGGCTAATCTCACAATTGAAGCATTTTATTTTATTTTTTTAACAAAAAAAAACACTTAAAAAGGTTGCATATTTACAAAATATTTATTTAATCTAACTAGTAAAATTAAACGCAACTATTTTAGGCGACATAAAATTGCAAATGGCGGAACTATTGTGTTACACGTCACGGGAGGATGTTAAAATAAAAAAAAAATAATAATTTAAATATGCTTACATTGGCAGTGTTATTTTAAAGTGGAATCTGATTGAATCAGAATGGAAGCAATCATGCAAACACGTGAAATTACAGTTTTGTTTAATATATTTCTCTGGATGCGACATCAATAATATTAGGTGAATATGACTCATATTTAATCTATACTTATAATAAATCTGTAGAGAGGTCAATTGTGTACATAAAATATATTTTCAAAATAATTATCAGGGGGTGATTAGTGATTGACACTGATGCCAAAAATGCAATCAGTAAAATTTTTGTCTGTCTGTCTGTCTGTCTGTCTGTCTGTCTGTCTGTCTGTCTGTCTGTATATTCCTTATAGAAACAAAAACTACTCGACGGATTTTAACGAAACTTGGTACAATTATTCTTCATACTCCTGGGCAGGTTATAGTATACTTTTCTTCACGCTACAATCAATAGGAGCAGAGTAGTGAAGGGAAATGTTGGAAAACGGGAGAAGTTACTCCATTTTTTAAGCTTCCGTCGCGTGTGTAGCCTTAATGGTTAAAGTTACATAGAAATCATGTATGACGGAAATAGTCTTTATAATATTAACCATAAACGCGGGTGACACCGCTGGCACAGCTAGTGTAGAATAATACGGTTGATTAAAAGCTGTTTTCAATAGTCTATCTGACTATTGAGCTTTTATAAACAACAGTGCAATAAAGTACGCATCGACTGATTTCGTAATGACATGCTATAAGTAAACATTTCAAGTGGTAATTTAAAGTAAGTGGTGGCATAATTTCATCAATTGTTAACATTTTATCGGCTTATTGAAAAATCAGTTTCAAGAACAAATCGTCATATTTTTGGAATCTTATTAGGTCAAATTACTCATGAAATGTAAGCATTTGCTCAGGATGTATGGTATTCGTAATTCGTATTGATTGCAGCAAGTCTGTCATGCTGCTCATCTGTATTTTTCCGGCAATATAAGTAAACTATAGGTAAATTCATATAAATTATTTATTGTGACTCAAAAATTTGGAGTACTAAACACTTGGTTGATGGACGAAAATGTAACACATAGATTTTCGGTTATAATATAAATTAAAAAAGATGTTAAAGCTTATTCATTGTAATATCAATTACAAAAAAAAATAATATCAGACAACATCGCATACATTGATCTGACTCCGAGCTAAGTCGCTAAAGCGGATACCAGAATTATCAATGGTAGCACAAATATATACTTATATATTAGATAATAACACCCACCCACAGAACAGACACAAGTACGAAAGTTGTCCTGAGTGGAGATCGAACCCACAACTCTTGGCGCCTAAGACAGGGTCACTGAATCACTGATCCAGTCATCGGTAACAGGCCGTGTTTCTGATAAATTAAAAATATTTTATAGTCTTCCAATCACCTCAGTCGATCTTATTTGAATTTACACATTTTTCCCAAAAACTTACTTTTATTTACGCTTGAAACACTACACGTGTTCTGTGATACCGTTGAAATATTTATATATTCGCGACACTCGAAACTTTGGCGAACCATTCCAAAAACTGAAATGGATTTGGTCGTTGTTGATTGAAACAAGGGATTGGCGTAATAAAAGTTTCGCCGACATCGCTCCTCTATTTTCATAGCCAGTTTGTTTTGCCATACCGAAAGGTAGTCAGGTATACTTCAATTATTATTCAACTAGCTGTTTACCGCGACTATGCCCGCGTAGTCTAATATTTCTGTATCCTACAGAAACTGTGCATTTTTTCGGGATAAAAAATTGCCTATATATTATTCCAGACTGTAATCTATCTTTGTGCCAAATTTCATCCATTTCTGTTCAGCAGTTTTTGCGTGAAGAAGTAACAAACATACACACACACACACACACACACACACACTCACAAACTTTCTCCTTTATATAAAACTAAACTGGTCAATTGGATTTTGGTTTTGATGGTCGTGTTTATCGAAATAAGTTTAAATAACGTTACAGGAAGTGTGTTCTCTGTTGAAAATAAATACATTATGCCTACAATTTCCGAAATGGTAGGCATAGGCCCTGAATAATAAAAAAATGTAGGTTTAAAACGAACACTTATAAATCGTCAATCAGAATTATCATCTTCCTAGCGTTATGTCCCGTGTTTAGACGGAGTCCGGGATTTAGCGAGTCTGGTAATTACATTGAAGCGACTGCCGATCTAACCTTCGTAACCCTAAGATAGGGGAACCAAACAATTTTTGGATCATGGTTACAAATCCAAAGTTGTTTTAATTTGCAGGTTTCATCACGATGTTTTCCTTCACCGTCGAGCTAGTGGTATAATTACGTACATAGATTTGAAAAATCAAGAGGTACGTGCCCGGGCTTGAACCCGCACTCCTCGGTTAAGAGACGCGTGTCCTTACCATTGAGCTACCACCGCTCAGGTAGGCGGCCTTATATGCTACCTTAATTTGTATAAAAAGCACGTTATTAAAGGACTTTTCTCTCATTTAGTTTAGATTTCTTTTAATTAAGTAATAAATTTTGCCTAAAATTAGTATAAATTATTCCTAAAATCATACTCGTAAACATTTGAATATAGTAGCAAAATTATAACATTTATTAAAAGATTTGTACAATACAGTTAGCCATTTTACCGTTTATTTATTAACAACTAGTAAATATGAGGTTGTATGTTTGATAGAAAATAAATAGTATTTTTATTTATATGATGAAGTTAAAACTATATATTTTGCATATTGATACACGCCACAGCTTTCTTATGGAGACTTAAAATGCAGTTCAGGTGCGTATTTGAAGATACAAGAGATGATTTCGTTGCCCAACTCACAGGGCTCGACCACATGATGATTGATCTGCAAAAAGAAGGTATTTATATTAAAGTATTTATATAAAAAAGAGCGTTAACATTTTGGGATAATATGTAAAAGTATCTAACGATATCTTAAAAGTAAGATCGTGTCTTTAAGACAAGACTTTAAACTTTTATTCAGGTATATAACATATTATATATTAAGATATAATATGCAATAAAATAATATTGCATATCATGATGATCCTATTTGTACATTTGAAAATTGTTATAACGCTTTATATTGAACAAAGTAATTTAAAAAAGTGATTCCCAATTGAAAAATTATCGCAGAACAAATATTTGGTTACTCTTTGACGTTAAATTAAAAAAGGCTGAACAGTGAATTGTACGAGCATTCCATTGAAAAAATACCTGCTTACTGTCGTATAAAACTACGATTAAAATAACAATTGTGACTGTTCATCATTTTGTTAGAAATTAAAAAACAGCTCGTTGCGGCTGAGTTTTTCTGTCTTGATATATTTTTAGCTAATGTTTCGGCTACTGTACAGTAATTGCCCGATTTCAGATTGCCCAAAAAAATAACCTAATAAATACAGGTATTATTTAGGGCCATTTTAAATAAAACGTAATTTTAAAAATAAAATCTTGCAAAACATTGGGCTTTAAATAATTTCATATCAGTTTTTTAAATAATGTTGTTAGTTAATTGTGCTATAATTTTAAAAGGATGCTATAATTTTAAGATAAACGATATATAAAATATATTACATAGTATAACGATAAATTTTTGTATAAACGAATTAATTGACGTTATCTTAAGCTATTCATTTTTATTCAAATATTACAACAACATTTGAATTGATGATAAGAGCATAAATATGACTTATAATATTTTAAATTTAGCTTTCAAAAGAAGCTTTTGACGAGGGATTTTTAATGCGTAATATGTGGGACTTCCACTAAGCCCCCCGGCTCCCCATCCTTGCCTGAGTGGTAGCCACTTCGGGTATCCAGTCTTGGATTACATTAGAGCTACTGGGAACAGCTTTCTTTCTATTTAACGCAAAACCCAAAAGCCTCCTCCTGGTTTCTGGCTCCTGGCTGGAGAGCAGACTGGGGTAGTCAGCAGGAGTAGACCATTTCCATTCCTATTATATTTAGACCCCTACTGGGTTTCAGATTAAGAACATTATTTCTGATGAGTGTATTATAAACCTGAAAATATTGTCTGCTATATTAGTAAGCTCAGGATGAATATAACACATGTTTAATGAAAAGGCGAAACTCAAAATTTGTTGTGTATTTAGCTCAATACCTATATAATGTACACATTTTCCAAATAATCGAAAAAATTGAGTTAGGTCAGTTTAATTCTAAGCGTGCGATTAGCGTTCTTGATTTATTGATACCTAACATTGTTCACTACTAGTTTTTCATTTTATGGCCACTAACTGAAGGTCAGAGAACGGCATCAACGTTTTTAACAATAAACGTAGCATGTTACGTTTATGATAAAGATCGTAAAACGCTTTACTTTATCTAGCAGTTTATCTTTATGGGGGTTATTTGTAGTTTTGTGTTCGTTCACAATAGTTATACCGTTTAGTTTTTAAATCGTTGCGACTTTATTTCCAGTACTACAAAGGATTCGAATGGCAAACGCCTGTTGTTTGTCAGGCCGACGTCGCATTGGGATGGAAATCTGTCGGTCGAAATGGCGAGCAGATCTGGGGGTGTTATCTTGTTTGTTTGAGTGTGGTACTGGCAACACTCTCTGATGGACGATTGGAGGGTTTAAATTATGCGTACCGTGTACTCCTCTTATTTGTATGGTCACCTAGTCAAAACTAGAAATAGTTTCACCAAACGTGCAAATGCAAGTCAAGTTAAATAGTTGTGTTTGGTAACTCCTAACAAATTATTTAATGTAGGTATATATATATAGTGTATATATGGCTCCATATTTATTAAAAAATATATTTATCCAAAAAAATATCTTTCGAAAACATGTAGGTATAGATTAATTTATCAATTGTAATTTTATTTAAAATCTTCAAATTTAACCCTCGCATTTGAGGCTCGTGTCTTTACCATTCTACTACCGCTTATTTTAACCCCAGTAAAACATTATTTATGGCGACATTTATTCCGCGAAAAAGTCCTTTTTGAATACTTCTAATCCTACTAATATTATAAACGCAATAGTTTGTATAGTTATTTGTTATTCATTCACGCAAAAACCACTGAATGTATTTTAATAAGACTTTGAGAATCATATTGTTTATACACTCGAACAACGTATAGGCTATGTTTTATCGATGTACCATGCAAGCAAAGCCGCGGGCAGAAGCTAGTATACTTATAAAGATACTAGCAATAAATTCCGCAACGTATGTACTTGCGCCATTCTTACAAGCACAATTCCATTACGCAATTAGTCACGTTATCTTATATTCATGTGTTGCAGTTGCCTCAAACGCGCAGCCTGCCTGCTTATCGAGATAGTTATGGCTCACTGATAGCGTTGCATCCTGACTTAAAATCAAATCTAATCAAATCGTTTATTGCTTTCATGTTGTACACTATACGATGATATACTGATGAATACTTGTGTTTGTTCTGTGTCTGGGTGTTAATATCTAATATTTAAGTGTATATTTGTAATACCAGTGTTGTTTCTGATATCCGTAACACAAGTGCTTTTAAGCTACTTACCTCGGAGTCAGATCAATGTATGTGATGTAGTCTGATATATTATATATTTATACGTCTTTGGTAAAGTAATAGAAGTTTCAAACATGAACCCTGCAAGGGCACTGCAAAATCTAATTACTTAAAAAACTATTTTACTAATTTTTTTTTTTAATTTACAAATGATTGTCTTGCAAAAACTCTGACAGTGAATAGAAGCCGTTTGTTATCAAGTATTCTCTCAGTAATTTCCTGAACTTGTTAATGTTTTCTCCTATTTGATAAATTTCTGGAATCCTAATAAATAAAATAATAAACAAATAAGTTCACTAGTTTGACACATCTAAGCATATATGCTTGTGCTGGATACTAGGTAACAGATAAACATATTATATATTTGTCCCATGTTGATCTGGGACAAAAAAAAAGAATGTGCCAACTGTGGTTCTTGCCTAGCATGCCGTAAGAGGCGACTAATGGTTTACGGGCTTTTGGGTATGTGACTGAGTAGGCGACGAGCTAGCCACTTGTCACTCTTTATTTTTGGCTTAATGTGGCTTAAGGGACTTGCTGCCCCTTCGACTCTGCCTACCCCTTCGGGGATTATAGGCGTGATGTTATGTTATGTATGTAGATAGACATACTTAAACACGTTTCTAAAAATCCATGATTCGAGTACCTACAAATGCCCATGTTCATCACACGAATCCACTGTCCTTGGTTTCGTGGCCAGGGTATCTGACCACTCGAGGAACGGATCTGTCAGTAAAGCATATATTATGTAGTTAGGGTCCATAATATAAATGTATCTCAGGTCTCAACTTGAAATTATAAGTAGTAATGATAAAATTATTTTTAAACATGATCATTACTTCAAAGCTAAACCCTGAATATAATAATTAGTATACAAAGTAGAAGGCCCAAATATATGATATCAAAGGAAATTACAGAACCGTTTTTGGACACGTTAATAATGTATATGTTACTGAAAAAGCCCATATATTGGTCAATCTTAGGTTTTACTAGTAAATCTTAGGATTTACCGACATGAGTTGGTAAATGTAAACATTTCCAGGTTAGGTTATATTATGGGTTAGTTAGGTTAGGTTTTTTAACATGATTAAAAAAAAACCTTACCTAACCTAACCTATAATATAACCTAATCTTAGTTAGATTTGGTTAGGTAAAATTTTCCAAGTAAAGAATCCTAAGATTTACTAAGTAAATGGTGGTAAAAGTTTGAATTCTACACCTGTTCGGACTTTTACCGTTAATAGTTGGTAGATCTTAGGTTTTACTGGAAAATCTTAGATTTTACCATAGTTCGAGCTATTACAGCAACATATAAATACCTAACTTTTTTTTTTCGAGAAATTCGTAGCTCGTAGTTGCTATTGCTACGGATCTTGAAGTATCGCTGTGTGATTCTAACTTTTTATGATATTTCTGCGAATCACGGTTTTTACTAGGTATCCTAAGTATTAATAAGTTTTGAGAAAGTGATTAATGATCCTCTGAATATTGGTAAATACATAGTTTGGTATTTTGTTTATCCAGACACTTAAGACAGTTGATAACAAATCACTTCATCGTTCCTAAGTATAAATATAATTAATGGTGATGTTTTCAAGTTTGCTTAGGTCGAATATTTTATCTAGATTAAAGACTTAAATAAGATCGCACTAGCGATGGTTCATCTTTCATAATTTTATGATTCATCATCGCAGAAACAAAAATGAATCCGAAGTTGCTTCAATGCTTCTGCCTGCGGCTTCGCTCGCATGGTACATCGGTTAATAAACTGGGTTAAACTCAACAATATACTCGTAGTAAAATAAATTTTACAGTTGAATTGGTTTATTATTCAGAA
This sequence comes from Glyphodes perspectalis, assembly GCA_951394215.1. Lineage (NCBI taxonomy): Eukaryota > Metazoa > Arthropoda > Insecta > Lepidoptera > Crambidae > Glyphodes > Glyphodes perspectalis. The sequence continues at coordinate 12,408,821 of OX596218.1, read as the reverse complement.
CAGATTTGTTACTGTCTCATTTCTAATAAGGCTGATTAGATCTATAAATATAAAGTTTATATGCCTAATTCCTTTAGTAAACTGGATTTTTCCCGTGGTTTGGCTGGCGTGGCGGCAAAATTTTTTCCGACACCTCCAACAAATTTTCATTATATTTTAGCCAATGTACACAAAAACTTAACAACTTATATATTTTAAAATTCCATAAGAATGTCTTTGTTTATTAGTGAAACCGCATGAAAACTCGTGCAGTAGTTTTTGAGTTTATCAAAAACAGACAGACAGACAGATGCAGCGAAAGACTTTGTTTTATAATATGTAGTGATATAATTTTTTTACATAAAAAATGTTCACATGTTAATTAAAGTTGTACTTATTTAGGAAATCACCAAATTAATCGCTGAAACGATGTTAAATTCGCCGGCACAAGTAGCTCCAATAAATGCCTAGTAGGCTTATTAAGCCGGTGTTTCAGTGTTAGCGAAATTCGATCCCAGTTTAACCCAACTTAGTCTCAAAGGAAATCCTTTGAGGGAAGTTTAGTAACTACTGCACTGTTAAGTAAGCTTCGATGCGAAAATGTTTAATTTGGGAAATATTTGTGTACAGATGTCGAAATAGTTGGGTTTTATTCTATTAAAATTCGCCTTTATTGTGTAAATTTTGTCTTGTTATATAGTGCAAAGATAAGTATATAGACTAGGTCACTAGGACCCAGCATTGTCACGGGAAGACTTAGTATACACAGAACTTCTAGTAAACGACATTACTCTACTGTATCACTTCTTATTGATCTTCAGGTCTGTACTGGTCTTTCAGGTATAATTGTTATATTCTAATTAGAGCTCTATGGCGTTAGGTATATATGTGCTCGGTAAAACGAAATGCCACCGCGTGGCAATCTACGTCCAACGCCATCTGTTAGTGAAATATGAGCACTATATATACAAATTAAAATTTTCCTCCATTTGAGTCGGTTAGATCCCCGCACTGAATTTTTTTTTCTACCGAACCACAAACAACTTTTGTTAAACAATTAAAGTCGGTTAAAAAAGGAAAGAGTGATATAAACTATACATAAAAGAGACAGCTAGTGTTTAACATATCGTGTATCATTGACATGGGACTATAGTCTAGAAACAAAGACTCCAATTGGGATATTTTCGAAAAATTGCGAGTGCTTATGATATATCTGCCTATTATTCATTTTTAACTATCGTTGATAACCGCTACCACTGGTCCCACACCCGTCCTGTCTGTCACCGCCAATCTGACGTGATCTGATGACAGTGTGTGCGCACAATGACATGTGCGTGTCATTCCTGTAATCTGTGGCTTCTGATTTGTAACGCAAGCAATTTGTTTACTCCATGTCAGTGTTGACAACTTATTAACGTGACCTAACGTATTATGTTCAAATTACACTAAAAACACACATGCTGTTTAATATCATCTTCTTAGCGTTATGTCCCGTGTTTAGACGGGGTCCGCTTAGACCATGATCCAGGATTTAGCGAGTCTGGTAATTACATCGAATTACATCGAAGCGACTGCCGATCTGACCTTCGCAACCCTAAGATAGGGGAACCAGACAAATTTTGGATCATAGTTACAAATCCAAAGTTGTTTGAATTTGCAGGTTTCATCACGATGTTTTCCCTCACCGCCGAGCTAGTAGTATGAATACGTACATAGATTTTGAAAAATCCAGAGGTACGTGCCGGGTTTGAACCCGCACTCTTCGGTTAAGAGGCGCGTGCCCTTATCATTGAGCTACCACCGCTCCTCAATAATAAAAATAAATTTACACCCGCAATCCCCGAAGGGGTAAACAGCGTCAAAGGGGCAGTAAGCTGCTTTAACCACATTCAGCCAAAAATAAAACTGGATAGGGTTAGATGAAATTGGATTAGATGGATATTTTGTAATTGTTACTCATAACAATAAAAACACGAACCAACCAACGTTTGGAAACGCCTGGCTTAAATAATTTAATGGACTTATTAATATAATGATGATTTGTGAAATACCACCAACGTGCCGTAAACATATATTCTTTTATAATTTTTCGCGTCAAACATCTTAATACATAACATACCTTAATACATCTGTATTTGCTATAAATTTTTGATCAAGGTTGTCCAGCATATTTCATATTTAATACATTATATCTGACGTAGCGATTGAATATAATATTTAAACATGATACATAATTTCACACGGAAATTATGTATAATGTAGGCAAGTGTATATTGAGCTGTCGGGAGGGGAAGACCTAGACGGACTTTCCATGACCAGAATTTCATGGAATCTTTGGTAATGTGTTAAAAAAAGGTCAGGTAAACAGCACCCTTAACCGACGAGCGTGTATGAAAAGACTTATAAATCTAGAAGAAGCGAAAGGTGTATGTCAGGTTCGTAGCAAATGAAAGTACGTAATCTCTGCCTACCCCCATGGGAAAAAGGCGTGACATTATTTATGTGTCGCAGTAAGATAGATAAAGCCGTAATATAGTTATATCCCTAGGGATATAATTATATCCCGTAACATAGTTATACGAAAGCGATTCATTACTATCTCACTAGGAATATAGTTATAAAACGGTCCAAGTTTAGAGATATACTTATATTACTAGATTAAGTTCAATGTTATAAATATATTACTCGATTAAGCCTAGTAAAATAGAAATCTACCATATATAATTAAATAAAACAGTATAATATTGGTTTTATCTTTATAAAAAAATCAACTTTATGTATCCTGCAGTTAGTTACAATACTTTATGACATTAACACGTATTAAAGTAATTTCAATTATAATTAAAACGATAATATTTTTTGGAATTTAAACATTAACCTTTTAAATAACCTTAACCACCAAAGCGCGACAATTTTTGGCATATTTTTGATTACTTATTAGATTGGTTACCCAGAAATGCAATACAGCTTTTAAACATGACTTTGAATGATCTTATACCAAATGAAAACTTGTCACTGAGAGAAATATGCCAAAAATTGTCGCGCTTTGGTGGCCAAGGTTATTTAAAATGTTCCTGTATAAAAACGAATATACAGTGTTCTACTAAAAGATGTGCCTGTAAGAAGCATTCAGTGCTATGTAATTCTAGATGACATGATTCCTCTTCTTCTATAAACAAAAATTAAAAAAATCTTTTAAAGAAATCAAGATCTCAACTTAGTTGATAGATATCTCAAAACTGTTGATTAGCTTTGAAAGATGTTTAATGTTTGATTAGTTTTAGTTGTATTGTTAATGTTTAAATTCCAAAAAATATGACCGTTTTAATTATAATTGAAATTACTTTAATACGTGTTAATGTCATAAAGTATTGTAACTAACTGCAGGATACATAAAGTTGATTTTTTAATAAAGATAAAACCAATATTATACTGTTTTATTTAATTATATATGGTAGATTTCTATTTTACTAAGCTTAATCAAGTAATATATTTATAACACTGAACTTAATCTAGTAATAAAAGTATATCAATAAACTTGGACCGTTTTATAACTATATTCCTAGTGAGATAGTAATGAATCGCATTCGTATAACTATGTTACGGTATATAATTATATCCCTAGAATTATAACTATATTACGGCTTTATCTATCTTACTGCGACATATGTACTCGTATGTATGCTCTATTCAGCCCACTAAGTTCAAGTTACTGTTGCTAAGTTCAATACACTGTGATATTTTCTAACACGTGTTTATAGAGTAGGTCAACCCTCGATAGAGTTTTATCGAATCAGCTCAGTTCATTGCTCCCTTCTTGTTATTCCGCGGGTTAGTAAATTAGATTGTTATAATGGCGATATGTTAAATAGCAAGAAAGAGAAGAAAAACTAGTGAAGGCGATAAGCTAGCCACTTGTCACTACTTTTTCACAATTTTCCATCTAACCCAGCCCAGTTTTATTTCTGTCTGAATGTGGTTAAAGGGGCTTGGTGCCACTTCAACTCTGTCAACCATTTTGGGGATTATAGGCGTGATTTTATCTATGTCTAAGAACAACTTTCGCTCAAATATCTTTCTAAGATACACAGCTACCTACAGCAATAATTTTTCAGTGAGTTATTAATATTATAATTTAAAACAGACATTTATCATTCTTAGCAGGAGAATCAGACAATTGTAATCATGATTAGTTTTTGCTTCACATCCATAGAAGCAGATTTAAATGCATTATTGTATTCGCTTGTTGTATTAAAATGTACATACAAACATACATATCATCACGCCCGTAATCCCTGAAGGGGTAGTCCTGGCTCTGAGGGCTCAGTCCTAAAGCGCCTTTGGCAAAAAAACTGGGCTGGGTTAGATGTAAAAGAGACTGTACAAAATAGTGTCAAGTGGCTAGCTCGCCGCTTACACAATCACATACCCAAAACCCGATACATTAGTCGCTTTTTACGACATGCTAGGTCGAACACAGTTGGTACGTACATTCTTTTTAATTCTCAAATCAACATGAGAAACTAATTTAAAATGTACTAGTATATTAATGCTGTCGTGCTATATGGCGTTTGGTGAAGTGGCGTAAAGTTTAGTTAGTATATTAATATACTAGCTGTGTCAGCGGTGTCACCCGCGTTTATGGTTAATATTATAAAGACTATTTCCGTCATACATGATTTCTATGTAACTTTAACCATTAAGGCTGCACACGCGACGGAAGCTTAAAAAATGGAGTAACTTCTCCCGTTTTCCAACATTTCCCTTCACTACTCTGCTCCTATTGATTGTAGCGTGATGAAAAGTATACTATAACCTGCCTAGGAGTATGAAGAATAATTGTACTAAGTTTCGTTAAAATCCGTCGAGTAGTTTTTGTTTCTATAAGGAACATACAGACAGACAGACAGACAAACAAAAATTTTACTGATTGCATTTTTGGCATCAGTATCGATCACTAATCACTAATCACCCCCTGATAGTTATTTTGAAAATATATTTCATGTACAGAATTGACCTCTCTACAGATTTATTATAAGTATAGATAAGTCAATTTAAATGTAATCACTATTAATTTGCCCGAAATTGCCAAAATAGCCATGCTTTCAATACAATCGAAGCGCAATACCAATAAATGCCATTATGATTTTGCCAGGGTTTCATTCCTATTCATTCATTATCCTGCGGAACCGCTATTGGTATTTGCTGTACAATAAAATATGTACGTGCCCCATAAGGAAGATAAGTTTTCCTATTGTTTGCTCGTGTTATCACCAAAGGCCTGTGCTGAAGTGATGCCTATTACGCTATCGATAATATCGTTTGTCTAATATTTGTCTAATTATCTGTCAATCGTTGAGTCGTTGAAGCTATAAATTAGGTACTGATAGGATTATCGGATATGCACGACATAAATTACGTATTACATCATATTGATTATAATTTTCAATTCTCGTTCCAAAATTTTTGGGAACGTGATTTTATAAAAGTTAAGTTAAATAATATTGTCCTTCTAACCGATATCGGTGACGGCGGCCAATCGCAACGAGTATTAGCCAACTGCGTAGGAGATATTATAGTGCACAAGTGTCTGCGCGCGCAAACACAGATGCACTCTCTATTCCTTCACTCTCATAGTCCGGTGAGACGGCAATTCGACATGACCGGAGAGAGGTCAGGCGCAGGACCAACGGCTTAACGTGCAGACAAGGAGGTTATTAAACCGCCAGCTTCCTGACCGGACTGTTACTGAATATTTTCAACATTGAAATACCAAGCCACAATTTTTTTTCCCGACCCGATTTGAACCCGGAACCTCTTGGTCCTTAGGCGGCGCATGCTACCACTAGACCAACGAGGCAGTCAAAAAAGTTAAGATAGGTAGGTACTCTTTAGTAAGGTTACTAAAGAAGTTGAGGAACACGCTTGGATATAATGTAAAAAAAAATAAAAGCGTTACATATTAACTATGTATATTAAGTATGTTTCTTATGGCAGTGTATGTATAGTCGTGCAATATAAAGATTCTACTAAACTAGATTTAATCTGCAGCTCTACTCGTGCGAAATTCGGTCTGCTACAGAAGTTCTCTCGTTTGTCCCGCAAGGCAAAGGCAAATTATAAATATATACTTAGAAAGTACATATTTATAAATATGTACTTAGAAAGTACATATTTATGATTTCTTGGGGTTCAACTTTGTTCTAGTCTCATTTTTTTCACTATCATGTTGGTGGTTTGGGGTTGAAAACGTAACGTACGGGCATAAATTCTGTCGCATTATCGTATTAGCAAGAATTCTACGATTTTAGACTGGCTCGATGGCGCATTCAGTAGTGACCCTGCCCCATGCGCCAAGAGTTGTGGGTTCGATCCCCACCCAGGACAAACAGGTATGATGAATACTTGTGTTTGTTCTGTATCTGGGTGTTAATATCTATTATTGAAGTATATATTTGTAATACCACTGTTGTTTCAGATATTCGTAACACAAGTGCTTAAGCTACTTGCCTCGGAGTCAGATCAATGTATGTGATGTAGTCGGATATTTATTTATTTGTTATAACATAATCGCAGCCTACTATCGATGTTCTGATCACCCATAGTTCAGCGTCACTAAAACATTATTCTTCTTGTGTTTGTTCCGTCCTTATTGTTTCTAGTCAACAAAGGATTTATTTACTGGCGCAAATCCGAGGATTGGTGTCTAAACAAAAATATATCTAAATTCGATGCGGCAGACTTAAGCCTATTAATAGGGGAGAAGGGGGTTATATTTTTTTTCTATTAGGTCAATAATGATTTTTTTGTTTACGATCAGCAGGATAATATACGTTATCTAAAATGATCATCTTCCTAGCGTCATGTCTCGTGCTTAGTCGGGGTCCGCTTAGACCATGATCCAGGATTTGGCGAATCTGCTGATCTGACTTTCGTAACCCTAAGATAGGGGAACCCGTTAATTTTTGGATCATTAAATACAAAGTTGTTTTAATTTGCAGGTTTCATCGCGATGTTTTCCCTCACCGTCGAGCTAATGGTTTAAATACGCACATAGATCCACAGGTACGTGCCCGGGTTTGAACCTGCATCGAGCTATTGGTACCTATAAATACGAACATAGATTTGAAAAATCCAGAGGTACGTGCCCGGGTTTGAACCCGCAACCCTCGGTTAAGAGGCGCGTGTCCTTACCATTGAGCTACCACCGCTCTCCAATACACACCGAATAATATTTATAACACTTTCTCGAATAGAACGCCTAATTCAAAACTTCTTCTCACGTTGATAAGCCGCTTTCTAACCTCCACAACACGCACACCGAAATATATGGCTGATAATAAATGTGTATTAAGTGATGACAGAAGGGCTAAGAGAAGTGCTTACGTATCGACACGTCAACTCGAGGGGAACAAGTGGGAGGATGGAGTTGACGTTTATCAAGTTAAAACACCGACTACACATGCGTAAATGTACATTCTAGTTTGTATTGGATTACGTCGAGGAGACATTCACCACTATACCACGCATTAGGGGTGTTGACAGTTAAGTCAGTTGAGAAACGTATTAACAGCTGTCAAAACATTATGGCTTCGTATGTTTTGTTTAAACATTTCGCTTTTTGACGTCACATTTTTGGATTTTTGGTCACTTCAGATTATTGCGTGTAAATAAGAGGCAGATGTCATTAACGGCCGCGGTTAAAAAAACACACAAGCTACAAACAATAAATAAACTATTCAGCTTTATATATATTAGTTAGTTAGTGAGTATAGATATACACACATACATAACATCACGTCCATAATCCCCAAAGGGGTAGGCAGAGTCAAAGGGGCAGCATGCCCCTTCAACCACATTGAGCCAAAAATAAAGTCGGGCTGGGTTAGATGGAAAATTATGAAAAAGCAGGGACAAGCGGCTAACCTGTCGCCTACACAATCACACACCCAAAACCCGATATACGATTAGTCGCCTTTTACGACATGCTAGGCAAGAACCACAGTTGGCACATTCGTTTTTTTTGTCCCAGATCAACATGGGCCAAGTCCCAGACCAACATGGGACAGTATAGATATAGATGACGTAATAGACGCCAGCTAGACCGCTGGTGTCATTTAGTGTGATTTAAACAGTACGTAAAAAAGTTACTGCTTAAATCATGCTATTCTTTTTTAATTAGTTGAACAACTAGGGAATTGGTGTGTCAGTCTGGAGAATTTATTTATTTATGTTATCAGATGAGTCATTAGGTTCGGAACATATTTCCATTGAAATTGAAATTGATCCATTTAAATTCTAAAACCCTAGAAATTTTAGAATTTAGTGACGTCAAAGCGTACCAGTCCAGAATTCGTTGCTTTATGTCTTCGTTATTTTTCGTGTATTTAATAAAGCAAAAATTATTTGGTCATTTTTTTTTTTATTATCTTACTAATGGATTTAACATAATCTATATTTTGACACAGGCAAGTTCCCTGTTTAAGTTTATTTAAAGTTAGCATAATACTTACTTCTTTATCGCAGTTCTCAGAAACAGTTTTCATATGTTCCAATTTCTTCTTGTTTCTAAACACCAAAGGCGTCACCGCTGTTAAGAAACCGGCTTTTGAATACTTGTTGTGTTTCACGATGTAGATCTAAAGTAATAATAATAAATTCATAATAAATTCTCCAGACTGACACACCAATTCCCTAGTCCCAAACTAAGCTTGTACTTGTGCTATGGATACTAGGTGAACTGATAGACATACTTAAAAATCTTTATAAACATCCATGACTCGAGTACAAATGGATATGATCATCACACGAAACATTTACCACTAGCAGGATTCGAACCCGTGACCCTCAGTTTCCTAGCCAGGATCTCTGACCACTCGAACAATGGGCCAGTCAAATGAGTAAATAAAGCATCAATAATCATCATCATCTAATCTCATCTCCTTCTCCATATAAACTTTAACTGTGCCAAATCTCATCGCGTTCGCGTAATTCTCATAAAAAGGGTAAATACAAAGTTTTTGCTTCAAGTATTAAAATATATATTATTTACCTTCTCTAGTAAGCATTTGATGATGCAAGCCGCTTTCTCGGGGTAAGGTGGGTCCCTACGAAGGTACTCCAAGTCGGATTCTGTTGCGTTAATCTGATCCATGCAGGAGTGTGCTGTGGCCACCAACGTCTTTCGTACCACGACTGTCATCGGGTTTTCTGAAAGGGATAAAAATATTATGATACATTATGTTTGATGTTTGCTTTTTGATTGCTTGTTCATTGGGGGGAGTAGTATAATGATAAAGACATTATCCTCATATGCGAGGATTGTTGCTTTAAGCCATGGTATGTTGTAACAAAATCGATAATATTAAACCACTAGCTCAGCGATTAGGGGAAACTAAGAAACCTGCACATACAAATAGCTTTACGAGTTGATTCTAGTTGTGATAATGCTTGAATTGCGCCCTGCAGGGGGGCTCCGAAGACACCTGAGGCGACTAAAAGGGCCTTTGGGGTCGTGGGGGCTAGCGGGGGAGCCTTCTAGCACTTAATAGTCCCCGGAGAACGCGACTGCTCGTGTGTTACACCCTGTCCGTTAGTATACACAGCTGTCTGTAGTCGCACACACCACATTAGGAGTTCTGGGGGAGAATCGCACTTCCTCAAGATGGGCCGCAGAAGGCAGCGTGCTCTGCGTAGACTTATCGAGTGAATCCCGGCAGTTGGGACCTAAATAGATTTGTGTTCAGCGCCCGAAGAATGGCAGCCGTGAGGTTTAGTCTGTAGAGGAACTGGTGTTGCCAGCCGAGTTCCGAGCCCGACACACCCTTGTAGACTCAGGTCTACCTGGACGGTGCTTCACGTACAAAAAAAAAAAAGAAAACGCTTGTATTACTATTATAGATTTATCGTATCTGGCTTTAAATTGAAACGACTGCCATCTGAAATTGTAACTCTTCTTTCTTTATTTATAAGGAACTTGAAAAATATATCATGTTCATAAATCCATAGTAATAAATATAACATGTACCGAGCTAGTAAAATAAATAGTTTTATACTTATAGATTTGAAAAATATGTACCAGATTGACCAACACCCCTCATAATATTAAGTGCGTCACATCTATGGAGCTACCTTCGCTCAATTCGTTTATTAAGCTGCTCATTTGTATGTACATTTGAGCATTAGTTACGAACGAATGTATTGCTTTATTCATTTCATACTCCGCGCTGTGATCGACAATCGACTTGCCGCCCGCAGAATTACGATTCCGAGCACATCTCCCGATTCCCGTGAATCTCGCTGGATACATCAGGATAAAAGCGGGTAATGGCCCCCCGAAAGCAATGGGCCGATACGTGCGTAATAAGTTTGTATAAGCTGACTAGGTTGTTGAGGAAATATTTGGCTCTATTCAAATATTCTGATGAGTTGCGAAAAGTTTGGTACGAGCACTGATAAATAAATAGGAGGTAGTCCCAAGTCACGTTCCTGGTTGAAGAATGCAAGAATATTTGGTTTGTTGTGTTTCTGAGACTGGTGTTATCATTGCTAAAGAGTCGCCTGATGAAATACAGTACACTACTTTGCAAAACGTTTCCTTATTTTCTAACAAACATTTATGAAGCTTGCGCTGTCAGCACACAGTTTCAACTGGTCCATCGAATAGTGTGTCTATCTCCTCTGCGTTAGTTACGTGATCTTCAAAAAGACATTTACAATTGTACTTTATGTAAACATTACCACAAGAAGCGTAGCATGGAAAATTCTAGAAGCGAGCGAGGTCATATCGGCTAGGTCCGATATTTCGTTTTCTGTTCATTTACAGGGCCTCTCACTAGTCGTTAGACCCTTAATAGTCTTAAATAGCCTTATCTCCGCCTTTTTGTGTCACTTGTAATAATAATATTTTTTCCATATTTCGAGCCTTTTTACATTTTGGATGGCTATAACAGCTGTCCCTGCTACAGAGACTCAACTCCATTAGAACTGTCAGAGGAGTTTGTATACCTATTACCTCATATGCAACGAAATAGTGACGTCATACATTCTTGGATGTTGATTTTAACGGCCTTTTTACGATCGTATCAATTTAACACTTTTTAAGTAAGTGAAGTTCTGCTGGCGTAATGTAATATTACGAAACTGAGAAGATGAAAGCATGGCTTTTACAAAAACTTTCAGGTTTGCTGTCTTTTTATATTTTCTAATAATATAAGTTTTCTTAGTTAGAGAGGTAAGGAATAAAATAAAATAATCTTAAGAATTTATACGAAAAGTATGGTAAAAACGATGCGGTCTTCTTTAGGGTTCCGTACCCAAAGGGTAAAAACGGGATCCTACTATTATGACTCCGCTGTCAGCATGTCTGTCTGTCTGTCTGTCCATCTGTCTGTCACCAGGCTGTTTCTCATGAACGGTGATAGCTATCCACTTTAAATGTCCACAAATTATGTATTTCTGTTGCCGCTTTAGTAACCAGTATTAAAAATTGAATAAAATAAACATTTGAATTTGAAATAAATTGTTGGCATTGTTTGCTCGAATTTGTTGCCTGAAATAAATAAATGAATTTATTATTTTATTATTAATTTTCACAGAATTATTTAATTGTATAATCACTTTAAATTTAAAAATAAATAATGAATTAAAATAAAATAAATATTTAAGGGGAGCTGCTTCATATTAATAACGGCAACGGGTAGAAACTCGAAATATTCACAGAATATTTAGTTGTTTAGTGTCTAATGATGTTAAGATATTGGCACGGAACCCTTCGTGCGCGAGTCCGACTCGCACTTGGCCGGTTTTGTTACACTATTAGTTACATAACATTCAGTACTGTGTATAAAACGTAGAACAAGTCGTTAGCATTCTCACTAATATACAATTATGTATCATAATACTGATATATCTAAAATTGTAGATGACCTCATATTGAAATAACTAACTTTACACGTGTATCTATTCGTTAGAAGGTCAGAAGAATATAATTGTTTTTTGAGTAGGAAACTTTCTGAAACATCTTGAATATATAAGATTTCGAAACCTATTAAGTGGACCTAAAAGCCGATATGGTGGTACTAATTTAAGAAGTATGGATTTATGAGGGATTGTTAATAATAGTATGGATAAGATAGTTAGCTTGTTTTGGAATACAACATATTCGTGTGATGAATACTTGTGTTTGTTCTGTGTCTGGGTGTTAATATCCAATATTTAAGTATATATTTGTAATACCACTGTTGATTGTGATATCCGTAACACAAGTGCTTAAGCTGTATGTATGTGATGTACTCTAATATTTATTTAAAAAAAAAACATTAAAGTTTTACTAATTATTGAATTGATTACTGTTGAGAAAATCACATGAAAATATCCCATTAGAATAGTGTTGAAAAGAGAGAGAAATAGTGATAGAAATGAATATCGTTAATTTGCGAATAATAAGTTAATATTTCACATGTTTGACGTATTAATTCATATCACACCAGTTTTCTGGCCTGAAACTTGACATATAATTAATCTTATAACCGATATTGTGAATCCGAAGTTCCACATACGTACGTATACCGAGACAAAAAATATAAAATAATTATTTGTATCGAGTATGAGAATTTGCGGCACCTGCGTTGGTTCAGGTTTTCATAGCACATGTGCCTAGTGCTGGATCAATGTATGTATGTTGTGTAATATATACTATAAGCTTTTTTTTACATATGTACACATCATCACGCCTGTAATCCCCGAAGAGGTAGGCAGAGTGAAAAGGGCAGCTAGCACCGCAACCACACTTATCCAATAATAACAAACTTGGCTGGTTTTACATCTAAAATTGAGAAAAAGTATTGATAAGTTGCTAACTCGTCGCCTACACAATCACTTACCCAAACAAATATACCATTAGTCGCCTTTGCTAGGCGAGAAACACAGTTGGCATATTTTTTTTAAGCCCCGGCCCAACATGGGATGTAATTTTCTCTAACATTTATTTATCTTTAACTTCATCCTTATTCCTTTTATTAATTTACCGCCAATTCCATAGAAATTTTCTTTATCTGTAAAAAAATAAGTCCTCGCAAAAGTGAAAAATGTATCTCACCTTTGTCATGATCACTCGTTCCGCGGCAAATTAAACCCAGCAGAAAGAGAGAAAATATGAATCGACAGGCAGCGGACATTTTAACGTGCAGCTCAATAAAATATTCGTTCAGTAATGACGGAATAATTTAGGTCCTCACAACCGAGTTCGACGATAAAATCTCTGCTCATGTAATTTGGTGATTCGATGTGTCGTTGCGTGCATGGAAAGTGGTCCGATTTGATTGAAAAGTTTGGTAATCGATATTGGTAAAGTTTAATTGGACTGATTTTGAGGATAATTCCGATGGTAATATCCAGAACTAAATATACAAAAACAATCTAACCCAGCCCGATTTTATTTTTGGCTAAATTTAGTTACAGGGACTTGCTGTCCATTTGACTCGACTGGGCATTACGAGGATTACGCATGTGATTTTATGTATATTTTTAAAATATATATAATCGAATTGATAATTACATTAATTTCCAAGTAGTTGGTTTAAACATTATAGCAACAATTAACATTAATTAAAACAATTATTATGCTACCTTCAAATAAAGCATTTTATTGATATTGGTGGACTTAAACCAGAAAAAATAAAAAAAAATAATTTAGTTTATTTACCTGAAAAATTTAGTACCCTCTCTTTTTAAGTCTTATAAAATAATTATAACAATCCGAATGCTCAAATGTTTATACATTCTAGCCACGAAACCACAATTTGTTAGTTTTTAGCTAGAAAATAATAGCTCACGTCTGCAGAATGTATTTATTTAATTAAATCAGGTATCATCATCACCCATTCAATCATGACCCATTTGTTTTGCAACCATTTACATGTGATGTGATCGGGGCTCAGCTTATCAGATCGGACGATATGCTTAATTGAACCTTTTGATTGTATGAAATTACGGTCTGTGTGGAATGTTTTTAAAATAGTTTTATTAGGCAATCTAGCGTGAAATATGATATATATTGCCTAATATCTATACAAAGGTAATTTATGCTGAAGTGGCAGATTATATCTATGTAGTTCGGAAGGCCAGCATGGTAGATGTAGCTTGAAGTAAAATATTAGGTACAAAATTAACAATTTTTAACTTTCCAATTAGTTTCATCGCCAATCAAAATTAAAAACAAGAGGAGTATGTAGATAAAATAATTCGAGATGTGAAAAAAAAAGAGGTGGTTTTCAATTAATTTTTTGAAGTCGGTTAAAAAGCTTTTTGCCTTTTACTATAAAAGAAGGACTTCTGAAATGTAGAATTAATTGTCTATCAATTTTCTGATCATGAAAATTAAATAGTTTTTTCATCGCATTTTTTCAAAGGCCATTATCGTCTATTGTCATTGCGACTGCCGTTTATCAGTTAATGCATTTAATACAAATGCATTAACTGATTGAATCGCTATTGTTTCGCATATGCTCAAGATGTACTTACATTTACATATACAATGCGGTATTAATATAATTAAGGTCAGTTATGAGATCATGAAATGATACGCTTGAAATCCTTTGAAAATGAGACAAATTTAAAAGCTAGCGTATAGTAATCAACAATTTTCAAAACATGTTGCCATTATTGTATATTCATAAACATATAATCGTGTTTTCTCTGCCTACCCGCTAGGGAAGTGGAGTGAAGTTTAGTTAGTTTATATTATGTTCGTGTATGGATATACAATAAAAATCTTAAGAGAAAACTCAAAAACTATATTTTGCATACTTTGAAATAAAATTGTAAAAAAAAAAATCCAGCTACATCAGAAGTATTTGTACTAAGTTATTAAGATTTATACTGTATCTCATTTTAAGTGAACTTGTAATGTTCTTATGAGAAAATAAATGTCATTAACCTTAAATCCCATATTGGTATCATAGAAATTAAATTAAATAATTTATTTCTGCAAGTAGATTTGTAACAAATTCTTTTGCACGTCACACTTTTTTATTCTACTAGCACCTCGAATGGCCCGATGAGAAGAGGTGCGGCAAGAAACTCAACAGATAGCCTTTTTTTAGGCAGTATATGCAGTTCTTAAAACAAACAAAATAATGTTGGTAATATATAAAATTGTTAATATCTAGATAATGCCGTCGCAGGCAGCAGCTAGTTAATTCTATCGATGTACCACGCAACCGAAGCCGCGAGCAGAGGCTATTATTGAATATGAGCTAGCATTATGTTATATATCATTATATACCTTAACCTACAAATCAATGAATCACCACCCAAAGGTACATAACGCAGCATGTGCTCTCTCGCAGATGTCTATGTTTAGCCACAGCGTGACGTCAGCCGACACTGACACAATGCGCCGGGAATATTAAACGACGTAATTATATGCGCGCGCTAATTTATGACGGCGATATGTCGCGGCCACACCTCGCGTCACTTCAGCGAAGTCGCTATAGCAAACATGTGATTAGGTTATGCACTGGGTTTTAGAAATGTTTTTAACCGACTTCAAAAAAAAGGAGGAGGTTCTCAATTCGACTGAATTTTTTTTTTTTTTTTGGTATAGAAAGTTCTGCCGGTTACTTAAAGCCACAAATATCATGTAGGTATTTAGTGTACTAGGAATTAATGCATATAAATATTGAAGTGTCTCTTGGTCAAGTCAAAGCATTAGCTAATCACCAAATGCATTGTCAGCCTACGCTATTAAAAAAACACTTTTGATTTTTTTTGTCTTTCTGGTTAGTTTGATATGTCCCGTGTTGGTCTGGGACTTAAAAAGAATTTGCGAACTGTGTTTCTTGCCTAGCATGTCGTAAAAGGCGACTAATGCTATATGGGGTTTTGGGTATGTGATTGTGTAGGCGACGAGCTAGCCACTTGTCACTACTTTTTCACAATTTTCCATCTAACCCGGCTCAGTTTTATTTTTGGCTGAATGTGGTTAAAGGGGCTTGCTGCCCCTATGACTCTGCCTACCCCTTCGGGGATTATGGGGGTGATGTTATGTTTGTGTTTTATATAGGTATAAAAATACATATCTATATTACAATATGCCCGCCTCCAACGGGTACAGGAAATATCTTTTGAAACCTTCTACATGAATCACTACGTCTATTGGTTAAAAATGTACTAAATTCCGTTAGGCAGTTTTCAAAATTATCTCGTTCCCTGTGATAAAATTTCGATTAATATTAATGTATTAATTTTTGTAATATGTTTACTCGTCAGCAATCAGAATCCAATGTCTACTACATTCAACGCTGTCTGTAACAGCGTAAACATGTGTCAACTAAACATGTCTGTTTAGACACGTCATGACGTCACGAGCTGACTGTGACGCAATGCCACTGTCAGCTTGTGACGTCATCTGTCGAGAGCACGCCTCGCATCTCTAATGTTGCAGTCGTCCGTAGAGAGTGGAATGTTTTCCGAAAAGCATGGTTGATCTATGTCAATTTATATTAAATACTACCCGTTGCTGTACTTTTTTGCCGTGGCTTTTTTCGTATGGAATTTAACAAAAATAAGTTTCTTTGCACGGTACCCTAATTACTTTACTAGATTCAAATTATCCCTTGTAGCACCAGCTAGACGGCAGTCTAGTCAAAATAGTTACGGAGATTAGTCATAACAAGAAGACAGACCAATTTTTTTTTTTTTTTCAAAATATGCTATTTCATATTATGAATAAATTAATAATCTGTTGATTATCGCATTTCAGACACTTAATTTTTTTACAGAGATCTAACCAGTTATTATAGCTAGTATAGATTTAGCACTTAGCATTAGTATTCGTGACAACAACAACAAACTTAGTGTCATTTTATGTTATAAATAAAACGAGAAAATTCATCAAATAGTCTCGCGATATTGCATTCCGTAGGCTGTTTGGCCGCTATGCCGTGTAATTATTAGGTGATATAGGCTCTCTGACCTATACGCCTACGCCCCTTACGCGCTCGTACTGGCCACATACACGCCGCGCTAAGAAAAAAAAATGCAGCTGTCATTTGGTGAAAAAAATTAATATCTTTCCGCGTTTTAATGTCTTTCGAAGAAGTTACTCTTTAAATATTTTAAATATAATGGAATTTTATCATAAATTACTGCAAAATTATCGCTTCACAACCGCTGGCAGAGTTTTTCGAAGGTCGATTTATCGCACCGTGAAAACAAAAATATGCCAGTGAGACTGGCGTGAGCATTTGACGTTGTGTGAGATTGCTTTGGGCTGTTTCGTACGAGGTGAGTGACTAACGGTTATCTATAATACCTACCTAATTGAAAAGTAAATTATCTAGACTTAAGCTTGTGATCTGAATATTAGATAAAGGATAGACTTAATTTTATAAGTTTATAAACATCTATGAGTCGAAGACAAAAGTCCTTTATCACATAGAACATTAGCATTGAACGGGATTCGAACCCGTAACAATTGGTTTCGTAGACCCTGTCTCTGACCACTTGGCCAACCAGTCTGTTCACTGGGATAGAACTGCGGGCTATTTAGTCAAGATAACCCGGCTTCATCCCTTCCTCTATCCTCCCCCATTGCGATTACATTTTCCCTTTTTGTATGACTATTTACACACCCCGCTATAGGGAATATTGCTGGTATTCCAGAAATTCTATGAACAAAATTGATATTTGTTCAGTCGTGACTGCTCTCTTCTGTGTTTTTTTTGCTTATTTTCAATTCAGTGACATTCATAAAAATCTCATAACGTTATCAACCTAAGTAAAATGTAATTTTTTTATATTTCCTCTGGTTGTGTATTTTCTGTACGTATGTGCTTGTGAAGCAGAAAGATTCTGTTCATTCCTCATCTTAATGTGAATTATTAGAAATAGACATGTAGCGGGACTACTGTTAGTCTGGGACTTAAAAATAATGTGCCAACTGTATTCCTTGTCTAGCATGTTGTAAAAGGCGACTAATGGTATATCGGATTTTGGGCGTGTGGGCAAAGATCTCGTTCTAGCCTAAATCTGACCTTAGATTACTTGCCTACTCTACTGTTTAAACATATCTATTACATACATCCCCTAAAGGCAGTATCAAAAGAGAAGCTACTCCTCTTAACCACATTCAGCAAAAAAAAGACTGGGCTGTGTTAGATGGAAAATTTACAAAAAGTATTGACAAGCAGCTAGCTTGTCGCCTACATAATCACATACCCGAAACCCGATACACCATTAGCCGCCTTTAACGACATGCTAAGCAAGAACCACAGTTGGCACATTTTTTCAAGTCTTAGACCAATATGGGACAATGGGCTGGATTAGATGGAAAATAGGCTATTTGACATTATGAAAAATAATGAGTTATTTTTTGTCAACCGCGATCGTTACGAATTTTTTCGTAAGTCCACGTCTGTAAACAACCACTTCTGCCGTTGCTTTACGCTCGAGTTCCTTGTTTTCTTACGCTTTTTAGTCTTATTATTATACATTATTTGTATAATCAACAATTATAATCATATATAATCACTTGTATAATCATGGTGAATGATTTTGTAAAAGCAGACAGCGGAAACTTTCGGTCGGAATTTTCGTTTAAATAGTTCATACTTTTACACCTTGGCACTGCGCACCCTCTTAGCTATTTTTTTTCTAGTAATTTACAGGTAAAACTCAAATAAACAAACGAATGAAAACGATTGGACCTTCTTCCAATGTCTTCGTACGAACGTGTGACGTCACTCGACGCCATATTGCCGAAGCAGGCATTTTGACAGCTCAAATAATCAGTGTATTTTTATATTTAATTTTTTATATGAATTACTTATCATAAATTAAAATAAATGTCATTTCTAGAGTCCTCATACATCATTAAATAAAATGCGATGGTTTTCAGAAATTAGTCAAATAGCCTATTGTGAAAAAGTAGTGACAAAATACGTTCCTATTTAAGTTAACTAAATTTGATCACGTACTCAATGACTAGAGTATACTCGTATGATGCGGAAAACGTGTTCAAAATAAAAGCAAAATGTTAATCGTGAACGTATAAATCATTTCCAGCATCGGACACAGATGAGAGCTGAGCTGAAGCCATTAATTTAGTAAACAATGTAATACGGATCCGACCGCCAACAAATTGGTAACAATTGGTCCGCTCGATGGCAATATTCATCAAAGTCTAGAACTATTGTAACTAGGACACGTGTAGGCTCCAGCCATCATTTTGATGCCTATTTTTCATTGGGCGGCGTGTGTTTTAGATGTTTTGCAAAGTTATCGCTTTTTGTTCTTTTTTTTAACATCAATTTATTATTTGTTCGACATGCGTTTGAAATACGTGTGCTATATTTTACTGCTTATTAGTATTATTAAAATACACTGTTTAAAAAAGTTATCGAGTTTTGGGTGTGTGATTGTGCAGGCGACAGGTTAGCCGCTTGTCGCTTTTTCACAATTTTTCATCTAACCCAGCCCGGCTTTATTTTTGGCTGAATGTGGTTGAAGGGGCATGCTGCCCCTTAGACTCTGCCTACCTCTTCAGGGATTATAGGCGTGATGTTATGTATGTATGAAAAAAGTTATCTAGCCCTTATTTCAGATATATGCTGCGACAGCAGTGTCTAAATAAACAAATGATCTTTATACAACCTGTACTTTTTGATATGCCATAACTTTAAGGTGATATTCTATGAATAAAATTAATAAATACAAAAAGTTCAAACAATAAGTTTCCTTAAATCACCTGTATAAGTGTATACAGGCGATCTCGAGGTCAATATGTTAGGCTTGATGTATTTCATTGATCAGTAAGTCATTCATCATTTCAGATTTGAAAATACAATGTTGTCATGATCTAGTAAAGGTGTTTTATATGGTGGTCGAATTATTGTTGAATTATTTTGAATGAAAAATTAAAATTTGAAAAAGTAATGAATTGAAAAATACTTCAAATGCCGTTGGGTTATTTTACGTGGTCTCGTTTATACCTTAAAGTTTTGGGATTTCAAGAGGAACAGGTTGTACATTATAGATAGACAACACTTTTGTGCTATTTATAATTATTGTTTTTGTAAAGTATGAGTCCTGTTTACTAGGATCTTGTAACCCGAAATTCTGAGCCCCTAATAATGAATTTACCCATGACCTCTATATTGTATCATGGCTACAAATAATAATATTATGTCCACGTAAAATATACGTTATTAAATCTATGGAAACGTAAATATGTTTGTGCTTCCCTCAGATAAATGGCTCACAAAATCTACAAAAGAAATATCACAAATTCCTAACGATTAGAGCGTATCCGCGAATGCCTCTCCCAATAATATCCGCGGAGAGATTAGCCAGCACTATTTCTGTCTCACTCCCCCTAGAGAGAAAGGGACAATCGGCGTAGTTACGTTAACATACGCGAACGCCAGCGCATAAAAGTAATTACCTTCTGTCAACATTTGTCACATTCGTAATTTAATTTCCCTGTTACGTTTATTGCGTTTGTATAAATTGTTTTGTGTGTAATCATGAGTGGCGGCCATAGTAGAGGATCTGAAGTAAGATCCACTTTAATCCATTTGTTAATCGGATAAAAAAAATATTTTATCAAATAAAATAAGTTTCTGAACGTAACTAAAATGGGTATATAATTTTTATCCGAGGAGAAAAAGAGTCTCCTCTTCCTAAACTCATAGTAAAAATCTGAAAAAAAAGATGGATGGATTGTGTGAAATCAAAGATGATAATGAGTAAAATGCGAGTGGATAGCTTGATAACGGCTGGCAGAGATGTATAGAAGACGATAGCATACTGCGCCGACCTCAGATAACCTGGAAGAAGGACTAGAGGAATATAATTTATCCGATTAACAAATGCGTGAAGGCCGTTTTTGTATTGTAGATCGACTGTTCTAGCAACGAGGGAGGTCAGGTGATGAGCGATGCGATGTGTGACGTTAGATAGATGAATATATAGTGTTTATTGGTCGAGACGATTACAGGACATGTAAAGTCAGTACAGGAGACGAAATAGAACGTTAAACGTAATCTGGAAGAAACTTTTTATACTTACCGTCTTTTTGTTATCTTGCTGTCAGTCAACCATTTACAAAGTTACGTAGCGTTAGAGTTTCGAGGCCAAAGATTAAATTAAGTTAGATGGAAAATTATGAAAATGAAGTTAGCTCGTCGCTTACACAATCACAAACCCAATATCATCGTTTGTCAACATACTAAGCAAGGAATAGTGATGGTACAATTTTCGTTACTTCCATACCAACATGGTTGCATTACCTGCCACATAGCTAATTCTTGATGGTGACTATTTCGACGAACGCAAAGGTAACAGTGTGAATTCATCACACGTAAATAAAAAGGTTGAGATAAAATCCACTACTATTTCAATACTCACTATTGAAATAGTAGTGAATGGAGGTAAACTGGGTGTCATGAAACGTGTTTCATTACCCTCACTTCACTTCTAGCCTCTAGCCGGAGGAGGTTTAGCGGGCCGAGGTTTCTTTTGAAAGCTCGTGGCTACGTGATAGACGTGTCTATGTAGGATATTTGCGCGAGATGTGTGCTAGGAATACGTGTAAGAGATGTGGGGTGCTTTTAATTTGACATCGCGGCAACAGAAATACATCATCAGTGAACATTTCAACTGTCTAATTATAACGGTTCATGAGATACAGCCTGGTGATTGACGGACGGATGGACGGACAGCGGAGTCTTAGAAATAGGGTCCCGTTTTACCTTTTAGGTAAGGAACCCTAAAAAACAACACTTAAAAAGTTTTCATTTAGGTATCATAGTAATAATGTCCTCCTAACCGATATCGGTCACGGCGGCCAATCTCAACGAGCATTAGCCATCTGCGCAGGAGATATTATAGTGCACAAGTGTGTGCGCAAACACAGGTGCACTCTCTATTCCTTCATTCTCATAGTCCGGTGAGACGGCAATCCGACATGACCGGTGAGAGGTCAGGCGCAGGACCAACGGCTTAACGTGCTTTCCGAGGTACGGGGGTGATTATACCGCCAACTTCCTAACACCGGACTGTTACTGAGTAATTTCAATATTTAAATAACCAGCCACAAATTCTAGGTCCGACCCGGGATTTGAACCCTGGACCTCTTGGTCCTTAGGCAGCGCATGCTACCACTAGACCAACGAGGCAGTCAATCGAGGTATCATAGTATGGTACATGCAAACATATCATTACGCTCTCAATACCTGATGGCATATGCAGAGTCCAAGGAGGAATAACCTCCTTATACTATATTTAGCCAAAAATTATATCATACATACATACATACATACATATCATCACGCCCGCAATCCCCGAAGGGGTAGGCAGAGCTATGGTATCTAATATCTTATCATGGTATGGTATATAAGATATTAGATATAGGTACATCAAAACGTATATATAAATGGTCAAATTGGATTGGATGTGATGCACAATGTGCATCTCCCACCGATTCGTAATTTCGATTTTAATACCAATAACTAGTTGTCATAGTTTCTAGACTGAAAATGCTAGTGACATTACTGATTCCACTCTCTATCCGGTAAGTCAATAAATAATCACTGCTACCTAACACTGTGACTGTTATTTTCCCAGCGGTACGCCGCCTGCGACCACAAATTGGAGCATGTGTCAATATCGACTGTGAAATAGGGACGGGATTAATACTAAATAATAGACGCAAATTGCTGTATTTGAATTGGAATGCGAAGGTGCGGTTTGTGAACGTAAGCCTATTTGTTTTTGGTCAAAAACGCGACGGAACTAATTCGGGCTATTAAAAATCCGGTTCAATCAGATGGAATGATTCGTCCCCGCGGTTTTGGGTGAAAAGGTGGGGCAAATTGGACCTTAGCTGCGTTGATTTAAAGTTTGTGATTTGGTGTTTAATATTGGGTCTTTTTGTGTACTGTGATAGGACCAATCACGTAGCTGACTAGCTACAGCATAGATGAAGTCTCTACTGGTAAAGTCTTCACATTATTTTGGCATGAAGTTAGAAGCTATTCTTATTGTTCAATATAAAAATAAATATCAAGTATCACGTTAGTCTGGGACTAAAAAAGAATTAGCCAATTGTGTTCCTTGTTTAGCATGTCGTATAAGGCAAATAATGGTATATCAGTTTTTGGGTATTTGATTGTGTAAGTTACGAGCTAGTCACTTGTCACTACTTTTTTACAGTTTTTCATATATATTTTATTTTCACCCGGAGAAATGCTTCACGCCTACCACTTCGCCTTGGAGATGGTTATGTGGGACTCCTAGGGACCTCTGAATCAGGAGACTTTCTCTTCGGCCAAGATAGTAACGGCCGGGGTATACCCACTAAAACTCTGGGATAGAGAAGCTTTATTTGGATGCATACAGATGTCTCCCAAGTCGGGTAGGCCCGTTGAGCGTGAATCAGAGCCCCCCTCCGACCCTGACCCAGCACGTATCGACTCCTCCGCCCAGGAATCATCGGAGAGGAGGCCGCCTTCCCACCGGCGGCCTTAATTAAGGGCAGACCCCTGACGACGCAGGGAGAGTTCTCCCTGCGACCCACCATAACGCATCCTCAGTGTGCCTCTATAGGGTTGCCAAGGCGAGCAACGAAACACTCAGCTCGTCCTCTTCATTGGCAATCCTGGTCCGACTGCAGACAGCGCGACTAGTGCTGTGGCTGGTTTGTCCTGAGCTTGAGCAGTCACGGCCCTCCTCAGTCACTCTTGGCTTCGGCCTTGTCCCGGAAATCAGGATCTACTAAGCCCCCCCTGGTACGGTAAACCGAGGACCACAGCGGGGGGGGACAGTTTTCCATCTAACCCAGCCAAGTTTTATTTTTGGCTGAATGTGGTTAAAGGGGCCTGCTGTCCCTTTGACTCTGCCAACCCCTTCGGGAATAACGGGCGTGAAGCTGTTTATGTACCTATGTATGTATGTATGTAAAAAAATATCAACACTACACAATATAAGCACATGTAAGTAGGGAACCAGGTAAAATGTCACGTTAGTAATTTAATAGGTAAATTGTGGCAATAAATCAAACGAGATTCTAAATTAACTTGTCGCAGGCCGGAGTTTGTTCCCAAAGGTAAATGTATTGGGATTGCTCTAGTTTCAGACCGCGTAATTATTGTTCAAATTAGAACATTTATTAAATTTAATCAACGTGAATTTGCATGATAATGCGTAATTTTTGTAAATATTCACGATTGATTGGGAACACCGTTAGTTTATAATCTATTTTGGAAATTTGTCAACCGCCTCATAGAACTGACAATATAACGCGTTCTTTTTTGTCAGTTTATGATCTTTTCGTATTCAACCGACTTAAAAACAAAAGAGGAGGTTCTCAATCTAACCGTATATATTTTTTTGTATTAACGGGACTAATTAGTTAGTAATATATTGTCATGATATTTTTTTTCCGATTCTGGATCCCCGATTTCTATTCTCGTGTTTATGGTATATTCATTAATTCCAATTTTCATAAAATAAAATTGTACTCTCTTCTTTTTAAAGTGTGTCGTTTGTATACTCGTAAATAGACATATTAGGCCCATGAATATAGGGTTGGCTAGTTGAAGTAAATCTGCATCATGTACCATACGTACTGTATATGTATATAATAAATAAATATCCGACTACATCACATACATTGATCTGACTCCGAGGTAAGTAGCTTAAGCACTTATGTTACGGATATCACAACCAACAATGGTATTAGAAATATATACATATACATATTCAATATTAACACCCAGACACAGAACAAACACAAGTATTCATCATATGAATGTTTGTCATGGGTGGGGATCTAACCCAGTGGCAGGGGCAGGGTTACTACCGAATGCGCCATCGAGCCAGTCAATCAATATGGTACATATAAACAGTATAAATCATAATATCGAAATAGTTGGATAGGAGCGGTGGTAGCTCAATGGTAAGGACACGCGCCTCATACCGAGGAGTGCGGGTTCAAACCCGGACACGTACCTCTGGAGTTTTCAAGTCTATGTACGTATTAATACCACTAGCTGGACGGTGAAGGAAAACATCGTGATAAAACCTGAAAATTCAAACAACTTTGGATTTATAAACATGATCCAAAAATTGTCTGGTTCCCCTATCTTAGGGGTATGAAGGTCAGATCGGCAGTCGCTTCAATGTAATTACCAGACTCGCTAAATCCTGGATCACGGTTTAAGCGGACCCCGTCTAAACACGGGACATAACGCAAGGAAGATGAATAGTTAAGTGTCTCCTATATCGCCGTTTGATATATAACTAACCCAATTAGTCACTCACTCAGTTACGTTTGTGGTTTGACGATGCTTCCAAGGTCAAGTCTGGTTCAATGTGTACCCTCGGAGACGCCCACGGTGCGGTCTTCGCTCCAATTGCGGTTTTAAGTTGGTGCTTTGACTGTCGCAAATACATTGTGGTAAGAATTCGTGTAAAAAAACTTGGGATTTTGAGCTCAATTTGTTTGACCGATAAAGGTCATCATTGGTTATTAATCACTTAATGTAAAGGTGCTTTCTCAGTCGTGAGTCCAATCAGTGTTTGGCCCCGTTCAGCGGGCTAGTTTTATAAAGCCGAAAACGAAATATTATAAATTATAAAAGGGTTCTCTACAATAAACTTGCTTAAGATTTTGGTAGCTAGCCACTTGTCGCTACTTTTTCACATTTTCTATTTTAAATGAAAAAGCGAAAATGATAAAGTTTTTTATTTGTGCCTATTAGTAAGCCTATTGTGTTTTTTTTTTCTGGCTAAATGTGGCTTAAAGCCTTTGCTACTCCTTGGACTCTGCCATCGGGGAAGTGGGTGTGATGATAATATAATTATGACTGACCTCAGTTTCTTTTTTAGATGAAGATGGTGACCAGTGTGTAATAATAAAAATAATAATGTCCTCCTAACCGATATCGGTCACGGCGGCCAATCTCAACAGGATTAGCCAACTGCGCAGGAGATATTATAGTGCACAAGTGTGTGCGCAAACATAAGTGCACTCTCTATTCCTTCATTCTCATAGTCAGGTGAGACGGCAATTCGACATGACCGGAGAGAGGTCAGGCGCAGGACCAATGGCTTAACGTGCTTTCCGAGGCACGGGGGTGATTAAACCGTCAACTTCCTGACTCCGGGCTGTTACTGAGTAATTTCAATATTGAAATACCCAGCCACAAATTTTTGGTCCGACCGGGGATTTGAACCCGGGACCTCTTGGTCCTTAAGCGGAGCATGCTACCACTAGACCAACGAGCCAGTCAAAAATTACCAGTATGGACCAGTATGTTCAGGCTGCTTGGCCGAGCGATGACTTACCACGACACCTTGAGGTTCCTGCTTGTGAAATTCGTCTAATGTATATTGTCATTTGTTCCCTAGTCACGGATGTTTATTAAGGTCTTCAGACATATCTAGTAATCATTAGTCCCATGTTGGTCAGGGACTTAAAAAGAATGTGCCAACTGTGTTTCTTGCCTAGCATGTCGCAAAAGGCGACTAATGGTATATGGGGTTTTGGGTATGTGATTGTGTAGGCGACGGGATTAGCCACTTGTCACTGCTTTTTCACAATTTTCCATCTAACCCAGCCCAGTTTTGTTTGTTTGTTATTGAAGCCTGCTGCCGCTTTGACTCTGCCTACCCCTTCGGGGATTGTGGGCGTGATGTTATGTTATAGCAAAAGCACATTTAATTGTGAGGTACAAGATACAATATGGGTGTTTTAGTATAAACGATATATGTTTTATTCATAGGAAATGTGAATAAGCATTGTAGACGTAGAAAATAGCTTATCTTTTTCCACACAATCGTGTTCAGAGCAAGTCCTATGAACCAATATTTGATTCAAGAGTTTCCTTTGGTATCAACTCTGAGTGTTCCAATTTCCGCTATGTTGCGGCGTACACAGAGAGAATTAAAAGCGATTTGCGGGCCTGTTATTGCTAAAACATCCACACTTCCCATAGTTCACAGTGTAAGAAATAGCAGTGAGATAACTTTGTTCTTTATTGCACTTGAAAAGTCTAACTAGGAAAACAAGAAAGTTTACTCTAAGTTAATAAAGTCAAAAACCAGTTTCTGCCTTAAAAAGTACCATTTATACATATTACTCATTTAATTAATTAAATGTGCAAGTACGGCTTTTAAATATTAATTTACGCGTAAATAATATTTTCGGATAAGGCGGATTGTATTGTAGTAGATGATTTCTCTTTAATGTTGCATTTCCATATATAAGTGTTTAATAACGAAGTTCCACTTGGCGGAACATTCCTAGTAAATTATATCAGTCTATGTCACAACGAAGTATGATTGAATTTCGCTACTTCCTATAATTTAAATAAACACACTTTAGTGTTTATTTTCTTAACATGCTTTTGCATTATTTATTAATGTTATATTTTCGGATATTAAACCACTATAAGGGATATTTGAGTTCCAAAATGATTACATATCTACTGAGCCACTTTAAGAAGCCGACGGCGATATTTCATTTTTGGTCATTCATCCAGGTGTTACTCGATTTGTGAATTAATTATTTACTAGCAGCGCCCCGCGGCTTCACCCGCATACGAGTAGTTCCCGTTCCTGTATGAATATGGGGATAAAATATAGCCTATGCTACTTCCGGATAATGTAGCTTTCTAATGGTGAAATATTTCTTTAAATCGGCACAGGAGTTTTTAAGTTTGTTGATTACAAACATACACACACACAAAAATACAAATCTTTCCTCATTATAATATTAGAAATATATAAATTTGTCTGGCTTGGTGGCGCACTCGGCAGTAACCCTGCCCCATGCTCCATGCGCCAAGAGTTGTGGGTTTGATCCCCACCCAGGACATACATTCGTGTGATGAATACTTGTGTTTGTTCTGTGTCTGGGTGTTAATATCCAATATTTAAGTATATATTTGTAATACCACTGTTGATTCTGATATCCGTAACACAAGTGCTTAAGCTACTTAGCTCGGAGTCAGATCAATGTATGTGATGTCGTCGGATATTTATTTATTTATTGCACAAACTACCAACCATTGGGTTTCTTGAATTTCCTAGTTTAATATAGGTAGATACAGATTATGTTTCTATTCCAATAGCTGAGATACTGCATCATATGGACACACTAGATTTGACAAGTCTATAGCAAGGTGATTGGGCTAGCATTGCTTAGTTTGGTTTCCATTGGATATTAATTAATTATTTGTAAATTCGTCTCCCATATCAGTCTTAATGACGTGTATTCCAATCTAGGCATATACAAATACAATACAACTAATACAAGAAGCTTCTATACTGACTTCTTATTTATACTGTGATCCGAGGTGCAAATAGACATTGCGAGAGCTATTGTCTCGCTTTGTGTCGATGTCGCGTTGGCACATTTTTGTTTTGTCTCTTGTCTCTTTAGACAATGTTGCGAGTTGACTTTTGTACGCTTTCTCACACTAAAACAAGGACGCAAAAAACTTTTTTCATTTAGTTCGCTCTTGGACTTAACGTGTGAATTCGTGATATTAGTAAATCAGAGCATTGTTTGTTAAAATGTATCTATATAATTTCAAGCATTCATTCTTAGCAGAACTTTTGTTGAAAATAACAATGAACATAACCAACTTTCATATCTTATCTTATCTTATCTTAACATCACGCCCGTGATCCCCGAAGGAGCAGTCAAAGGGGCAGCAGTCTCCTTTAACCACATTCAGCCAAATAAAACTGGGCTGGGTTAGATGGAAAATTGTGTAAAAGTAGTGACAAGTGGCTAGCTTGTCGCCTACACAATCACAAACCCAAAACCCAATATACCATTAGTCGCCTTTTACGACATGCTAGGCAAGAAACACAGTTGGCACATTCTTTTTAAGTCCCAGACCAACACGGGACAATGGGCTGGGTTAGATGGAAAATTGTGAAAAAGTAGTGACAAGTGGCTAGCTCGTCGCCTACACAATCACATACCCAAAACTCCATATACCATTAGTCGCCTTTTACGACATGCTAGGCAAGAAACACAGTTGGCAAATTCTTTTATAGTCCCAGACCAACACGGGACAAACTTTCATATAATTTTCAAAATTCTAATAAAAATCTATCAAATATCAAAATTGCATCTTCATAACTGTATTATAACTGTAACTGTACTGTGTATATAGCTGACCTAACCACTGTTCAGTTACGTCAACTATTACATATATATTTAGTCAGACACAGTATATATTCGTATAAAGCCTTCTTTTGCATAGCATCTCACGTAATTTTACTAATATAACCCTTGAGAATCTGAAAAAATCCCTTCAAAGAGCTGAAAAAAATATCTTCAGGCTTAAAAGCTTTTCATGCAATTCCCATTGTGTCGACACTCTCAAGAAAACTATGAACAGGCCGAATCGTTTTGTCTGTCGATTCTTCCATCCAGCTGGGGCGGCGGATTGATTTTTTGTTTGAGTTCGCAAGCCCGCGAGAAGTTCAAGATTCATTTGGAAGAATGGTTTCTTCCCACTGGAGGTAGTTTTTTTTTCGCTTTTCGTTTTCAAAATTTGAGGTAAGGTAGGTTATCGTGGTTTTACATTTCAATAGAGTTGTGTATTTTATATCATACGTGCGCTTATCAGTATAGTATCACCACAAAAAAAAAGAATGTGCCAACAGTGGTTTTTGCCTAGCATGTCGTAAAAGGCGACTAATGGTATATCGGGTTTTGGGTGTGTGATTGTGTAGGCGACAGGTTAGCCGCTTGAAACTGCTTTTTCACAATTTTCCATCTAACCCAGCCCCATTTTATTTTGGCTGGATGCGGTTGAACGGGCATGCTGCCCCTTTGACTCTACTTACCCCTTCGGGGATTATGGGCGTCATGTTATGTATGTATGTATGCTTATCAGTAAAATTTTATTGATACTAGATAAAAGGACCCTTTCTTTTTATCTTACCCATTTGAAATAATACTTAAGTTTCGATGAAACTTCTTGTTTACGGTAAAAGTGTCCTAGATATTATCCAGCGCACAAATACATATGTTTGTTACTTGTATATTTAGTTAACCAGAAGTTTTTATATATAAATGGTAATTACCTACCACCACAATTTGACTCACTTCAATAATTCTGGTTCTATTACAATGCTAGATGTTAATCACAGCACTATGTAGATCAAGAAATTACTACTTTTTCTTTAAAAACTGTACCTATAGCTGTTCTGAGTATTTAGTGCTAAATATCGACGTTACAATCTAGGATCACTAAAAGTTTTGAATAGTGATAGGGAAATAAATATAACTTTTATCAGTAAAAGTATATAGGTTTGCATTGTCTAAGTTAATTCTATATATAAGGCAATATATCTACGCATGTATACTGGAAAACAAAATTGTAATCTATACTAATATATAAACCTGAAGAGTTTGTTTGCTTGTTTGGTTGAACGCGCTAATCTCAGGAACTGGTCCAAATTAAAAAAATATTTAGTGTTGTATAATTTATGTATCGAGGAAGGCTATAAGATATATAACATTAATTATACACGCGGGTGAAATAAATGGCACGAAAAACAAAAAATTAAAACAACATCTGTGTATATATTATATATTGTAAGTATGTATTTATTTGATATTTAGGCGCGTATTTTATTTAGTTATGAATTTGTGTCTGTATGTTATATAAGTGTTTTATTATCATCCTTATTTTTGTATCCCCCTTTTTATTTTATTAGTATGATTTATTTGTCCCATGTTGGTTTGGGACTTGGCCCATGTTGATCTGGTACAAAAAAAATAATGTGCCAACTGTGATTCTTGCCCAGCATGTTTTAAGAGGCGACTAATGGTTTACGGGCTTTTGGATGTGTGCTTGGTGTAGGCGACAGGTTAGCCGCTTGAAACTGCTTTTTTACAATTTTCCATCTAACCCATCCCTGTTTTATTTTTAGCTGAATGTGGTTGAAGGGGCTTGCTGCCCCTTTGACTCTGCCTACCCCTTCGGGGATTATGGGGGTAATGTTAAGTATGTAGTATGATTTACTGCACGGCCCTACCCCTCTTTTTTCATTAGCTTATTTCTCTTCTACCTGAAGGTTGTCTGGAAGAGATTGCTGAGACTCTTAGCGATAAGACCGCCTAAATTGGATTGTATTTGTCTGCATCATTAATTCTGTAACTGTTTTTGGTGCAATAAAGAATATCTATCTATCTATCTTTCTGGTCAGTCGAATATACAGGATCTCAGAACCAACAAGGCAAAATAAAACAACACGAAGATTCATTCCGGCCCGCCATCTGAATCTCGAGCGGTTTTCTCGGAAAAATGTACTGTAAAATTCAACGTTTCTTGTAAGTGGGCGCTGTGAGACGCAAAATTGAATCTTCGCTCGTCTGAGATTGCTGTGTGCTTGGGGACAACCGCGGGCGCAGCCAGCACTAAGATCGGGGATCTGCCTTCTGCTAGACTGGGAATCGGAGTGAGCGGTTGCTTTTTCACATGTGTGTGTGTCTGATTGGGCGTTCTGTGGATATTCTTTGATAACGGCAAATTCTAAATTGTCATTGAATACTTACACTTGGAAATAACAGTAATGGGGCGTTTCGTATTATGTAATACGAGAGTACCTACCTACTTGCAGCTTGTTAGATTACGATATATAAATCAAACTTCAAAAATAAGATTATATTTTATCATTAAAATTGTTAAATTATAATAAAAAAATCGTAAATGGTTTTAGTTATAGATTGTATTGAATAATCAGAATAAAGGCTAATGTATGCACTATTCTGTTTTCTGTACAAAAAAAAATAGTCGAATTGAGAACCTCCTCCTTTTTTTTGAAGTCGGTTAAAAAGAACGATTTGCTTTTATAAAATATACAGGTATTTGCATTTTAATAAAAAAAGAAAAAATAAACAACTTCAACAAATGTTTGTCTGATCTTTGTAATGTGGCAACGAGGATATATCAAATAAATAAAAAAAACTGATGAAAAGGCATTTAGCGCCCTTCGACAGCCATCTACTAAACCAATCAACCAAGAGATATGCATATTATTAACGTTCCCACCCGCTCTATCGAACAAAATCCACGGAACCACTAAATCAGTAACGACATTATTCAAAATCTAAAACCGCCAGCGCCGCCGTTTCCGGAATCCAAAGTCATAATTCCAAATTCTAAAATTCCAAAGTGGTAATCAATATAGTATGGCGCGGGGCCAAGTGTGCGCTCGGTGCCATAACTCACTGGATATTGTACTGAGACTGAGTTACAGGCAGCTCGTTTCGAAACTTCACCTGTTTTCGGAGATAAGTGTATTGAATAGTTTGTGCAAACTGTTCAGATACGTTTTGTAATTGTTGTATGATATTGTTTTTTTCTTAGTATTTTTTTGTTTGACAACCTGCCAGTGTTAAATTAAAATCAGTAATGGTATTATTTTTATAGTTATCCTCTTTAGCGTAAACCTCCTTTGTAACAATATTCTTAGTCTATTAAAAAACTTTAACGTGTATACCAAACATGTAGACTATACATGTAAAACATGTATACCAAATCCATATGGATTTGACTTTAAACACGAAATATATAAAAAAGTTGTTAATTAAGAATATTCTTAACAGACAAGTTTTCTATAAAATATTATGTTGTTGGTAAGTTAATATGCAGTCCTAAGTAAAAATGGCTACGGGTCCAAAAATAAAAGAAAAATCTTAATATCACATATATAGGCGGATTTTACTTTTCGTTCCGCTATAGGAACATTCGTCCACCTCGCATCTTAAATCGACATGTCTAAAAAAGTCATCGCGAATTCCTTGGGAATACGTACCTCATAGAGATAAACTTGATTGACAATAAAAAATTTACAATCGATGGCGCATTCAGTAGTGACACTGCCCCATGCACCAAGAGTTTTAGTTTCGATCCCCATCTAGGACAAATATTCGTATGATGAATACTTGTGTTTGTTCTGTTTCTGTGTTAATATCCAATATTTTAGTATATTTTTGTAATGACACTATTGATTCTGATATCCGTAACACAAGTGCTTAAGCTAATTACCTCGGAGTTAGATAAATGTATGTGATGTAGTCAGACTACTAATATTATTATTATTTATTATAAACATTGCATAGCTAAAAAAACAAGTCAATCCTTTTTTTGCTATTTAAGTTGCTGTCAATCTTTGATAAATTTTTAGGTAAAAAAATCAAACAACAGACTACTAATATTATTATTATTTATTATAAACATTGCATAGCTAAAAAAACAGGTCAATCCTTTTTTTTGCTATTTAAGTTGCTGTCAATCTTTGATAAATTTTTAGGTAAAAAAATCAAACAACAGACTACTAATATTATTATTATTTATTATAAACATTGCATAGCTAAAAAAACAGGTCAATCCTTTTTTTTGCTATTTAAGTTGCTGTCAATCTTTGATAAATTTTTAGGTAAAAAAATCAAATAATTTTCGTGAATTTTATACAATTAAGTATACAGAATATTCGACAAAATGATATAATGTCAAAAGCAAATTTTAAAAATCTCGCACTCACTACTCTTCCACAGTGTTTCATCTATGGGCTAGATGAAACGTCGTGGATTATTAGTAGTACAATTAAATGCTTGGCTTTTTCTTAAAATGTGTGGTTAAAGGAAGCTTTTTTTGTGAGGAAAGCATTTACGCACCGTCCAAGTAAACCGAGGTTCGGCCTACGAGGGTGCATCGGGCTTAGAGCTGTCTGGAAAAAATACTCCACTACCGACCAAACCCCACGGTGGTCATTCTTCGGACGTGGCGCCGAGTCTATATAAAAAATAGCAATGCGATTCCGTGGACAGCAGGCCTAACTCCAAGAAAGTCGTATTAAAGCGGAGGGAGACAGACGCCCGCAGGAAATTGTGGTACGTGATGTGCGTGCGGGCTGCGTGGGAGTTCATATTCGCGCCAACTTGCTGCCGTTGCGGCCGCTGGAAGTTGCGTTTCCCGTTTTAGTTTACAGTTCGTTGAATGTTGTTTTTTATTTAGCGATTTTTCTGTAGATTTCGGGCGACACTGTCAGTAAAAAACACATTTGAGTAAAACACATTTGAGTTTCTCTGTAATAAAAGATTTAATAGTTTAAGTTAATGTATCTACATAAGTGTTTTAATCACGTAAATAAAACAGCTTTTAAACAAAACTTTACATGTAATAAAACAAACGAAATTTAATGCTGTTAAATTGCAACGCTGATCCCTAAATTCTTAATAAATAAATTTACAAATAGTATTTATTTATTGATGAAAATAGTCCCATTTAGTCCCATGTTGGTCTGGGACTTGGCCCATTTTGATCTGGGACAAAAAAAAAAGAATGTGCCAACTGTGGTTCTTGTCTAGTATTTATTTATTTATTTATTTTTATTTATTTATTTATTTGGGAATAACAACAGCCGATACATAAAAAAGACTTAATTCAAATATTTTCCTTAGACTAATTAGGCCAAAAAGATTATCCACTGAATTAACAAATTTTGCTTAAACTTAAACTATCAAATTAAAAACAGTAAACAAATATAAATAGAAATAGACACCTGATCACAATTACACTGCACCATGGTATGCTTGGCAAGATCAAGTGTTGTATTTAATGATCCAGTCTACACACACGTTGATAAATACTGGTATGTAAATATATATATTCGTCACGAAACAAATAAGATTAAATAAAATTAAATAAAACAAACTAAGATATAAATATTATAATGTATAGAATAAATAAATAAAGTAAATAATAAAAATAATAAAGCGTTACTTCACATAAGTATCTTTCTGACATTGTCTAGGAATACTTTTTTGCTACCTATGAAAAGATCTATTTCACTGAACTCCCTATTATAAGAATTAGCGAGTCTAGCTAGCACAGCATTGCTGCCGTAGTTAGTGGCATGTGATGGGACGGCAAACAAGGTCGTGTGGCGCGTGCGGCGCGCCGGAGCCCGCAGCGCCAACTGCGCCACGAGCTCCGGGCAGTCCAGGCGCCCGCGCACCACGTCGTGCAGGAGCCCCATGTCCAGCACTTTGCGCCGTTGTTCTAGGGTCAGCATTCGGTATTCCCGGCAGTTGTCGGTGTATGACGTACGTGTTCTATTTTTTAATTTAAAGTTAAGGTGGTTAATAAATTTCTTTATATGTCGTAAAAGGCGACTAATGGTTTACGGGCAACGAGCTAGCCACTTGTCATTCCTTTTCACAGCTTACCATCCAACCCAGCCCACTGTCCCATGTTGGTCTGGGACTTAAAAAGAATATGCCAACTGTGGTTCTTGCCTAGCATGTCGTAAAAGGCGACTAATGGTATATCGGGTTTTGGGTGTGTGATTGTGTAGGCGACAGGTTAGCCGCTTGTCACTGCTTTTTCAGAATTTTCCATCTAACCCAGCCCGGCCTTATTTTTGGCTGAATGTGATTGAAGGGGTATGCTGCCCCTTTGACTCTGCCTACCCCTTCGGGGATTATGGGCGTGATGTTACGTATACATTTTATGAAATTGACTTGACTTGATGGCGCATTCGGTAGTGACTTTGCGAAGAGTTGTTGAGTGAATTTACCAGGTCTTTTAGTTATAAAAATGTAAAGAAATCTATAATTTTCTTTATTTATTTTATTTTATAGACAAATAAAGTATAGGTAGATGATATTATTTTGGTCAAGCAAGTAATATTAAATAAATAAATAAATATTCCACAACATCACATACATTGATCTGACTCCTCGATAACTAGCTTAAGCACTTGTGTTACGGATATCAGAATCAATAGTAGTATTACAAAAACCATACTTAAATATTGGATATTAACACCCAGATACAGAACAAACACAAGTATTCATCATACGAATGTTTGTCCTGGTTGTGGATCGAACCCACAACTCTTGGCGCATGTGGCAAGGTCACTACCGAATGCGCCATCGAGCCAGTCAACCTTTTCATTAGACCAATTCAAACTAGTCCTTCGAGCTATCTAGTAATAAAGAATTTGACATTGTTTTAAGAGACTTTTTTCAATTCAAACTCTTATTTCACTGTTGACTATAATGCATGTCTTCGATTTGTTCCTTTACAACGAATATTGTATACAACCATTCACAAAGGTAGTAAGTAGGTATTTAGTTCTAAATAAAAGCAGTTTGAACAAATAATACGCTCAGGCAATGTTTCCTCGCATTTAAATAGTTTTGAACTGAACTTTTGTATGTATTGTTTGTCAAATACGCTTATTTTATTATATTATAAATAGCATTGTTATTTGTGTATGAAAAACATGCGTTGATTAAACATTTGTTTGTTATTTGTGTATTTTGAAATTATTTTTTATAAAGTGCATTACTAGTTTTGATAAAACGAAAAGATTACATATCAAATGTATAAAATATTTTATGATATTTAGGGATAAAATCTGTTGTAGACCGAAAACAATGCTAAAGAAATACTTTTTAGGATTAAGATTAATTTAAAATGAATAAAACGCCGGTGGAAACATAGACGTGATATATTAGCAAAAAACAGCATAAAAGAAGAAGTGACGTTCAGTCAAATTAAAAAGGAAAAAAAAAACATTTAAAATTACAATTGTGAAATAAGGAGGTCCCATTCTGGGACAAAATCAATAAATATCAACGTTGTTTACAGAAAAGGCACGAGCGAATTTATTACGATTTTTGACATTAATTGAGAATGCAACCATTTTAATATTTTTATGTTGGCAACTCTGTTTTCTGTCTCCCGCTAATTTTGTCTTTACATAATATGTAAGGGGAGAGAGAAAACAGAGTTGCCAACATAAGAATATTAAAATGGTTGCGTTCTCAATTACTAACAATGTCTTTTTTCATTAAGATCTTACCAGCTTTTGTGTGCTGTTGTCTGTCACTCAATGAAATATTGCCTTGCCTATTGAATTTTGTCCTCAAATATATGTAAGGACAAAATTAGCGGGGGAGAAAAAACAGAGTTGCCAACATAAAAATATTAAAATGGTTGCGTTTTCAATTACTAACAATATCTTTTTTCATTAAGATTCTAATCTTACCAGCTTTTGTGTGCTGTTGTCTGTCGCTCAATGAAATATTGCCGACTTTTTTTACGTTTATTGTATTTTTCTTACCTATAAACAAAACATTAAACAGATTCCAACCTAGTTTCAAAAAGTCGCTTCGGGTTTTATAAACCGACATCCCAACTCCGCCATACAAGTTTCCGCCTGAAGTTTACCTTCACCCCGCCTCCACAAGCCGACTGAAAGGTTGTTTATGATAAAAGAGAGCCATTTTCACCGTGCCTCGTTTGCGAACATCAATTTTGCATCACCTGCATGACCAGCCGGTATTTATGGCTTCAGCTCTGCAGTATGGCCTAAGATTTATGTAGACTACAGTCATCTTTCACTTAACTTTCATATCTATCTTCTTATTTCGTACCGGTAACTTTTGAAGGTAAGCAGAAATTAACAGTACATTTTGTTTTCATAAGAAAAAACTAAATATTCTTATCAAAGAGCATTTAATAGAAAATTCTTTTGATAGGAACTATATTAGAAACTACTCTATATAATACTAAAATCATCTACTATATGGCTTGACTTATATTTTATGACTTTACTAGACTTCCCAGTTTATATTTTGTCATAGACACAATTTATTGTTGTAATTAAAATATATTTAATAAAGAATTTTTCATAAAGAAGGATAATATTTTAACATATTATTAAGAGCAAGAAAATCGGGAACCTTTTTTCGGTTGAAATGTACGCATATGAAATATCTTTATGAAAATATTCTAACTCGATGAAAAGATGCCGGCGATATCGATTAATGGTGTGACGTGAATAGTAGTGTTAATCTCAATGAGTAAACTTTCAGCTTCCCGTAATATGCAATTCATACGATACTTTTTCTAAATTTAAATTAGAAATAAATTTAAGAAGAAAATTGATTAATCGTGTTTATATTAATAAATGGAGATTTTAAATTATTTTTTACAATAACATTACCGTATAAAGTTAAATATGTTTGAATTGAATATTTGAATCGTAGAAAGTACGACACATGAAAAGCAGTATTGACACCCATCACGGGAATCATCTTACGTGAAATGGACTATAGTGTTGTCCATGGGGTACGGTGATCGCTTACTAAGTATGCTTGATCGTCTCATTTATATCCGATAGCAAAGCTTCGCGGTTCCACCCCCGTAGTTCCCGTTCCCGTAAGAATACAGGGATAAAATATAGCCTAAGTTACTTGCTGATAAATTACCTTCCAATAAGTAAAACAACTTTTCAAATATATTCAGTAGTGTTGAAACCTATTCAATACAAACAAACAAACAATTCATATTATTAGTATAGATACGAAAAAACATTGGGTAAGTCGCTCGCTAAAAGGTCGCGTCGGTTGCACCGCAAGTCGGCGACACAATACAAGAACGCAAACATTTCCCGTCGCCGAAGTACGGACTCAGTGGGAGCGCGTCAGCTCAGGAAATTGGTTCCGCATTGGGCGAGCGGGACGTTTCCATTTGAGTCCCGATTGTGTTATTGACGAGGAATTTGTGTTGTTACAAAAAAGTAAAAAAAAATCGTTTCTGTGATCCATGACCTCCAGCTTATGGAAAACTAGTCAACTCTAGCAGTCGGAAATCATACATTGAAAATGTTTTATTATAATGAATTGCTTACTTAAGCTTAGTTGTAAATATTGCATAGGCATTAGTAGTACAGTGTAGTTTCAATAAGCTAAAACATAAAGTGTTTCTATAGTATTGGCCAGACTAAGGCGAAGTTTTGGCAAAATTCATCGCAAAATCAAAATCGCATTTTTACTTCTTATTTTTACACTTTGATTAATAAAAAAGTTTCAGTTTGGCAACACTGAAAAATTAAATATTCGTTGCATGGGTAATTTTGATCTAAGTTATGACGATTGATGATATCTTCGAAACTAACTATTATTGGAACAATTTTTTATATTCGCCCTGGAGTTACGTCTCATCTGTAATAGCACACTGTAGTCTGTTTCCCACATGGACTACGTGAACAAACACCATTATCGCACCTGTCTCTAACGTTTCGTTCCACTCGGGACGTTTTGTTCTATTATTAGTGTGAAAAATGTCAAAAACGCATCCGATACAGCCAGTAAATACTATTTCTCATTTCCTGATCGCAGCCTGATGTTTGTCGACACATTTGTGGGCGGACCAGCGGAACAAATACCGTGTATCGCGTTACACTGAACTAAGGGCAATAATTCAGCCGGAGAGGCTATTGGAGGACTGTTTACGGAATAGGTCGTTCGAATTGATCTAGGCGGGTGCTTTAAAGGTAGCTCGTAGTTGTCTAGTGATAGTAAGGCCCACACCGAATTTATTGCCAAATTCTGGTGAGCGATCAACTCTTCAATTATATATAAATAAATAAATAATAAATATCAGACTATATAAATTAAAATCCTTGGGCGTAGCGTATGTTAAGTAAAAAGGTGAATAATATTTGTAAAAATATGAGCTGTTGGCTTAACGGTAAATAGGAATTTTACGTGTTCCACGGTTTTATATTATAATATGAGTCTAGATTAATTCAGATTATTCTGAAGACTATTCTGAATTCTATATTATCTAAGACCCAATTTTCTTTTCAGCTTTTAGTTTAGGTTAAGCCGTTTAACGTGGAATATGTTTTTAGTTATAAGTTGTACGGTGTGTACTTAGGTACATTTGTAATGTAAGAAGTTAAGAAAATGTTTATAAGACAATTAGTCGGGGTTTTAGGAAAAAATAAACGGCAAAATAAACCTTTGGTGTTGCTATGTAATATTTAAAAAAAAATTAAAACACAATTTTACATCATAATAATAAAATGTTAATACTCCAGCAAACACAATATTTACCTGTAATTACTAAGAAACGACATTGAAGGTTTGTTTGTAAGGCAACAAGAGATCTCATCTCTTACATGTTTTTCACCAGTTTTTTTAAGACCACGTGAAATGCTCAAAGACTATGTTTTTTTAGAACTTAGCGGACTGAAATTCAAATGGCCGCTAAAATTCATGACAAAATAAATTTGAAATAGACAAAAATCAAACTCGAAATTTTGAGAAGGACTCATTCTGAGATATTTTTGCCTATCCCGTCTCCAGTGACATTGGTGATCGAAGTGTAATAGTTCGCTGTGGATTTTGCATCGGACTCAGTTGGCCACGCGTGTACAAATTTAATGGAAAATCATACCCTGTATTTATGATTGAGTTAGGTAGTTTGAAATAGTGTTGAGATAGGGGGAATTTAGATG
Source organism: Glyphodes perspectalis (assembly GCA_951394215.1). Classification (NCBI taxonomy): domain Eukaryota; kingdom Metazoa; phylum Arthropoda; class Insecta; order Lepidoptera; family Crambidae; genus Glyphodes; species Glyphodes perspectalis. Next base: position 12,368,483 of record OX596218.1, on the reverse strand, counting down.
TCGCATTTGATTTCCGATGTGGTAGGAATTGTGCGGTCGTGTTACATTTTCTGGGGCCTATTTTCGGACATTGACTTCGATGACTATTATTTCAGCATTTCCAATTAATAATACTTATTGTTCCAGTAGCTGAAAAGTGTTTTAAAAACAGATATAGTTAATAAAACTTCATGGCCTATCGAAAAAGAAACGGGTTTGAAGAAAGTTCCCTTTGATAAATTAGGTTCAAAATACTTGATTTAGCTTTTATTGTTTATATCAAAATTGTCCGTTAAAATTTTCAAATTTGATTGCAGTTCTTCTTGCCTAGCCGTGGGCTGCTGTAGTTTATTACAGATTCAGCAAGACTGATTACCATTACATTCAATTGACTCACTTACATGATGTAGCCCTATGACAGAGGGGTCAGATAAATTATACTATTAGTTCGCAATGTTCAGCTTTTCTTACAATGTTTTCTCCAAGCCTCGGTCTAGCTGTACTTATATATCTGTCTTAACTCAGCCTTTTGAAAATCCAGATGTCTGAATATTGGAGAGTACGCCAACATATGAGATGGGCGTCGTTATCATCCGAGCTCTTATTTAAGAGACAAATGAATCGTTTAAAAACATTTTGACGATACAATGGCGCTCCCGCCCATTCGCCAAATATTTGTCTCCCACAGAATCAGCAGTTTGCGTTTTATTTTATATTGCAATTCATGCTTAGTTTTCATTTCGTGAAAGTTTCGAGTGCGACATTTATCACAACTGTGGAACAATGTTGTCGATGGACGGCGAAACTCGTTCAAAAGTGCTCGCCTCGACTCGAGCGCTTAGTTAGCGAGTAAACAAACGTCTTTGGTCGGGGCACAGTATAAAAAATGACGGGGAATCCAGTCTAGGGACGGGGTTTGATGTTTAGACATAAAATAATAAATTGAGCATACGTAATCTTTAGTTATTTATCTTTTATCATTAGACGCAGTAGGGTATACAAATATTGAAATGTGTTTGTTTGGTATTTCATTATTCTGAAATTTGCATTCAAATCGAAGGTGGTCTTTGGAGGTTTTGTTAAATCGATATACTTAGACTTTTTCAATTATTTTTCTAATATCTTCCTGTGCTCTTAATGGTGAATCAAAAAAGAAATATAAAATATAGTAGTAAATTTAAGAAGTTACAATAAATAAATAATAACTATCACACGACATCACATATATTGATCTGACTCAGAGGTAAGTAGCTTAAGCACTTGTGTTACGGATATTTTGACTTTGAATTTGACTTTATGAATAGTCATCTTAAACGAATTCATTTAACGTGACTTTGTCATTGCCAAACTCGTCGTCATCATAGAAAAAATCCAATATTCGTATTTAACTGGCACAAGTCGCTAGGCTTCACTGCCCTCTTCTTAATTGTGGTCAAAACGCGTTCTGAGTGAAACCCGGTTCGAGTGGCTTCAATATTGTTAAAGTTTGACGAGACGATTTCTTTCTTGATTAAATGGTCACTATTGTCAACAGAAACTTGGGTGATTCTGCGAATTCGCCGTAGTACGAGGTTTATAAGATTTGACTACAATACTAGAGAGAAGATTATTAGGGGGTGACTGAGATTACTTGTTTTCTTACTTTGCAGACAGATGGTATACTTGCATTGGTCGGATCAGTGTGCTTGATTTGAACTGTGTTTTTTCATTTAGCAAAGTATTTTCTTTATATTCTTAGAGAAATAATACCTACATACACGTTAAAACACAAAAATAATACTTTTTTAATTCTGCCTTTAATATTTCCTACTAGCTGTGCCCTCGGGAGCCTTCCTCAATAAATTAACTATACAACACAAAAATATTTTTTTCAATTCGAACCTGTAGTTTCTGAGTATAGGGCGTTAAAGCAAACAAATAAACAGTCCCTTCAGCTTTTATATTAGTATATATATAAGATGTACAAGGAATACTTTGGTTTCGTATTATTAGATATAATTTGTGCTCATAGTACGCAACACAAGTAAGTCATATTGGATGACTTGATTGTATTGCTTACTTATATGTCGTACAAGTTAATCATCACATATCAGTGAGTTAAGTAATATTAAGTCCAGATAATCTGCAATTGCCATAGAGAACCAACATCAGTGCCTGAAAACGAGTGGTCTACAAAATAAACTTTAGACAATAAAACAAAGATATATATATTGTAGAAAATTATGTAAATCAAATACATATTATATAATATTAGTCCGATGCTAGTCTGAGACTTAAAAATAATGTACCAACTGTGTTTCTTGCCTAGCATGTCGTAAAAGGAGACTAATGGTATATGGGGTTTTGGGTGTGATTGTGTAGGCGACGAGCTAGCCACTTGTCACTACTTTTTCACAATTTTCCATCCAACTCAGCCCATTGTCCCATGTTGGACCGGGACTTAAAAATAATGTGGCAACTGTGTTTCTTGCCTAGCATGTCGTAAAGGGTGACTAATCGTATATGGGGTTTTGGGTATGTGATTGTGTAGGCGAGGATTTGACGATTTAGAGTCGTATTCATAGGAAGAGTCGGTTTTTAGTCAATACCAAATGATAGAAGTGTTTTATGTGCCGCAATAAAATTATGCTCGCAAAAATTTTAGCAGAATTGACAAAGAAAAGCTTGTTATGCTTAGGCTGGTCCAGACTAGACGTAAATTCTGCATTGTAAAATTATTTCCCCTGCCAGCAGGTGAAATACCGCTGAGGTGAAACAATTTGTGCAAATTTGCAGCGTAACTGACAGGGTACGGCTTGTATTACTTAGGCGGGTCTAGGCTAGGCATCACGTTAGTCCCGTAAATTTCCCGCTGTCACGTGGCGAACTTCTAACGGGCGCCATAACTGCGCGGTTGCCGCGTGATAGTATGTGGGAATTTAAGGCATGATTCCATGAGGGGAACCGCACTGTAGAATGCTGGGAGTCAATTGAATTGCGTTCATTGTAAATTTTTCGATTGTAATTTGTTTGAGATTGTGTGTAGATATTTATTTATTTTTAATTGTTGCTGGTCTGCTTTTACTATGAATTTTGAGTCAGCGAATCTGTGTCTTTTTATTGAAGTGAGTATTTTTTATCATATGATAACATTTTGTAATCCCATACAAGGGAACTAGAGCAATTAAAATCAATAGTTTTTATTATACCACTACATCCTGCCTAATGATAAGCAGTCAACAATTGCGTTACCAACGTTAGCCGAAAGTGTAAGGGCCTTCGCGATATTTTTCCCAACCATCGAGTTTAAACCAACATCCCTTCCATGCATGGTCTTTGCCATAGAGCCAACTAAACAACCAAAACTTCTCTCACAAAATATTGTGCAACATCCACAATGTAAACAAAACATGTCCATAAACATCTTCCCAAATGGCATACGGTTTCAAATCATAAAAATTCATTGACATAATCTATCATTGGTATCGGTGCGCGAGGTCTTTTAATGGTTACAATAAGGCGTAAAAATGCGTACAAGTATATATTTTCCCGTAATGGCGACCATAAAGTTGTACCCCGCGACGGTACTAAAATTGGGTTTACGTACCCAATGACAAAAGTACTGACCGTAAATACGAAATGTTTTTGATTCCTTAAGTATTCGGGGTTCGGTAATTTTTCGGGCAAATTGAAAAATTCGGTAATAAAGTCCTGCACAAAAGACCATTGTGCGGGAGATTGGAGGGAAAATGATTTTAAATTGCGAATTCTAAATCTGTTCTCGTAATGCGAACGCGGTTTTTAATTATTAAAAAAAATACTCAAGTAAAATAGGTTGAGGAAATTAATAACAGAATTGCGTACACTTTGAGTATCTGAAGATTAAGAGATACCTGAAATAATGAAGTCAATTAAACATTAATTTCTTTCTTTTTGTTCACCTTTTGACTTTCATTTGCTTTTGTGAAAATATTCGTAGACTAATCAACATACTCTCTTACAAAGGGTGAATGTCGTCATAAGATTACCTACTTTTAGTAAAAACATATTGAAACTATACAATTCGTAGTCTACTTCTAAAACAATTTTTTTTAAGCCCTGCTCTATCTAAATTAAAAATACGTATTATTAAAAACGTATAATAAAAACAAGCATGTTATAAAATTTTCCCATTATTATTCCATTTGTTTTTGAATGGTACTATCAAAAACTCATGACGTCCAGATTATGCCGATCTGCGTTACTAACTACACAGTTAGCAATAAAAAATACTAAAAAACTCGTTAATAAAGCACTTTGACGTAAAAAGCCCGTCGCTTCGCACAAATGGATAACAGTTATTCACATTCGCTGCAATTGAAACCGTACGCTGAAAGTTAAACCGTTATTAAACTCGCTCCAACCGCACTTTTTAATCTCACCTGAGATTAAACGCTGCGATAAATAGGTCGCTGAATGAAATCCTAATTCGATGTGGTCGTCAATATTTCATATGGTTGTGCATAAGGCTGTGATTAGTTTACGGATTGCGTTATTAACAAATTTATTTATGTCAATTGGTTTATGTTCTTAGTGATATTTGCAAAATATAGTTCAAAATAAATGTCAGGATCGTAGCGAATGGCAGAACGTGATCTCTGCCTACCCCCATGGGAAAAAGGTTTGACGTTATGTATGTATGTATTAATAGAACATACATATATATCATCCATAATACCCGAAGGGGAAGAGGGATAAGCTGAGGTCAAGAAGCAGCAATAGTGAGATGCAAAATTGTGAAATAGTAATGACAAATGGCTAGCTCGTCGCCTACATAACCACAATACCCAGTGGTTATAACAAAAACATGTTTTCCTTATTACATATCCTTTCTTGCTTACTTGTATAACATATCACTTAAAGTGTTGCCTGATTGTCTCAATGAGGGTTTTTTAAATTCAAACATCCAAAAGAGGCCTAACTGTGACTTGCAGTCTTGTCACCCTCCTCATTAGTTAGTTGTCAGACCAAACTGACATGCTGTCAACAAGGTGCGAATAGTGACAGTGATAACACCACGAGGGCCATCTGGCGGTTTTTGTATTTTGAAAACCCTCAATGCAGGACAAAATAGGAGTCCCAATTGGCCTCCGATCTTTTCAGTAAATTTAAGTGTATCAAAGGTCAGATCGTTCTGACCTTCGTAACCCTCAGATAAGTGGACCTCAAAAAATGGAGCAACTGCCGACAGTCGCTTCAATGTAATCGCCAGACTCGATATATCAGGATTTAGCTTAGTCTGGGTCCGCACGGGACATATCGTTAGGAGGAAATGTGTTTTAGTGAAAAGATACCATATCATAACATCACGCCCGTAATCCCCGAAGGGGTAGGCAGAGTCAAAGGGGCAGCAGTCCCCTTTAATCACATTCAGCCAAAAATAAAACTGGGCTGGGTTGGATTGAAAATTATGAAAAGATACGTTTCATTTTATTTTGTAAATCGAGTACATATTACGGCAACAGGTATAAATAAGCAAGATACTAAACATCCGCACTGGGTAAACTCCGCACCTCAGCTCAAGGCATCATTGATGCGCACGTATTGCCGTGGCTCGTCGCCGACACCTGAGCGAGCCATTTGTCTCAATAAGCGGCGCGCGCGGCTCCGGTGCAGCGCGTTTGAAACGCGATAATTGGACGGACAGACGGCGTTCAGGCGCTATAAATTGTACGAGTGACAATATAAATAGGGTTCGAGAGGTAATGATAGTAAATTTTAGTATAGTTATTGTAGAGTTACATTGCATGTACAACTGGAAAGCTGATATTTCTGTTCTTTTTCAAAGAACATTTTTGACGCTACGCAACACCAACATAATCTTGTATTGGTTTTTCAAATAAATTTCTACGTGACTTATATTTTCATTAAGTAACATAATAATGCATTTAAAAGCTAGTTCTCAGATAGCTTCTATGCTATTGCATTATTTATTAAAATTGGTAAACCAAATGTATATTTGAAAGAGCGAGCCATTTGTCTCAATAAAAGCTCGCGCGGCTCCAGTGCAGGGCATTTGAAAGCCGATAATTGGACGGACATTCGCTATAAATTGTACAATGTGACAATAAGAACAGGGTTCGGTGGTCAGGAGATGATAACAAATGTCGATACGGGTATTAGCGAATAAATCTGCCGCTGTACGTTATGAAACGTAATTCGGTGCTTATTATAAAAATTGTATCATTGCATCAAGCTTACAGTCCGATTGGTACTCCGAAGTGGCAAGCACGTTGCAAGGAGCAACATCCTTCCGAACATGCATTTAGCCAAAAATAAAATTTAGTTGGGTTGGATGCGACATTGAAGAAAAATGTGACGAGTGACTAGATGTAAGTTTCGATAAAGACTACGATCTATACAAAATTATAATAGGATTCTCATCACTCAAGAACGTTGCTCCGGGGTTTTTAAATATATGTAGGTTATTTATTCCGCTAGTTGCGCAGCGAGAGAAAACTTCGTAGAGAAACTTTCAACTCAAATGACTTAATGTGTACGATACGTAATAAGGTCGATTCTCCTGTAGGGTTACGAAGTTTAGATAACATCTGTTTTTGTTAAAATAACTATACTCAACACATCTATGATAATGCTCTAACCGGACCTTTAGGAACTTGGTTAATGCGGACCAATGGTCTAGAATAGGAAGTCGTTGAGAACAATCATACGTAACATCACCTCCGTAGTCCCAAAGGGGTAGGCAGAGTCAAAGGGGCAGCAACGAAATTAACCACATTTTGCCAAAAATAAAACCAGGATGTGTTAGATAGAAAATTGAGAGCAAGTAGTGACAAGTGGCTAGCTCGGCTCCTACTCAATCACAAAACCAAATTTTTAAATCATTAGTCGCCAGTTACGACATGCTAGGCAAGGCACACAGTTGGCACATTGTTTTTAAGTCCCAGACCAACATGGGACTTCACATCAAGGGAAATGAGTACGTCAATTATAAATAAATAAAAAAATAAATTCTTCAGACTGGCACACCAATTCCCTAGTTCCAAACTAAGCTTATAAGCTTGTGCTATGGATACTAGGTGAACGGATAGACATACTTAAATATGTTTATAAACATCCATGACTCGAGTACAAATATCCATGTTCATCACACGAAATATTTGCCCCTAGCGGGATTCGAACCCGCGACCCTTGGTTTCGTGGCCAGGGTCTCTGACCACTCGACCAACGGGCTAGTCAAGACGATATACTTGTCTCAGACGTAATTTCCGCTGTTACTTCCTAAACCGCAATGCTTATTAAGACATATAGCTTCTGGACACCTGAGACCGACCGGTCTCAAGGGACTGAACACAGAAATGCATAATTTATTACTGCATCGGATGCGACGGCGGTACAGTGACCGATTATGTCGAACAAACGTACATGGCTTTGTCTGTTTGGAAATAAAATTAGTTTGAGCTGATAAAAGACAGAAAATTACAGATTGACATATTAGCAAATATAAAGTAAAAAATATGAATATCAAGGCCCTGTGACCAGTTGGAAATTATTATAAATATGTTTATTTCATGTATTTTATGTATTCCCAATGTCATCTTATTGCAATATCGATAAGAGTGGTACTAGCTCAATGCTAAGGACACGTGCCTCTTAACCGAGGGGTGCGGGTTCAAACCCGGGCACGTACCTCTGGATGATTCAAATCTATGTACGCATTTATACCACTAGCTCGGCAGTGAGTGAAAACATCGGGTTGAAACCTGCACATTCCAACAACTATGGATGTGTAATCATGATCCAAAAATTGTCTGGTTCTCCTATCTAAGGGTTACGAAGGTCAGATTGGCAGTCGCTACAAGGTAAGGTAGACTCGCTAAATCCTTGATCGTCTAAGCGGACCCCGTCTAAGCACGGGACATAACGCTAGGAAGATGATGAACTTATTGCAATATCGCTGCTCGTTAAGTACATAAGTAGTGGAATACGGTTTGTAATTTTGACGCAGTTTTAGCAACTGTCTCGAAATCAAAAAGCAGTCGCTATTTATGGTTAGGTCCGTCTATTAAGGTCCTAAGCATAGCATTAGTCTGATGCTAACCAAGTTTGACTAAGATGGTGTATGTTTATGTAAACGCCAAATCTTAGACATCGCCGGAGGCGAAAGTCGGCAATCAACAATAATACGACTAATGAAAACCAAACACGCTAACCTGTTTGTCCGTCCATCTGTCTGTCTAATTTAGTACAAAAACAATGATCGGGACATATGCACGTCTGTACGTAAACATATTTCCCGCTGGTGTCTGGCTCTCAGCCAATCCATATTGATTTTGCCGTGAGTGTGACAAGGTCCCTCTGTACAGAACCTCATGTAAATAAGGGAGTCATATCAATATTTGTCGGTTATTTACGGTAAGTGGTAGCGGGAATAGGCGTTTACCATTTTTATTAGGGTCCCGCGGATAAAATGGAAAACCCGACTGATTGGAGTCTTGACGAAAATTGTGACAAATTGATTGGCGCGTCACTAAATTAAATACATATAAGTACAAAGTACATAATGTGATCGATTTATCTACTAATATTATAAAGCTGAAGAGTTTGTTTGTTTGTTTGCTTGAACGCGCTAATCTCAGGAACCACTGGTCCGATACAATAATTCACCAAAACAGCATTTCATTATTCACGATTCACTTAAAACACCTATGTTTACTTCGATTTAGATTTTTTTTTAATTGTCATTATGACAATGACAAATCACAATCGTCTTTCTGAATTTTTCAAAATATCTGACTTTATTTCAGACTAGCTGTACCAGCGGTGTCACCCGCGTTTATGGTTAATATTATATAGACTATTTCCGTCATACATGATTTCTATGTAACTTTAACCATTAAGGCTGCACACGCGACGAAAGCTTAAAAATGGAGTAACTTCTCCCGTTTTCCCAACATTTCCCTTCACTATTCCCTTCCCTTCTGCTCCTATTGATTGCAGCGTGATGAAAAGTATACTATAACCTGCCCAGGAGTATGAAGAATAATTGTACCAAGTTTCGTTAAAATCCGTCAAGTAGTTTTTGTTTCTATAAGGAACATACAGACAGACAGAGAGACAAAAATTTTTCTGATTCCATTTTTGGCATCAGTATCGATCACTAATCATCCCCTGATAGTTATTTTGAAAATATATTTCATGTACAGAATTGACCTCTCTACAGATTTATTATAAGTATAGATATTTTTAGAAATCTCGCTTTGCACATAATAAGGTAGATAAAACACATGCTTAAAAGAGATGAATAAATTTTTCAACAATCAAATTTATAAATTAATGTAATTGCACGAATTACGATACAGAATCCTTGTAGATAAACTATTTCCGACTTGGCATGTCTTTTTTGTGAGAACTTCTCGTGGAATGTTTTTGTAGGAATCTCAGTTGATATTGATTAGAATGTTCAATATAATAGGTAATAATGGCAGATGACAGATTTATAATGACTAAGAGATTCAAGCTATAAAGATTTTTGTGAGATGTCTTGTTTTAAAAGTTGCATCTTTTAGATTGTCTGCCATTAAAAACTTTATTGAGGAAATTTTCTTTATTATATATATATATAATAAAGAAAACTAGTAGTAGAATGACGTCAGAGACATTTATCTGTCAAAAGTAATACTGTAATCTTTGCAACAACAATATCTATTGTTAGGTATTTCGTGAAATAGCATGAAGCACTTTCACTTACGACTTGACTCCCATATTCAAGCGTATATAATTAAGTGTGTTCTTGAAAAACATTTTTAACGCATTCTCATAGCATTTAATGTCATTTAAAATCGTATTGTTTTTTCACTGGTTTGTATACACATTCGTTATCAAGATCCGCAACTTGAATACAAATGACCATGTTCATCACACAAACATTTACTCCTTGTGCAATTTGATCTTGCGGCCTTTGCCTCCGTGGAAATGGTATTAACGACCCCGAACCAAGAATAATGCCCAGTTCTAACAGTTAAAGAAAACTGACAAACCTAATCAACATCTTATACATGGGCTTTGTCTATAAGCTAAGTAAATAGTAAATACATTATTATTTATCTATGGATTGTGAACTGCAAACTGATTCGTCCATTTCTTTCCATTCGAGTAACCCCAACATTTTGACGTAAACAACAATAATGACTCGTGTTGATACAAAGCGTATGCCCCATTATCTCGGAATACGTGCACCGAAAAAACCCCTCAATTGTTGTTCCTTTGTGGTTTGTCCTTCGGCTTGAAAGCTTTCGTCTAATTGGTCATTTGTTTTCCTTTCTTACCAACCCAGAGGTCGCTTGAAGCGGTTCTTTTTAACTATTCGATCTCGTGACGGGACGATTTATTTGCTAGCGGGTTCTTGGGAGACGCGTTTCTTTTAGTTTTCAGTTGGTATAGGAGAAGATCAAAAGTTCATCTCATCTTCCTAGCGTTATGTCCCGTTCTTAGACGGGGTCCGCTTAGACCATGATCCAGGATTTAGCGAGTCTGGTAATTACATTGAAGCGACTGCCGATCTGACCTTCGTAACCCTAAGATAGGGGAACCAGACAATTTTTGGATCATGGTTACAAATCCAAAGTTGTTTGAATTTGCAGGTTTCATCACGATGTTTTCTCTCACCGCCGAGCTAGTGGTATAAATATGTACATAGATTTGAAAAATCTAGAGGTACATGCCCGGGTTTGAACCCGCACTCCTCGGTTAAGAGGCGCGTGTCCTAACCATTGAGCTACCACCGCTCCAGGAGAAGATCAAAAGTTATTGGGCCAGTATAACTTTAATTATACTTACATTTGTATTGTTAACAAAGGTTTTTTTTTTTGCATCTCGTTAGCCATGGTATGTTTGTGTGTTTAGAACAAAATATCAAGCATGGTACGATTTGATGACTTTTAAGTTAAGTATATTTAAATATTGGGAGCTATAATACAATTGTAAGTATACGTATAAAACAATTAGTATGAGTTTTAACTTTTTTAGGAATCGGAATCACAAAGACGATATTTAAAGTTTACATATTAAGTTTGTCGAACCCTTCTTAACAGGTTCGCGTGAGCTACGTCGTACGACGTCGTGAGTATATGCTTAGGAAACGGCGCAACGTCTTATGACGTCCTAAAGATTATGATATGTATTTCGGCGGAACGTCACCCGACGTCTAATTTAAGAGTAAATTCATATACCGTTGCTCCTTTGCGCCGCATTACATTCCATTTTTGTAGTTTGTTGCGCCGTGTAGCTTGGTTACAGGGTGTATGTTTTACGGCGCGACGTCTTCACACGTTGCTTTATTTTGTATGGAAAAAAGGTTGCGCCATTATGCAACATTTTGGACATGTGGTTGCTCACGCGAACGTGTTAAATACAATATAATTATAAAAAATTAATTAATGTCAAGTAAAGTCAATGTATTTTTATATTTTTTATATTGATACAATGTCACCATTTCTAAAACTTCTATATTAGATTTTCTATAGCTGACATCCATACGATATTATTTCTCTCACGTATTGATACTGATATCTTATATGTATAAAATATATATAGAACTGGTTGTTGGTTATTAAGGAGAGTGGCAGGTTTTTGAAACAGTTTCTGGTAATCAAAACTTAAAAAAATACTATGTTAGTTTCAATACAGTAATGGATATGGAATACTTTTCATCTATAAAAAATTATTATTCATTCTAGTCCACCGGAAAAATCTACCACTGCTACAATATAAAAGTCGGAAAAAAAACAATATAGGTATTCAAAAAAATTCAGCACCTAAAATATTAACTCCGCAAAATGGTCGATACACCGGCGCGCGAATTGAAATCCACAATGCCGCTGTTATCTTTTAAAATCCAGGTTTCCCGAACGGCGGGCCCGAATTTGTAATCTTTGCGAGCACAAAAGGTAAATTGCCCGTCGGTGTTTGCCAACCGCTGTAATGATGTCATCACCGCGATCCGTGTAATCGAGGGGAGTGGCCACTTTTATAGTATCCATGGGCCAGCTGGAGGGCTGTCACACCGTGGCTTCTCCAATTTAAACGTAGAGCTGTCTATTTCTAGTTGCCAGTGTTTATTTTAGATTGAGATGGTAATATAATTAAGCTATCTGCGTTTAAGACCTAGACTTACATAGGTGTATGTTGTTTTAATCCCAGATTAACATGGGACTATATTGGTTTAGGGCTTCAAAATAATGTGCCAACTGTGTTCCTTGCCTATATAATTATAGTCTATTGGATATTGGATTTGTGATAATGTAGCCACTTGTCACTTTTTCACAATTTTCAATCTTATTCAACTCAATTTTATTTTTGGCTTAATGTGGTTCAAGCTGCCTACCCCGCTAGGGAAGTGGCGTGAAGTTTAGTTAGTTGGTTCAAGCTCCTGATTGCTGCTTGGCCTTTGCCTGCTCTTTTGGTGGGCATGATGGTATGTATGTACGAGTTTGTAATTGTTGCCTACCGTTGTAATAATGTCATCACAGCAATCCATCTAATCGAGGGAAGTGGCCACTTTTATTGTATCAATGGGCGAGCTGGATGGCTCTCACACCGTGCGTGTCTACTCGTATTTAGATACGGTGCTGTCTATTTCGTAACTAAAACGGTAAAGAAGCGAATGAGGTGTATAAGGACCGTGTCATACGGTGATCGATTCTCTTTAACTGCCTCGCTAGGGAATTGAAGTATAAATATAATATAAACATAAATCAGAATCAGAAAAGACATCGGTCTTTAAAAGAATGTGCCAACTGTGTTCCTGGCCTAGCTCGACGTAAAAGACAAATGGTGTATTGGGTATTCGGTTTGTGATTGCGTCGGTAAATGCGGTGTATGATATAACGCTTCTTGTAAGGAACAAGAAGCGTTATATCATACACTCTGTCTATTCCCTTCAAGTATTGCAAGCATAACGGAATGTACATGTGTATAAATAAATATTAATAAATAAATTCTCCAGACTGACAAATCAATTCCCTTGTCTCAAACTAAGCTTGTGCTTGTGCTATGGATACTAGGTGAACGGATAGACATATTTAAATATTTTTACTTACATCCATGACTCGAGTACAAATGTCCATGTTCATCACACGAAACAGTTGCCCCTAGCGGGATTCGAACCCGTGACCCTTTGTTTCGTGGCCAGTGTCTCTGACCACTCGACCAACGAACCAGTCGACAATATACATATGTATCATTACATGCATATACGTATATTCACCGGGCTGTTTATCAAAATGTGGCCGATATGTTCTTAAACTTCGCCTAATAATAATAAAATCAAAGTATCCCTGGCTATAAAAAGTTGGGAACTACCAATACTCTAGCCGTGAAGAAGGCTAAGTTGTAACGGCATTGAGGTAAAACTTCAGTAGGCAGCTTGTTACACTCTTGTTCGTATAATGAAGTAATTTTAGTAAAGTTTTGTCTGGATCGCACATGAAGGCTTTATTAGCAGTATATGAGCTTTAGCTTACGCTTTATTTTATACTTAGAAATAATATTAGCGAGACTAAACAGGATAGAGACTGTTAGAGAGGAGTACCTTTCGCTATATATTGGACTCAAATTATATGGAAAATTAGACATTAAGACAAAGTTTATTTATGCGCTTTTGATTTCTTACCGAATTTGAGAGTATTTTAGTACTGACTGATTAACATTTCGGGCATGTTACAACGGCCGCGGCCAGAATCGGACTAGTGGTGTGTATCGTCGTCAGTTTAAGGTCTGCTAATCGTCAATCATTGCCTTTTAATAAGTGACACTAAATACATTGTCAATGAAGTTACTGTAACGCACGCACTCATGTAATAAATAGCTTTATATTTCGTTCTTAGGCAAGGTCAGTTTGAACCACGATCTCGGATTTAATATGAGTGATTATACACTGCCATCTGACCCTCATACCCTTACAAGAAAACGAGGTGTATTAAATTATGTTACATATCCAAAATTCCCACACCGACAAGCATGTTGCAATAAATGCAAAATTTTTGGAAAACTTAAAGACACGAGTTCGGCTTAATACCAAAAACATTCGTACCCACATATGAAGAGTTACAGCACGGTGTAAATGCGGCCCAGTATGGACGTAATGTCCGGGCATACCAAAACGACATCCCGAGAATGTCCCGAACCTTTTGTATGAGTCTTATCTGCATTTCGCGGCGAAACTGCGGCCACCCAGGTAATTGAGGCCGCGCTGATTTGCGGCGCAAATTTAATTTATAAATTGTTTACAGCGGCCAAATTAATTTACATGTAAATTGTGTGCGGGGGTAGAATTAGTGATATACGGAGTGCAATTTACGGCTGCTAATTTGTGACTATTGGACATGACGGCGAATTTATTTTACTTAAATAAATTATACATTAAGTGTAATTTTAAATAAACGAGTGCTAATATATGTTAATAAAATAGGCTTTTAGAAATGTTTCTTTTAAGCCACTTCATGATCTTGGATAAATGATTGCTTAGTTTCAAGACTGAGTGGGATTTCTCATCTCAAGAGCAAAAACGCACTTTTTCAAGATACACGGTACACACAGCTGTTGCTATTAATAGGAAAGACAAATAAAACAGATATAACGTCGCTGCACCGTAGAAATTCAATATGTGCATATTTTTCAGTATATGACCCTTTCAGACGATAAAACAATATTCACATGATTTACCTGCTTAAATCATGCAGCGGCGATGTGTGATCATTTTCTATTTATTAAACAAAAAAACATAACATCACGCCGAAGGGGTAGGCAGAGTCAAAAAGCAGCAGTCCCCTTTAAGCACATTCAGCCAAAAACAAAACCGGGCTGGGTTAGATGAAAAAATGTGAAAAAGTAGTGACAAGTGGCTAGCTTTCGCCTACACAATCACATAACCACAACCCCATATACCATTAGTCGCCTTTAACGACATGCTAGGCAAGAAACACAGTTGGCACATTATTTTTTAAGTCACAGACCTTCATCGGACTATTTATTAAAAATGCATAAGTATATGTACCTTTATTGATGAAATTTAGTATTGTAGCCAGTCTAGAGCAAACAGTAAGACAGAAGTTAGGCAAATTGAACATGCATGTGGCTTATCAATCACATCATGCGTCTTACGTTTTGAGCTCGATGGAATATCTATTACCATTAGAAATTTTTATTACCCTACATTCTGAAACCATCCGTAAATATTTAACCAGACAATAAAAACTTATAGATAAAGACACAACAGAAGCCTGAGCCGAAAGAAATGCCAGCATATTGCGTAATGTCCCTTAAATCTCTCTTTTTTATTACAAGACACAAAAACATTCATTTAAGACCATTGTTGCCTTTTGAATAGGAAGCGGTAAACTGCCAGAAAAAGGATTAATACCGCCGTTAAAGTAAGAGATGATATTATAGACATGGATAATGGCTTTTTTTTACAGCCAGGAAGGAAATATGCCCCGTTTATCTATTCGAGTGGGAGCGATTGTTATTGCCTAGTTGGGTATAATTCAATAATGGCCAGTATACCATCTTTATGTTCAGTTTTTCATTAGCATACTGATTACTTATATGTTTGTCAAACTTACATACATACAATCTGAAATAGCGGAAGGATGATAGCGGAGTCCAAGGAGCGATAAATTCGTTGAACCACATTCAGCCCAAATTCAAATTGAGCTGGGTTAAATGGGAAATTGTGAAAAAGTAGTCACAAGTAGCTTGCTCGTCGTCGACATAATCACAAAACCCAATACACCATAAGTAGCCTTTTTCGAAATGTTAGGCGAGGAATACAGTTCTTTGGTTCATTCTTGTTGAGTCTAGACTAAATATATTTTTAGTGTAGAATCTCATCTATGTATGTACACAGATGGTGTCTGATATTTGTTTATTTCAGTATTACTTTACTGTCGCCTTATGTAGTGTGAATAACAGTGGGCGTATTTTATGTCAATAGTACTCAATAAAATACTTAGATATATTTCAGAAAGAAAGAGGCATTACGATAAAACTACCATCATTTACACGTTATGACAAGAGAATAATATAATTTTTGCATTATTGTATGTTTTAATATGTATGCCATAGTATCGATCCACATAAACTGATTTGAACAGTTCTTATTCCAATGTATTATTTTAAAGCAACCTCTTTGTTCAGTTAGATGCGATATTCGAATTTTAAATTAAAGAGATAAAATATTTGACAGATCATTTTACCCTGTCAAATATTTTAGTTGGTTTAATCAAAACGTAATTGATTTTTTTTCCTCTTTTTCGTGGCGTAGAAATACTTATTGAATGGTATGTATTGAATGGTTGAATATTGGCTTCGTCTCATGATGTAAATATATTGGAGTGGGTTTTAGTTAGAAGTCTAGATATTGTTCAAAAATAATAGTGATAGTGAGTGAGGCAGACTTTAGAAATTTTGGTTTCATTTGCACATATTGGACGATAGTGACTGTGTTTCTCTGGAGACGATAGTGTTGTTTCTAATAAAACTTTGTATGAAAAATAACATCAATCTTTTGAAAATAAACACAATCGAAATATTAATGTTATCAGTTATCCACTTCCTGGTTGTTTAACACTGTCCTGTGGTTATTGTTTTTGAGGAATCACTGACCCTGATGATACAGTTTTTAAAAAAATTTAACCTGACTTACGGAGTTTTGCTTTACAAGTGTGTATGTGTTTTAAGATAAAACAGTCTTACTATTTTATGTCCAACTATGCGTGTCGATAGTCTCCACAAGGGGTAGTTTTGTTTGTACAGAACAGAGGTCGCCGGACTTGACGTAATATTGATTGAAAAGCGAGAAAACGCTACGAGCAATGTTTGCTCAAGCGATTGTTTGGAAATGAATTCCAGCTATGTTTGTTGATTACGGAGTTTCAGCTTTCGTCATCTATTTACTAAGACCCTGGGAGGTTAAACAGTGAGATAAAATGTTGTGTTTTACCGCCCCGGGGCCTTTTGGCGCGGTCGCCTTTTCGGTTTTGGGTGGCGTTCGTGAATTGTACGATATGTTTAATTACTTCTAGTACTTAAGCAGAGTATCTTCAGAAATGTCCAACATTATTCATTCATAAATCATTCTCTCGGTGTAATGAAGCACTTACGTTATGTTGACATTAAATAAACTAAAAATTCAACAGAACTTTTTTTGTGTGCTTAACAGGAAGACATAATAGGCTATTTTAGTCAAAAAATTTTTAAAGCCCGTTAAGTATTGAGGTTACAAAAAATATTGCTTATATATGTTTTCTTTTGTTCAGCAAACCAAAAATTATCAAGATATAGCGTGTTAATGTACTGCGTGACGTCACTAGGTCGTTAAAATTTTACCGTCCAAATAATGTACAGACGGTGAATGTTTGTAATTATTTGAGTATTAGGTAAAGCAAAAATACGCATTTAATTTTTTTTTTAAATACACAAGGACAATTTTTTTTAAGTTAACTAGCCTATTTGCTGTTATTTCTGGAAATTGATTTATAAGTAGTTTGTAGGAAACTATTTTTAATCGGTGTGTTCGTGCAGTTTTGTTTAGGAATGGTTTTAATTAATATTTTTATTTGATTTTGCTTTTTATTTACGCTGTAGCGAATTCGTTTCGTTTTTCAGAATTTTAATTACTTTGCGTTCAAATATTTTGTTAATGTACCTACATATGAATATGACAATTAATTGGATTCAATGTGTACTTACATAGGACACATAGGATTCTAGGCGTCAAATGCATACAAGTATATACATACGAAGAAGTAGGCTTTTTTTTTTTATTTGTGTTGCTAAGCAATGCATTAGTGATTAATAGGAATCATCATCTTCATCTTCCTAGCGTTATGTCCCGTGCTTAGACGGGGTCCGCTTAGACCATGATCCAGGATTTAGCGAGTCTGGTAATTACATTGAAGCGACTGCCGATCTGACCTTCGTAACCCTAAGATAGGGGAACCAGACAATTTTTGGATCATGGTTACAAATTCAAAGTTGTTTGAATTTGCAGGTTTCATCACGATGTTTTCCTTCACCGTCGAGCTAGTGGTATAAATATGTACATAGATTTTTTAAAAATCTAGAGGTACATGCCCGGGTTTGAACCCGCACTCCTCGGTTAAGAGGCGCGTGTCCTTACCATTGCGCTACCACCGCACCGCTAGTGATTAATAGGAATCTGTGTGATAAATAACCATCACCACGCGGGGATCGGAATTCGTGAAGGAAAAAGTTGTGGAAGTAATCGGTTGCCGTAACTAATTCGGCCAAACAGTAAAACGATGCAGCCCCAGCTAGCACTAAAGATTTTTGAGGTTGCACTTACCTTGAAACACTGATCAGGGTGCTCCTTAGCCATCCTCAACGCCGCCGAGCGCTGCGTAACGTAGGTTCAAGTCGAACAAAAATCACGAATCAGAATAGGTTTTTTTCACGAGCTGCTATCAACGACAAAGCATGGTGACAGGTCAGAATAATCCGACCTCAAAATATTATATTTTCTGGATTTTAATATTTAGTGGATCACATCAAATATTATTATGACACTATCGAGACTAGTTGGGAAAGCATCACCCGTCTGGTATATACTTGGTATACTTTTGTTTTTCTGGCGCACTCGAAAAATATTTGAAATAACAAGTAGAAAGCAAAGTGGCAAACGGCAAAGAAGGATATTTTCATTTTACTTCCCTATATTAGCGTCAATATTTCGGTCGGTATCATGATGCTAGGGAATCATGCTAATCCCTAGGGATTGCAATACTGGATTCAGCAAAATGTTAGCTGTGCTGGAACCAGCGACATGTGCTGGTTCAATGCAATCCCTACTAGAGATTAAAATGCTGGATCAAGGAATACAGCTTGGTCCAGCATAATTATAGCTATGCCTTAATTCATAAAAAATGCTCCTGAATTGCATGCTACAATGTCACATTTCCCTTTTCACATGATTTTGCTAGAACCATAGATTTATAAGCCGCAGAAATCAAATCTTTTGTTTCGTATTCTACGGGATTTTTGTCCGATCAGCCTTATTTCTTTACTTGATTTACTTTTTCCGTATTGCGTCTTAGTTCAAAGTAAATTGAACTTTTCTCGTCTGGTTATACGGTCGCTTTTCCAGGTTGCATTGTGATGGAATCAATAATTTCTAGATATGCGAACACGTAAGCAATATGGTTTGGAATGAACTCAATGGATTGTAATGCGATGAAGCTGGAGTTGATGTTTGTGTACATGCATGATTGTTTGCTGCACTGATCTTGTGTTTCAGAGAAATTTAATCTTTATATGTTTCATTATTAAGGAAAAGTATCGGTTGATGACTGAAATTGAAGTGAAAAAAATTCTAAGAGATTTAAAATCAATATGAATTCTGGCTTTGTTTTGTTGAGTTTCTTTATATTATTTTTCTCTTAAATACTTTTCTATATATGTGACGATAAGTCAAATAATAGGTGAAAACAGTGCATCATTAGCGAAGAGTTAATTTGTACTGCTAGTTTGGTGGTAAGGGACACAGCTCATTAATTGGAAATTTGCACTTTTGGAACTTCTGGGGTGTTATTTAAATATAAGATAAATAGATAAAGTTGGGAGTTTTTGTAGGTTAGGTTAGTTAGACCTTTTGCGAAAGTGATCAGTTGTGAAAATGACATTCTGTGAAAGTGACCAGTTGCGAAAATGACATCTGCTAAAGTGACCATTTGCAAAAATGACATTCTGCGAAAGTGACAAAATTTTTCGCGATGACCATTCGCAAAAATGACGATCTGCGTCAAAATCCCCGAAGTAAGTTCGCATATTCTAAAAAATTGTGAAAGAACTCCCAAAACATTTGGAGACAAGCAAGACTAATATTTGCAGAATGAATATATCCATGAGCACAGAGAAAAGAAAACAGCAATGAATAGGGAAGGAATAATAAGACATTTGCATTGATATGTTTTGTTTGTTAAATCAACTCTGTATGTGGGAATACAGTAAATGAAGATTACTCCTCGTTCCAGTAAATTCCAGTATCAGTAAGTTTGTTAACGTTATGTAATTAAAAGGATATTTGAGAATAATAAATAAGCCAAATAAATTCTTATTAAAATATAACTAGCAGCGCCCCGCGGTTTCACCCGCGTAATTCCCGTTCCCGTGGGAATATCGGGATAAAATATAGCCTACGTTACTCGCTGATAAAGTAGCTTTCCATTAATACAATAATTATTCAAATTTGTTCAGTAGTTTCGGAGCAGTATTTCTTTATAATATTAGTTAGTATAGATTTATCATAGCCGGTAATTACGACTTTTTGCTTCGTAATCGTTGGCAATATGATGTGTTTTTTATATATATATATATATATATTGATATTGAAATGATGTGTTTGTTTAAGTTATATTACAACAATTAAAGCTAAGTTTATTGAATATTTTTCAAACAAATTCAAATTTTCACCTGCTTAGGGGTTGATTCGGATAAATTTTAGGTAAGAGAGGTTCATTTGTACAGTTTAACGTTTTTACAAGCTAATGACACTGCCGTTTGGTTTAATAAATATGAAATAACCGCAATCTTTCATAATCTGCCAGAAAAACACTTTGCGGTTTATTAAAATGAGTAAAGATCTTTTTTGCCTAGTGTCTAAAGTATTTACTAATTCTTTTAGTTCGCCTCTTTTACACACCATGGGTCCAAAAGCTTTGTTTTTTTATGTCAATTTGACTTAAGGAAATAAGTAATGTTCAGTATTTTTTGAAGGGTTACCGGAACATGTGTATTTTTTAAATTTTTCTTATTTATTCAACGGACTTTTAATAAAGTTGACGTTGTTTTGTGTTTTAAACAGTTGGTTAATTGATCTGGAAATTGAAATACCTTGCTTTTAGAATTTGATTAAGAGTGTGAAGTGATTAGCTGCATGTATATATAACCTGCTAGCATGGGAAAAGTAGTATCTATAGAAACCCATGTAACGGCAATAAAATTCCCGTGTTGTACTGACGAATTCCCAATATACTACGTGACATTTGCAGAAGGTGAGGTTTGGTTGCCATTAATGAAAAAAATATGTTTATCTCGTTTTTTTATGGATTTTCAAAGGGTATTTTTAGTAAGAATTGACAAATAAATATAAAACATGGGGTGTATAATTCTTTATACCTATAGTCCACATTTTATATTTGTTTGTTTGATTTGTTCTTGAATATTGTTTCTACAGTTATAGTTATAATTAGACCTCTCAATATAGCCTTATAAGGATTCCCATATTAAGAAAAAAAAATAGCTGGTGATTGTTAATATTTACTGTTTATCTAATCTATTACATCTACTTTATTCTAATGCGAAGAAGATAGTCCACTTTACTCCATCACTTTTGTTAAGCACCGAGGGTTTACGAAATAAGATACCCCGAGTTGTGTACAAAAGTCAGCGTGCAAAAAGAAAAGAAATCTCTGTACGCCTTGTGCTCAAAGGTTAATCCGTTTACCCCGGGAAGCGAAACAATTCCCTCTAAATATGTTATTGTTCCATCTTTTGCAAAGACGCAAACATCGCAGAGTCAATCGTTTATTTAATTAGCCGCAGTAAAACAGACTCGTAGACTTCAAATGCACGAGAAATAAATAAGAGCTGTTTTTTTTTCATAAGGATCCGTGCTTAGGATGCTGTTTAATATCCAGCTTTTTTTAGCGTTGTTTCTTCTTTAGTAGAGGTCCGCTAAGATCTTTTTTTCGCCTTTGTCAGTACTTGCAGCTTGCGAGTAAAGGGTCTTTCCAAATTGCAAAATATCCAAGTCGCAAATGTCGAAATCGCAAATTCCAAGTATTACAATCGATGCTCCTGGATCTGAAGTCTGGTTAAACTACTATGTGGTCTTCATAACTTTTGAATACATGAACCAGACAAAATGGCTAATGGTTCCGTAATTATTTGCATGTGCAAGTTCGAGATATTTGCTCCCACCACTGAGCTGGTGGTATTAGATCTAATCCAAATGTAGGCTAACTTTAACCAATAAAATTTTTTTGATTCATATGTAACGGTTAAAATAAGATTGCAGATTTGTAGGAAATTAAAAACTTTTAGCCGCAAATTTTGATATTCAAACTTGTTTTTGATGGCTTTTAAATATATTTTTAACTAGCAGCGCCCCGCGGTTTCACCCGCGTAGTTCCCATACCCGTGGCAATATGAAAATAAAATGTAGCCTATGTTAATCGCTAATAAAGTAGCTTTCCATTGATGAAAGAATAATTCAAATCGGTTTAGTAGTTTCGGAGCCTATTCAATACAAACAAACAAACGGGAACACAACGTTTTGTTGAGTTACACTGTCACTCAGAGTGAAAAAAATGTGGCATTGAGTAGCAGTGTTGCTAATCGGTAATTTTTTACCAATGGGTAACAGTGTTACACAAAATTGTGTGACTCAACGGGAACAAAGGAAGCAAACATACAATTAAATCATTCATCTTTATAAATAGTATAGATTAAGGAAATAAGTTTAAAGATTGAATGTTTGGCTATTCTTCAGGACTGGGTCACAGCTTCGGCGCAACAGTGACGGATGACTCAGGGGGTTTTAACCGAGAAAGTTCCGGTAATTTCACACGTCCCGAGCTAGGCGTATCCATGAGGGTTCCTTTGATAAAAAAGACAAAATAATTATCTCTAAAGTGAAATCAGTATCAAAATTGAATATCATAAAAATCAATTCCGTGACTCCGAAGTAAGTTGATAAAAGCTATCAGACGTAAAAATCTTGTGATTTTGCAAAAAGGAGCCTTTTTTTTAGCAGTAATGCCCTCACGGCTAATAAAAAAATGTGTCAAATGACATCTTGAAATTACGCAAATGATATGAACATCCCTATTCATTTTAAAGCTTCGATATAGCTAAGTACAGTGTTGCACGAAACAAAAGCAAAATGGGTGTAACAGAAAAAAAATAAAGCGTGGAAGATGAAACAACGATGTTCAAAGCTTCCTCGGTTGGACGGAGCAAATTGGCCGGCCATTGTCTTAACAATCTAAAGCACGGCTTACAATGGCAAGCGCGAAGTTTCTTTGCAAATGAAAACTTGAATTGCACTCGTTTTTTGTTTGTGGTGCGTTTTTGCAGTTAACGGTTTCGGGATTAGCAAGCGGAGCGTAAATAGCTGCATGGTAAGGACATACGCCTCGTAATCGAGGGCTATGGGTTTAAGTCCAGGCATGGACCTCTAAATTTTTCAAAAATCTATTTACGTATTTATACTACTAGCTCAAATGTGAGGGAAAACATGATGCTCATACCAATAACTATGGATGTGTAACGATGATCCAAATTGTCTGCTATCACATTATCACATCAACAGTCACTTCAATGTCAGACTCGCTAAATCACGTTTTAAGCGGAACCCGATTAACACTAGACATAATGCTAAGATGATGGTCTCGGGATTAACAAGATGGTTGTCTTGAAGTATGTTATGTAAAATAGCACATCACATCAATGCAATTGTATACTACAGTGGCTGGCCTGAGAGTCATTTTTATCCAAGCAAATAAATACATTTTATTTTCCAATTAATCAAATGTGTTTAGCATCACTTGCCAACACTATAAACTTTACCAAAAGTGGCTTAATTTCAATATTGTGACGTGAGCTAAGTAAACCCAATTTCCCAGTATCCATTTTAAAGCTGTCGGGTTGAATCCAGCGGAGCGTCGATGTTTTTAATTTCAGGTTTTTATACCGACGCGCGGCAGTAAGTGGTCGCATTTATTTTCTTTGCTTTGTCTTGTTTTCTTAGCACAATTTGCGATTTGTGGCGTTGTAGTGGAAGGAAAAAATAGATAGTGATAGAAAGAAGGAATATTAAAATTTACTTTTATATTGAAATTTTGTTATTTATGATGTTTCCTTTCTGATATAACGAATAATCTTATTAATCTGTTATAACGAAATAGTACGTGATCTCTGTCTACCCCTATGGAAAAACGGCGTGACATTATGTATGTACATATATATAATTATTAAATATTTTTATTAATGTTTTCTTTTACTTTATCTTTTTTTCCATTACTTATAAGGTTCTTTTAATGAAGGTAATAAATATTAATATATTTTTTTAAATAATTCCTTCGTTTGTCTGGTCAGTATCATCGAAATATGAGGGTATCTGACATTTCTAGTAAAAAAAGAAACTTAGAACGTATGTTTGTTTAACGTATATGCGCTTAAGGCGGCGGGGGCGGGGCGACACGTGAAACTTAATGAAACTTTTTCTCTTGTCGCGGGCTCAGTGGCGCCAGGCTGTATTGGCCACATGTGCCTACTTTGCATACTAGCCGTGTTCTGAGTTTTGGACGGAATTGCAGTAGTGCGCTTGGGTGGTACTGGCCCATGAGTCTTGCGGTATTGGTCCTTCGAGCCGGATGGCTATATTGCTAATAGCATAAATGGATTTTTTACTAAGTGGATTTCAATGGTGCGCTTTAAGTCTTTTAAGCAGTAACTCATCAATTCTGTTCGTTGTTCGCTTAAAGTAGATAGATATTTAGAAAATCCAATAAATGGTCGTAACAAAGTTGGATATCT
Organism: Glyphodes perspectalis; assembly: GCA_951394215.1. Classification (NCBI taxonomy): domain Eukaryota; kingdom Metazoa; phylum Arthropoda; class Insecta; order Lepidoptera; family Crambidae; genus Glyphodes; species Glyphodes perspectalis. Next base: position 12,343,907 of record OX596218.1, on the reverse strand, counting down.
TGTTTGAATCTTAATTGTCTATTGTATTTTTTAAAACCTTCGGCGTCAAAATTAAATTGGATACTTTGCAATAATATCATTAGATAGTTAAATTAATCATTCTAGTTAAAATCGATACCAACTCTATTAGCCGTATTTCCAATTACGATATTCACTATTTATGGGTTAGCCCCCAAGCGACCATCATTCAAATTTAAATCTCAATATGATATCCGTTTAACTAATGTGTACTAAACTCTCCTAAGGGACAGTTGCGGTCAAATATTTATTGCCTTTGTACAGTCAACTTAAAATATTTTATTATCGTGTCAGGTAAAGTATATGGAAATATCACGGACACACACTTTAAACAATTATTTTCAATACTATGAATGGAAGACAAAAATATAATTTCAAAAAAACAAAAATATATTTCAATATAATTTCACCACACGGAGTCGAAGGCAACTAGAAATAAATCTTAAAATATATTATTTGTGTAGTATTAATAGCTATTTCATCTTAAACTCATGTTTAAATTTTGATTTTAAAAGTCAAGTAAGTAATTTAGACTCCACAAAATTTAAATTTTTTGGAGTCCAATCCACTTGACACTAAAATGTATGGACTATCGTCACAAGCAAGTAGTCCATACATTTTATAGTAGAGCTAGAGATTTATAACTTTGTAAAAAATAAGTTACTTTATAACTTACTTATTGTACCTACCCTAGGTGGGTAACCTACGAAGTCAGGGCAGAAAACTAGTCTGTAATAAAAAAATTACAACTTTAGCCATTTCACGCGGGTTACACTACATCGCAGACTGTTAGTTCAACGGTATGTTAAATTCAGTATGGGAAAGCATGGTTTGTAAACAGCGTAGTTTCAATTTACATTTTACTTGCTTTATTTTTAGACAGCGAAGTACTTAATTTGCAGACAGTCCATTTATTTTGACGGTGTTGAAACAAATGGGCGGCTATTTTCTGGATCCACGTCGCATGTCCAGCAGAACGTGTGTTTTTTTTGTGTCGTCTCTCTCTCTGATGGCAGATTATAACGACAATTTCTTTTAATTATTGTAGTAAGTACGATAGTTTAAAATAAATTTGAAAAATCATCATACTGACACACCAATTCCCTAGCTCCAAACTCAGCATACATGCTTGTTCTATGGATACTAGGTAACGGTTATTTTCACATAAAATGTATGTATCTAAAATCTATGTCCATTTTCATTACACAATAAAATCGGGGTGACCACGACGAACCCGTGACCTTTGATTACTATTTTGGCCAGAGACTGTCTCTGACCACTCGGCCATACCGCCAATCGGCCTAATCTATCGAGCGTTCTATAGTATTCACCGCATATTATGGATACAGACATACGATATGACAAAAGTCGTCGATAAAGCTGTACTGTAAGTAGATAGATAGACCAAGCCGATTCACCTTTGTTTATAATATAACTGTTTAATTAAACTTCACGCCAATTCCCTAGCGAAGGCATAGAAAACCGTTACATACGTTTACAAGTATTAACAGTTCGATCAGTTTTAAACAACAAATAGCCAATACATCCGCCCTGAAACATGGAAACATTAATAGTGCGAATTGATTTAAACGGAACATGAGGAATTTACATAAGGGTACACGCAAACGTGACTTCTGACGTCGCCGTATCATTGTTAGTTAATAATCTATCTAGCAAGATCCTTTTTTCAGTAGCTTATCTTCTCAATTATAGTAGGTGCTAATTGCATTTGTCATAATTGTGTCTATTTGTATCAGTAAAATAACAATTATAGTCGTGTGACAAACGCAAACCTAGTCTGACTTTTATCCCCAGCCTAAGCCACTTGCATGCCCCGAGCAATAATTCACACGCATCCCCGATATTTCAAGTGGATTCGGCGTTAATCGCACGGAAAAAATATTAATCGATTGCGATGCACATCCGTTAAGTACAGCGGTCCGGGTCGGACGCGGTCGCGCGGAAGTGTTTGCGACGTGCATTTGTATTTGGTTTGTGCGATTACGTGCCCCGGATATTAATAGGTTCGGACTATGGATACTGGTTGTATTTCGGCTTTGCACAATTAGCGTTTTTGGTCTATTCTGTCAGACTCTGTCCGCTCTATACGCGTGGAGTTTGGTCTGTTAGACTCACGACACTAAAAGATCTGAAGTAGAAAGTTACATGAAGAACATTTAACTTAGATTTCAGAAGAGCCAACGTTTTAGTAGAATGAATTAGTTGTGATTAAATTTTGGCCACCTGTTACTTTCTAGTAACTCAACTATTTAAATAAATAGTTTAAACGTGTAAATGTGACGGACTGAGTAGATATTCTTGCATTTATAATATCATTGAGGATGTTTATGCCTTGCGTGAAACTTGATTGGATTATTTCTATTTAAGAAAAATCTCAATAAATAATAATAAAATAAATAAATATTCCAGACTGACACACCAATTCCCTAGTTCCAAATAAGGCTTATGCTTGTACTATAGATACTTGTTGAACGTATAGCTAAATTAATATAATATATCCGGCTACTTTCGTGACCAGGGTCTTTGACCAATCGACCAACGGGCCAGTGCATAAAGATCTCCCAAAATCATCTAATAACTTAAACTTGTATAATTTTCGTTGGTGTTGCGCATTAGAGCTTAACCTCGTTGTTCCGTTCAACGAATCTACCAATCGCGTAGTCGGATCTTAAACCATTAATTTGACTGAACATAAATTAATTACAAATAATTTTCGAGGCAGCCGGCTAGGTTCGTCATTCATCTTCAGTAGGTACCTACGTCAGACGTTTCGCTCAGATCACCTGTTACCGAAGTTCTATTTTAGGTATCGGGGGATACCTAAAATAGGGCTTAGGTAACAAGTGCCCTTTCGTGTATATAGTCATTATTTCAACTGACATAATATAATAGCGCGACTATTAAATTATGACTTGGTTGTTATTTAATTTATAATTACACCTCGAAGATTATTTATTGTTCGTTAATTAATGATGTCACTAATTGTTAAATTAAATCTTAAAATTTTAACACTGCACTTTTTGATACAAAGTTGCACGTGCAAGGTAGGATAGTGAGGAGAATTGTTTAAAAGGCAAAGTAAGCTAGGAGGGGTGAGAGCTTCCCGCTCCCCCGCCAGCCCAGTACAAATACAACAAATACAAATACAAATATTTTATTTCGATAACTTAGTCTATTACTAATATCAGATGTAGGAACTTCCCTTTAGGCAAAACATTGCCTGTGGTAGGAGTAGGTAGTAGGTAGTAAAGGCCGCCTTCGGCAAACAACCGATAGTCCTCTCCCAAAATAAAAAAAACTAGTTGGGGTATTCTTATATTAGACTCTAAACTAATAAATTGATCATCGTTTAACTGGCGCCTCGTCTCTTTCTGAACAACTAGGTACCTCCACTCGCCCGGCAGAATCCAATTAACTCTAACACATATTTCATATCACTTATTTATACATAAGAACGTACGTCTATATTTTTACTAGCTCGACGGTGAAGGACGTTATAATGACAATGAAACTGGCATATTCAAATATTATGCAATAGATGTGTGACCATAATCCAATTTGAGTGGTTCCCGTATTAAAAATAAGGTCAAAAGATCAGACGACAGTCGATACAATGACTAGATCCACTGAATCTAGATCATGATCCATTGCCCATTTAACATTCGGAATACCTAACTGTATCTTCATCAACCGTATCTCGTTTTGACTCTCATCGGAACGGAACGGAACTTATCGCCAAATGATTATGACATGTGATCAAAATATGACAACTTCAAATGTAATATATTGGTAGAAAAAAATGCAAAATCTATAAAAAAACACCCATTCTGAGACGTTACTTCATAAGAAAAAAGGAAAATAAAAACAAATAACAACTAATCTCTCAATCTCAAATTTATCATTTTTCGACTTTAACAGATTCAACAATCAACATCATTTTTATTTCAGCTTATAGATCGTTATTATCTATTGTGATGGAATAAAACTATCTTTAATTTTGGTAAGAGGTTCGATTTGAGGATGGAAAATTATATTAGGATATTAGAGGGAATTAATTTCTTGAATCCGAACGTATTTGACTCTGGGAATTGAATTCGTGTGATTTCTTATGTAAGCAATTGTTATTGGACTGTTTGTTCCTTTACATACGTAACATCACGCCCTTAGTCCCTTAAGGGGTAGGCAGAGTCGGAGGGGCAACGAGATCCTTTAACCACGTTCAGCGAGAAATAAAACTGGGCGGGGTTAATAAACAAATAGAAAACTTTATTTGATACATACAAAAAAAAAACAAGTAACAGGAAAGGGACAAAACATATAAATGTGTAGAAAATAATACTACTTCACAATAAATTAACAATTGGTTTTAATTAGGTAAGGAAAAATACAGATGTACAACCGATTTGAAAAAAAAAAAGTACATAACATCACGCCCATAATCCCCGGAGGGGTAGGCAGAGTAAAAGGGGCAGCAGGCCCCTTTAACCACATTCAGCCAAAAACAAAACTGGTCTGGGTTAGATGGAAAATTGTGAAAAAGTAGTGACAAGCGGCTAGCTCATCGCCTACACAATCACATACCCAGACCAACATCGCACCAAAAGAAAAGTTAACACCGTATAAGGGAGCATAGATAAAAAAAAAGTTATTGGCGGCATTAATTCCTACGAAGATTATACCTGGGTGTTTTGCTAAATGCGCGCCAGCGATTCTATAACGAACTTCGCTGACGCTCGTATCGCGTCACAGACTTATTCGGGTGGACAAATCGGAACTAACTCCGAGTTCCGTACTATGAGTTCTTAGTAAACAAGTTTGTGGCGCGATACGAGCGGTAACGAAGTTCGTCATGTAATCGCAGATGCGCATTTGTCTAAGCACCTGGTCTACAAAATGCAACAAGAAGTGTGTGCCAAAACGACACCCGCTCAGCTCAGACGTGAGCTACATGACAATCAGGCAGATCACGACGTTGGTTTTCAGAGGGTACCTGATCTGCCTACACAAATATTAAATTATCTTTAAAGATAAGATAAAGATTTAGATAAAGATAAAGATTTATTTATTTGCTAAACATGTGTTGGTAATAATAATACATTGTTATGATGCTTATTATAAGATGTTAAATAATTATTTGAGTTAACATGTTTTACCACGACTGGTGTACAAATAGAAAAAATAAATACTATTTAAATCATGCCACTAATAAAATAAAATACCAAAAAGAAAAAAAAATAATAAAAAATTTTTCATTTAAACAAAATAATAACAATAATAGAACATTTATAAAAATTATAAAAAAAAAATTGCACATTTTCATTCAATCATATAGGAATTATAGAGATTTATCATTAAGAAAGTCATTTAAATTATAATAGCACTTATCTGTCAATATTTTTTTAATAGCCGTTTTAAATAATATACCATTTAGATTTTTAATATCTTTGGGAACTTTATTATAAATTAAAGGAGCCCTGCATATGACACTTTTCTGCATCAGTGCTGTTTTAGCTGGATGGATACAAAGCCTGTCATTATCACGTCGATTCCGTTTTACATTATCAGAAATGCGAGGGAACAGGTGGGGGTTACTTCTAACAAACACAGTCACTTCCAGTATATAAAGCGATGGAACTGTGAGTATGTTGTGTTTTTTGAATAGTGGCTTACAGCTGTTTGTTTTGTTTACTTTTTGTGTTTGTAGGTATGTGTATTTGTTAAGGTCACTCAAGGTGCGGCCAGAATACCAGCGCTGCAGTGGCTTACGGGTCGGTGCAGCTCATGCTGACGCACCTTGTTGGCTACAAAACGGTCTCGTGTATTTTTTTTATTAGTATTATTTTTTCATGTAGGTTTTTATTGTTAGTATTTTTTTTATGAGTACTTTGTAACTTTATGTCTTGTTGTTTTGTGGTCAATAAATGTTTTTTCTTTCTTTCTTTCTTTCTTTCTATTTTTTTATTCATATCAAATTCATTACGAAATGTCGTATTTGGCAGATTCAAAGGCCATAATAGTCAGTTATTAGTTTACAATGAAAACTTCTGAACACTAGCATTATGTCCCACATTTTAGTCAGATGTCCACTGTCTAGGCGGATGATCATCCTAGAGTTATTAGCGAAGAAGAGACGGCCATCTCTCAATCTTAGACAGGAGAATCACACAAATGCATGGACTCGGATAAATAAATACGATGTTTACACCTGTCCAATTCTATCCAATACCCCTCGCGTTTTAGGCACGAGGCCTTACCATTCTAACAAAACCCCTCTTAAAGCTCCGCAAATATTTGACTAGGTCAGTCTTAAATCTAATATGGTCTTCTAACTAAGCCTTTCTTTGAACCGTGAGACCTTAAATCCCTCGTTTCCATATACGATGAAAAAGTAATTACCTACACTGTACGAAAGCTCAAACATTCTTTTATAAAAGCTTTCTTTTGTCTACAACAAAAAGAGAACTAATTCTAACAGGCCAGGGGCAAACGTCGAAATAATGTGAATGACACGAGATTTTCTTATGTTTTTAATTAGTAGTAAAAGTATGTGATAGAAAATCGTTTGTATTTTTCCTGTATAATAATGGCGATTCATTTATTGCATTTTTTTATATATTATATTTTATATTGCATATATTTATTTTAAACCACAAAATTACCAATTAAGCATATAATTTCATGGTAAGCAGTTCCAGATGTATCATTGACCATATCCGTGTGGCCGACTATAGGGTCGGTCGAGTGCCCATGGCCGACCGGATAACTATGGTCAATGATTTAACTGTGGTCAATAAAATGAGTATAGCTAGTGATATTGTTAAGGTCAGTCGCGTGATTGTGACCTGTTTCTTTACTAGGTTCGGTCCATTTCTTATTTGAGTCATAAATCTAAGGTTAGTCACATTTATTTGATAGTAACTAAATTTCGTCACAAGTCTGAGGTAAAATTGTGGCTATAACTAGTTTAATACCTAATTTCAGTCACACATATAATATTGGTAACAAATCTCAAGTCGCTTCGGTTATTAAATAACCGTTACAGCTAATATTAACAATATCAATCATTCACGGCAAGAGGTAAGATGAATAACCACCGCAAAATCTGTATTTTCTGTGCAAAATTACATATTTGCCGATGTCCACCGCCCGATATTAGCCGAATTGATAGACGCACGCAAATACATGCGAAATCGGAACGTTAAACGCGAAAACGGGACATTTCATCGAATTGCGAATTCGTTGATGGCTGGAATTCCGATTGGGGATTTTGTTGCTGGTGCTAAAGTGTTTCTCAATTTGCGGGTACTGTTGGTAATATAATTGTTTGTTATTTTTGAATACAGTTTAATAAACACAATTATGTCTTTAAAATTGTATTATTTGCTTATTGTCATGATAAATGACGTCATTCGGCACTATGAGGCACATACAAATGTACTGGGATTTATGTTATATTGCAAAACATTAAATAAATACTCTATTTATATCATAATTTATAAAATTCTCTAGTATCATTTATATCGACTGCAATTAATTTGGCATTACTAGCCGGTGACCATAAAAAAACGCAGTTTTAGATAAATTCTAATATGATTATACTTTTAAACTGATGGCAAAATCAGCATTTTAAATCGTAGTTGAAATTTTGCATTTAAAATGCTCGAAGTTTATCTTGAACATAATTTTAAATTAAGCAGTAGCAATAATCTTAAAGCATCTATAGTAGAATAGACGAATCGGCTGAACAGACAAGCGATTTATGTAAACCGTATCTTTGTTATTCAAATCATTAGAGATTTACATTACTCAACATAATTAAAATCTTTAAGAAATAAGACTATATTACATACCTGAAGGAATAGCCAGATTCCAAATTTAGTCAAAAATAAAGTTGGGTTAGATGGAAAAATGTGCAAACGAACTGGTAAGTGGTTACATTTAACCGCGTGAAGATTAAATAAATATTTTATTCATAGGTACTATAAATTGGCAATAAAACAATACCATATAGGTACAATTTCCCGAATCGACATTTAAATCTGATGATAAAATCGACATTTTAAATCGATGATGTAATTGTCATTTCAAAATACTACACAGATCATTTAACTAATTGTATATCGAGCAGCCCGGTATCACTATACCGGGCTGAACTAATTTACAAAACAGCAATGGCGAATTCGCAACAAAACGAGTACGCGTCGGCAAATCGGCTACAACGACAGCTGAGCGATTTATGCGCCGCCGATCACGGCGCGGCTGAGTTACTGCGCGCTGCGAACGAAGTGCGTTGAACCGACGGGATTACAAGATTCATTTAAAACCAACGTTCAACTGATGGTGGACTTGATTTTTCAGCTGCTGATTTAACCAATGTGAAAAATCAAAACTAGTTATTCTAAACAGGTCGCGATGAAATTAATACACTGATTATTTTCAAGTTACCTTACTTTATACTAGCTTTTCGAGAAAGATATACATAGACCTGTCAGTAAGTTATTTTTGTATTATATTATTAATAAAAAAAGACATTTGCAACAAAACGAGAACACGTCGCGACGGCAAATCGCTACAACGATAGTTGAGCGATTTATTCGCCGCTAATCACGGCGCGGCTGAGTTACTGTGCGCTGCGAACGGAGTGCGTTGAACCGGCGGGATTACAAGATCCATTTACAACCAACGTTCAACTGACGGTTTGTGTTTGATTTTTCAGCTGCTGATTTAAACAATGTGAAAAATTAAAACTAGATATATTTTAAACATATATTTAACTTGCTTTATACTAGCAACGTTTTGATTTTTCAGTTAGCGATATAAAAAAACTCTAATGTGAAGAATAAAATAAAAACATGATTATATCGAAAAGGGAAAATGCATGATTTTAAGCTTTCGCGTTGTATTATCACTAGAAATAATACTAACGGTAAACCATTATGTCGTTTGATGCTAATTTATAATATGTGTGTCACGTTTTTTCTATGTACTAGTAAAGTCAAAATATATAATGGTTTCAACGGGAACAAAGGATAGAATCAGCTAAGAATTTTAAATAATTCATAGGATTTTCATTTTAAAACAGTAATTGAATTAGCATTTTAAGCCGGCCGCCTTAGAATGCTGATCCACGTATGATTCTTAGTTTAGCTATCTTTATGCTTGTGATGTCGAGTCGTAAAATATCATCACGCCCGTAATCCCCGAAGAGGTAGGCAGAGTCAAAGGGCAGCTTGCTCCCTTAACCGCATTCGGCCAAAAATTAAACTGGACTGCGTAAGATGGAAAAAAAGTAGTGACAAGTGGCCAGCACATCGCCCACTCAGTGACACACCCAAAACCCGATATAACTACCATTAGTTGCCTTTTACGACACGCTAGGCAAGGAACACAGTTAGCACATTCTTTTTTTAAGTCCCAAACCAACATGGGACCTAACAACTACAAATACAGTTAATTTCCTCAAAGCAATTAGTCCTTACTCCCAATTTTTGTCCAATCGACAATTCGTAAAGACAAGACTGAACAAGTATTCCATTACCAAGAAAAACAACGGAAAATTGGAAGGCGAAGGGCTATGAATTATAATTGAACGTCTTTGAATCAATTTTCGGAATGAACGACGAAGCTATCCTGACTTGGGAACTAGTAAACTTTGGAAACAACGGTTCCCAAAGTTGTAAAGTGTCCACCGGTAAACGTGATTTTTATTAATTAATTTATTTTCTATTATTAACGTTAATTATTTCAGGTATATGTTTACAGAAATGGTGCTATAAACATATAACTAAAACCTGAAACACGTGACATCCATAGGAAAACTACATAACCAATGGTAAATTCAACATTTAGGTATAATTGAGTATTTTTATAAGAAACATGTCAAATAAAATTAATAAATGTATACTACGTATATGTATAATATGTATAATATGTATACTTGAAGTTGAAAATATTGCTAATTATTAAGTTAGTTTGTTTCTCTTTTTTATTAGAATAATCTATTCTAGAAAAAAATAGTAAGTAATATTATCATAACTGCCTCGCAGTAATACTACTATGTACTTTTCCTGTTTATTACTTTTTCTCGTATTAACTTAATGTTTCATACAAGCTGTCAGAAAAGGATTTGATATCTCTATCCATTCAAATATTGTTTTTTTGAACAAAATATGTGTTAGTCTATGTCGCAGTTCAGGATAATTACAATGGTAGAATTTTTTTTTTCTTGAATCACCTGGTCTGAATGAAATTGTGATCAATGCCATTTTGATCACAAGTTGGTAGGTATTGAAAAACTTCCTTTTTTTTTATAAGTATTTGAGTATTTTTGTTGCCAGTAGGTACTTTTATTTCCAGCCCCAAACCTTTCAATGTTAATTTGTAATTATAATAAGTAATATCTTTAAATAAATGCAAATTATAGAAAAATATGGCTTATTAATCAACGATTTGAAAAGTTTGAGGGCCTATGCTTCAGAGTCAACGACGAATTCGGCCATCGAAGTTCGAGAATTCAATTATGTGCCAACGTTTTACATTTTAATTATTAAGGACGAAGTTTGGTCGTTGAACTTGCCATGTATGTTAATATTTTCGTTAATTTTGTTTTGGCTCGTTACTCTACGGCAGTGCTTCTCAAACTTTTTATGCTATGGAACCCTTTTAGGAAGCGGAGTATTTGACGGGACCCTAGAAGGACCCTAGAGGCGGCAGTGCGGGGGGGGGGGGGGGGGGGTTGTAATAATCGATTTTTAACGGATTTTCCCCCAGGATTTATGATCAGTACCAATTTTCGTGGAACCCCCAGAAAGGCTTCACGGAACCCCAGGGTTCCGCGGAACACACATTGAGTATAGCTCTACGGTATAGGTACATGTATTTGTGAGACAACTAGCCGTACCCGCGGTTCCATCTGCGTTTATGGTTAATGTGTCGAAGCGTGATGTTATACAGCCTAATAGTCTTCCTCGATAAATTGACTATTCATCACAATAATAATTATTCAATTTGGACCAGTAGTTCCTGAGATTAGCTCGGTAAACCAAACAAACAATTTTTTTAGCTTTAGATAGATATATACGATATAAGTAAGTGTAGATTAGACGGGGCTGTAAATCAGCTAAATTATTTTATCCTGTTGCTGTGAACTCCTCCTCCTTGAATTGATTGTTTTGTTGCAATATTTTTATTTGTAGTGAAGGTCATTGTTACGGAGAAAAGGAATGAAATACAAGGGAAAGGGAATTAAAATAATACAATATAAAATAAAATAGTTAAAAAATACAGACAGACGTGCAGTAATAATTAAGAAAGAATGACATATTAAAAAATATTCAAAGTTATAAACGAGTAACAAATACAAAAATATAAGAAAAGATTTGAAGAGTCATTATTGTATCGCTTTTGTCAAATATATAATTACTTTTTAAATTTATCAACAATAATTCAAATTGCAATTACACTGCAAGTGCAATCGATACATTCATCGAATATATTCCGCGGCGCTGCATCCGAGCGCCATAACAACGCTTCGTGTCGAATGCGGGGCACTGCAATTTCCGTACAACTACAATCTGCGATCAAATTCGTTGGTAATGCACTTGCTGTGAAGGGTTATTATTTTAACATTTTCGACGCGCTTGTGAATTGATGCCGTCTTTGGAGACGTGTCTTACTTAGCTCAGATAACTTTCAATCACTTGCAGGTATCTACTATTACTTATATGCATCTGATCGTACAAGTTACTATCTATGTATATACATTTTTTTACAAAGGAATTAGTGAACTTGAAACGTAAAGCACTTGTTTCTTTGTTTAGTTAGATCAAATCTTGAGACCCATCTGCTCTTATCAGATGTTGACTCTTTAGTATAAATTTTCTTTATAGTGCTGTAGGACATTGTATTTTATTTCAAGTAATAGCCACGAGGATAACAACAAAAGAGAAAGACGACTCACCAAGAAGCTACTAAAATCGAAGCAACAAAAAATTAGCAGACAATAGCGCGAACGTAACAGCATCTTGATAAGCGAACGTTGCAAAGAAACTAAAAAACCTTCGTCCCCGACTCGAAGGGTCCTTGTAAAGTGCTCGGTCGGTGTGCTCCGGCGCGATATCGCGCGTTCCGTCGCGCCGCACGTTCCGCTGACGCGATGACGACGCGGATCGCTGACGCCACGTTTAGCTGACGGCGCGTTTAGCTGACGATGCGTTGCGACAGTCCACTACTAGTTAAAGGGCTTCTTTGAGGCCTAGCTTGTCTGTCGAGTGTCTGGCTGGCTACAGTCATTGCATTATTCAAAGAAAATGAATCAATATTTTTATCATATTTTGTTAGCATTGACGTTTTATTTTACAATTAAGTCACACTATTTGATATCTCACCACGACTCTTTTTAGATGCTCGAATAAAATTTGACTCTTGTATAATTTTTTATTAATAGTTTTTTTTTTATATTGGCTCAGTATATTGACTCAGTTCAATTTCAATATATTATTAATAGACTATTCTATAAATTGTAAAATATTATAGCTTAACATTTAAAGCAATAAAATAATAGCCATAAAATAGGTAGATGTCACTTTTTAATTAAATTGAACGTCAAACCGTATGAAGTTCTCTCCAAATACACAACCACAAAATCGTACTAAAATGTGTGCAAATTGACATAATGAATATGAATTCAATCTTGCATTCATGATATCTATATAAATTCCGTGCAGTGTCAGCTCAGTAAATATGGAATATTCTCCACTACTACAACTATATGAATATTTCAAAACTGTTTATACCACTGAGTCGGCTAGAAAACATTACGTGAAAAACGTATATCTTTTTTAAATAACTGTAGATCTTTTTCTTAGTTTTTCCTGTTCAAAAACAAAAATTACTAGAATTTTGGTTTTTGTAACAAGCTTAAATGCAGATGCCCTTCGTCATCATTATCGGACATGTTTTACAATAAACTTCGTTTGGTGTAAGAACCAATGAAACAGTCAAATGTCAATCACCAGCTATTATAATCACACAAAATATCTTCTTACAGAGTTAAATTAAAATAATACCACTATTTATTAGGAAATTACAAACTTACACGATTTGATCTATTTGGAATCAATAATGACAAAGATTACTTGGAATAGTTTCGGTAAATCTACGTATCTATTACTTGGAATAGTTTCGGTAAATCTACGTATCTCGTATCTATAACTTTTTCATAATGGATGATCTTGGGGGCTTACATAGATTTTTATCCTTGATTAAGAGAACACTTTTTCTGTTTACATACATAGCAATGTAATCCTGTCAACGTTGACACAAAATTCCATACATTTTTACAAGCATTTCCATCGAATTAAGCTTTACGGCTTTTCTTAAGTAATCACAACCACTGGAAGTAATCAGATAAGTGTCTTATCCCGTCTCAAAACAGATGTTTGTTGTAACGAAGTTTTAAAACCTCTATTGCCGTCCTGTTCATTGTTATTGTGCAAATAAAACGTTCTAGCTAATGCTTTAGAGTTCTGTTTTACGTCACAATAAAAAGCTGTTGTCATTGTTTCGGCTACTGGAGTTTTTTCAATAAACATGCCGGGTATAGAACAGTAATTTATTTAGTTTTACCCAAATTCGACGTGCTATTTAATATGGAAAAATGCTGCCGGACTTTTTTTTGGGTCAATTTATCGGTAAGTGCACTACTTGGTTACCGATAAATTGAACCATACTTTACATAATAAATGTGCGCTTATTTTATGGCTTGCAGTTTTGTGTGCTTTTTATTAGTATTTAAAATTAAGTTTTGTTCTATTTGAGCATTAAACTCTTGTTGACCAATAATAGGACCTTTAAATTAATGGTACATCTATCGGGTTGGGTTATGTGATTGTGTAGGTGACAAGCTAGCCACTTGTCACTACTTTTTCACAATTTTCCATCTAACCCAGCCCATTGTCTCATGTTGGTCTGGGACTTCAAAATTATGTGCCAACTGTGGTTCTTACCTAGCATGTCGTAAAAGGCGACTGATGGTATATCGGGTTTTGGGTAAATATTGATTGTGTAGGCGACAAGTAACCACTTATCACTGCATTTTCACAATGTTCTATCTAACCCAGCCCAGTTTTTATTTTAGCTGAATGTGGATAAAGGGGCCTCCTGCACCTTTGACTCTGCTTACCCCTTTGGGGATTATAGGCGTGATGTTATGTATGTATGTAAATTATTGTCCTTCAACGTTTAATTTTGTTAAATCCCATATTATCTTATTAAATGATATTTAAAAAGAAAAAAATGAAAATATTGATGGCTTGCTTGTCACCTAAACTAAACACAAGGCCTCAATATACCATCAGTCATTACCAAATATTCAATATACCATTAATCATCTTAGACAAGGTCTAAAACTGAACACCGGTTTCCGCGACTAAGTTCTACCGCACCAATGTCTAATTTTCGATTCAGCTCCAAATAATTCTCCCTTTCATTAACGCTCTTTATAATTCGCGATCTTCTCGCCTCGGCCGCCTTCATAGCGACATAAACCGTTATTTACAGCTACACGCTGTAGTTATTTACAATGGTGCACCGACGCTGTTTAATTTCTTCGCACTTTTATGGCTTTTTTAATTGGGACATTTTTGCCTTAACATTTTTTATGGCACAACACCTGTGAGATTTACAGCTGCTTTATGGAGGTTAATGCGAGGAATGTTTTCGTAAAATTCCTTTTAATATGGTTGGATGGTGATGACACGTTGTGATGCTGTTGAGTAGTGCCTCCAGAGCCTGATATGTTCTGATAATTTTATACACGTTCATCTTGACCGTTGTGAAAATTAAATGTACTAAATTGATATCAACTTGAATACAATCCTTTGCAACGGATCACACGCATGTCGTTATATTTTCAGATTTGGCTTCAAAACCTAATGAAGTTTTATCGTTTATTACCATTTGAATCGACTTTCTGAAACGGTGGTGATTTCTCTCTCAATGTTTTGTTGGGCAACTGCATTATCTGATTATTTAAACAGCACTTCTGATTTGTTATCAACTTAAGCCGTGTTTCATGGGTTGGTTATGATCTGGCTATGTATAATCTGATCATCGAAAGGTTTCAAATGTTCCTTGCTTCGGAAACACGAGTAAACCTACATGAATCCCAGAATTGGTTAATTAAAATTTACCTTAGCAAAGCAACGTGTAAAAGCTATAGTCTTCAATTTCGCAAGCGGGCTTAACCCCGATTTATCAGAAAAAGTACAACGCTAATTGGTTGAGCGCGTGTTTCATTCGGCAGAAAAATTGCGAAATCCTGTTATTACATCTACCGGTTTCCTGCAACAAAGGAGTCCTGTGATTTCTCGATCCATAATTGCTGATGAACAGCTAGTTATCTGAGGATTTGTGAGGTACCAGAATTAATCTCGTTAACGAGTTGAATAGCTGGAAATTTCTTCCGCGAATGTAAAGGATTGCGATGTTTCTTGAAGAAATAACAGTGTATTTTATGAAAGAAAATGCGATACCGTAATACCGTAATATTATGCGACTAAGAAAAGCCGTGGTTGAGATTTGTTTGATTATTTTGTTTAATATTTCTAGAATTATTTAACCATTGTTGGCAAGGAATTTAATAAGAATGTACCAACTCAACTGCGTTTCTAGCCTGACTGAATAACGTAGGTGACTGTGACGGTTTTTCGCGAACTGAGCGCGCGTTCATTGTCTACTTTAAACGTTAATATCTCAAAAACTAGTAAAGCTATATGAATATAAAAAATACATAGTATAGCTGAAACTATAGAATTTTTTTCGTTTAAGAACTAGAATACAAATATGAATTTAAAGTAGTTCAAATAATATTGAAATTAACAATTGCTGTTGAATTTTATCGTAATATTTTTTTCTTTCCGAGTTTTACGAAATATATTACAGTTTATAACAAAATGGATTTTACAACATTAAACTAGATTATTTAAGCTTTCTTTTGTTATCCATAAGTGATAACTTTATAGGTCATGGAAAGCAGAATAAATTAAAACAAAGTCGCGTTTGCCTAAATTTATTGACGGGCGACCCGACTACGATCGCCGCCACACCAGGTTATAAAATGTAATCTTAACATTGTTTTCACTATTTGTAATATTGAAATACTTTGAATAATGCAAATCTTGCTAAAACGAGGTATATTTGATTAAAATTTTCACGAATTCCACAAAAACAACACACGAAAACCGACACGCCATGTTCGAATTTTTGTATTATTTTTATCGTCGATTTTGTGGACATATATAATGCATAAATTTATTAATTGGCAACAATTCTTAAGATATTTTTCATATATAACACTTATAGAAATAAATAGTAAATACATTATTACTAACATTACAAACTCACATTTTCACACACTTCACATTACCGGCTAGAAAAGAAAAATTTACTGATATTTGTAATTTTTTCTTTTATATGTAATTTGGTTTTGCACAATAGTTTATGGTTTGAATTAAATTTGAGATTCATACGGAGCTCTATGGTATTTTTTCTTTTAAATCTAAAAATAAGGATGTCCCCACAAAACAAAATCTAAAAAATCTGCCATTAGGTTTCCATAGTCGCCTAAAACACTGGACTGAACTCGAAAAAAGGCACTGTAGCGGCTCGGGCAGCGTATCTGGTAGATTTTTGAATAGATCATTTATTTTTTTATGTCAAATAGCCTTCAAGTAAGGTAATAAATGGCAATCTGATAAATAATTCCGATGTCATCACATTTTTATTCGACAATTGAAAATCAGCCTTTTTTATTTATGTAAAAAATAGGAAATATGATATTTAAAATATTGATTTTGTTCGCAACTTATTATCTATCAATATAAAGTCTCATGATTTGAAAATAATGCAACAATGCGTTTTTCGCCTAAAATGTCAAAGGTGACTAATGATGTGTAGGATATTGGGTTAGTGATTGTTTAATGCGCGAGCTAGTCACTTGTCACTGCTTTTCCATAATTTCCCATCAAACCCAACTCAATTTTATGGTTGATCTACCAACCATTAAGAAGCCATAAATAAATTGACAAGCTTATGATTTATTTTTCAGACACACGCTACAATATCTCTAGTCTACGTAAAATTTTATGACACTTTACTTAGAAAACAATGTTTTGATTTATATTTCACCGTGGCGGAGTGGCGACAAACAAAATTGCACTTTAAAGTATGTTCTCGTGTGGCACAGTTCCAAAAATGTTCCAAAAATTTGGGGTAGTTTTTGTGTTCCGCAAATGAAACAACGAAGTGTTAACTGATGATATGGTTTAGTTTTTATCGGATTATTAAAAAAAATATTATTTTTCTTATTCATAATAAATAAGCACAATAAACTGTATTTAAGGAACGGAACGGAAAAGGAAAAAAAAATAGTTCAGGAAAATCGTAATTATTGTTTAAACGTTTCTTTTACACATAGTACAAAAAAGATTTCGGTCTCTTTAAGAGCGGTGGTAGCTCAATGGTAAGGACACGCGCCTCTTAAACGAAGGGTGCGGGTTTAAGCCCGGGCACGTTGCTCTGGATTTTTCAAATCTATGTACGTATTTGTACCAATAGCTCGACGGTGAGGGAAAACATCGTGATTAAACCTGCAAATTCAAACAACATTGGATTTGTAACCATGATCCAAAAATTGTCTGGTTCCCCTATCTTAGGTTTACGAAGGTCAGATCGGCAGTCGCTTTAATGTAATTACTATAATAAACAATAACAATAATAATAAACAATAAATTCATCAGACTGACACACCAATTCCCTAGTCCCAAACTAAGCTTATAAGCTTGTGCTATGGATACTAAGTGAACGGATAGACATACTTAAATACGTTTATAAACATCCATGACTCGAGTACCAATATCCATGTTCATCACACAAAACATTTGCCCCTAGCGGGATTCGAACCCGCGACCCATAGTTTCGTGGCCAGGGTCTCTGACCACTCGACCAACGGGCCAGTCAAAACTAGACTCGCTACACTACTAGACTCGCTAAATCCTGGATCGTGGTCTAAGCAGACCCCGTCGAAGCACGGGGCATTACGCTAGGACGATGATGACAAAAATAGATTACAGTAAAAAACACAAATTAAATTAAACATTCTATGTAAAAAAAAATTTACTACTAAAAGTAATCCCAAGTTACTACCTGAAAAATCAATGAAATATCCCAATATTTTATTAAAGAAAACTTCGGCAAGTGTTGTAAAATTCCTCATTGCATCACAATAATCGCGTAAAATATACTATTTCAGTATACTTACTAAACAATACAGGAAAACCTGACTTCATAAATACATCGCAAGTTTTAAGTCTAAACAAGGAAGTTTCGAAGTTTGTTATTACATTTCATTGAAGCACAGGCGAGCATTTCTGACTTGTCTATTAGACGATACAATGGCTGAGATCTGGCTTTTCATGAGCCATCAACGAACTTGGACGGTGCTTTTACAGAAACTTATCAGAGCGATATTGTGCTTTTGTATTTGTCACAAATCTTATTGCATTTAAATGTAGAAAATATCTACACGAAGAATGGTTTCTTCCTTTTTATCAGTTTCTAGTACTTATTCTAGTTTAATTGATGGCTAGCCTATAAATAAAACCAATTTAGGTTTAGATTGTAGGAGTTTTATAATCGTAAAAATATGCATCTTTTTTTATCTTGTCTATATTTTTAATTTAATTTAAAAAAAACTTGCTTATTTCAGGCAGCATTACCAAAGAGCTTTCTTGGACACTTATCATACATAGTTAAACATCAATGATTTAGTTCCGAAAATGTTCCAAAATTTTGTGGTAGTGTCCGCAAATGAAACTACGAAATGTCATTTAATGTTACGGCTGAGTAATGTTATTGACATTTTGGTCGCGTAAAATATAGGTACTAATTCAGTATACTAAACAACACAGGAAAACCTGACTATATAATAAATTTCGCAAGTTTTATGAGCAAGCAAGGAAGTTTTGAAGTTTATTATTACATATATTTATTTGTAGCACAAGCGAGCATCTTTGACTTGTCTATAAGCAATACAATAGCTGAGATCTGGCTTTTCATGAGCCATCAAAGTACTTAGACGATGCTTTTACAGAACCATATTGTATTTATCCCAAATCTTATTGCGTTTAAGTGTAGTTATTTCGAGTGGAGATATTTATGCAAGTCTAACTGCTTCCCACGTTTTATTACCATATACTTAATGTTCCACACGGAACCCTAGTTTGTTTCCAAAATAAAAGTGGCTTTATGATACTACTTGAAATACTAGTATAGCGGCAAACACGTTGGCCCCCAAGGTTTTCCAACGTAAATGGTATTATGTGTAAAAAACTAGAAAATTTATAGGTAAAAACTATATGGTACAATAGTATGATCTAGGTACAAACCAGAAGAAGTCTTAATTTTTTACAATAAAAGTCATAAACCGCATGGAAAAAAAAAATAACGCGATAAAAAGGCTTCAGTTCTCAACAACTAATTCCGTCAAAGATCCGTAAAAAATATTTCAGTCGTATCAAAAATAAACTAGAACAAACAAACTGGTTTAATAGGTAAAAAAATACCTATTTATTTTAAAGTATGATAGACAGGGTGACTGGTAATTCGTCCGATTCCTTAAGAGTAATTGTGTTAGAGGACATTTGCAACCAATTGACTTCTTTCAAGTGGGGGTCGAAAGTGAGTCGTTTTCGAGATTTCGAAGATTTAAGTTTGTATCCAAATTTTGAGACTTGAGCTCTAACACAACCACTTTTAAGGAAAAGGCCAGTCTCCCTGTATATAGTACTAGGTACATGACGTTCCTAATTTGGAACCTTTCCCAAACGGCATATAGCCTATCTGAAACAGAACACTGGAAACGGCCTCGAATATACATAATTCAGGATCGAATGACGTCATTCGGCCGACCCTAACAAATTCAGAACGTCATAATTTTTAATGATACCAACCCGTGGCCATCAATTTAGGAGCACCCAGCTATTTTGATTGTAACGAAACCAATTTGATTTGAGGTTTTAATTAAATTCGAATCCCCATGGATGTAGGGGAATGAAAGATTCGCTCCTGAAGATCTTTGTATGACTAATCTGAACCACATTAATATTAATTAGTTGCGGTTTGTCGGTTTTCCCTACGTTGGAGATTGCCTTTGGGCATTAAGTAACTCATTTACACAAGGTATGTCAAGTAAAAATTTTACATTTACCTACTAAAACCGTAAACTTACACGATATATTTGCTTGAATTAGGTTAAAATGGAAATGCTTGTTTTTCTACTTTTTTTTTATCAATTTGCTATAACTTACCATAGTTACTGTTTAAGGGGCTGACCTACAAATGCCACTTCAGGTTGAGATTCTATGAATATATTACTTCTTAAATTATTCACCTTTTTTAGACATTTTTCTTTATCACATTACATTCGTATGTTTTTTATGAAAACAAAAAAAAAGATTTCTCATTTCAGTCAGCATTACCAATGAGTTTATCATAGTTAAACATCAATGATCTAGTTTGGTAACTTGCTATCTTGATATTCATATCTTGGCAGAGAATGATGACTGGTAATTCATTATTAGGGATTGCTTGCAATCCAGCGGATTTTTTTTTTGGATCCTGCACATGTAGCTGGGATCACCACAGCTAAAATTGTGCAGAACCCAGATTGCTGGATCCAGTATTGCAGTCCCTAGTCATTATATTATACTGCTAAGAGCTGATTCGTATTTTATTCATGTACCACACAAGTATTTATTTACCACAAAGTGTATTTGTGTCTAAAGTGTGTCAAACTCTGACCCACAAAAGAAGCAAAGGGTTAAGCAACAAATAAAAATCTTGGAGATCTTTTCTCATTCTTCAAATGAATGTCCCACAAAAGAGTTGAAATATTCTTTTTAGACGTCGTATTGAAAAAGTACGTCCATTTCGCAATGAATCAACGGTTTTCTTCCTTAAAGTTTATTTCATAATTAGGCGCCGAACAACACAAAGGCACATCCAAGGCAGAAGATCAAATTCTTTGATAACATCTTGCTTTGTGTACGAGGGCTGGCCTGGAAAATTTCCGTGAAAAGGAAAACTAAACTTTATTGGTTAAGAAAAATGGTCGTTTTTCGAAACGTGTTGTTGCGTGGGCAGAAAATAGAACTGTTATCCACTAACGCAGAAGTTTTAAAGTTAGTGCATTGCCTTGTTTATAGTTTTTAAAAGTTGTGCGTGTATGTGTAAGTGTTCAATGTTCCTAGATTTTCTCGGTGTTGCTCTCGATTCGGTGAAATTTGACTTTGCTTTGAGTTGTAACAAGTTCAATTCAGATGTAGCAATTGCTCTAGGTTAAAAGGTATCCTTGTGATATGTTATATGTACTTAAACAGGCTCAAAAGTAATAACACAATGCAACACACAAATAATTGCACACCTTAAATTCTTTGTGGAAGTTTTTCTTTACATTCTGAATATCTGTCCGCGGAAGACAAAAAGTCGATCGTTTACGCGCTCCCTAAGACGCAATGCAAACAAAACAAAATACGACTCTAGACGCAACATAAGTTGTTACTTACAGCCAGCGCGACGTGTGACGTGACAAATAAAGTAGCTGGCGACGCGACAACGAAGCAACTTGCAAATTCCACAGGTGACGCAACGCGACAGGAGCTGAGTCACAATGCGACATGTTAACATGGATTTTGATATTACGTTAGACATGAAAATCTTATTTACACATGGAAAAAAAACATAACACCAATTACTAAAATCGCTCATTTTACAAAGACATGTTTAATTTAGTATTTTCCAATAAGTAGCACGAATTAACGGAGAACTCTCATCTAAATTGTTCTTGTATCTGAAAATAAAACGCTACGCTCTCACATTTCGTTCAGCTTAGCCATTTTCCAATTATTCAAATGCGACTTAAGGAATACTTCTGAAAAATTCAGAAACTCAAATGGAGCTGACCTTTTGTTCTTTTTATGAGGCAAATATATTGTTTGCTGATGTTACTGCGAACTTTGTATAATAAACGGAGCGTTGTGGTCCCAATTGTATGAAGTACTAACGGTTTTATACGGAGTGAACTAGTTACAATGAAGATGGAACTACAACTTTAGTTTCAAACGAAACATCAACGTGCAGAACTTCAACTTCGTTGAAAGCCCTTGGCACAGACGTGTCAAACTCAAACGAAGTGCGAATTGAAGTTAAACGCGGATAACTAATAACAGATTTGACATCTGGTGTTGTTTCAGCGGCTGCGTGATTGAAAAACTTTGATCGTCCGCAAATTATTCACTTCCATTGTTGTCATTCGGCTCTTGACGAAAATCGATTCGCGTAAACTGACTGAAAGAGCGATCTTATTCGTCGTAGATACGAGTTTTGTAAAATGTTAAACTAATATGTAATGTTGTATATATTGGTGAAAGTGGAGAGATTCTGGATAAAAATTAATTCATCTAAACTGGCTATGAAATCGAATAATTTCGTTCGTTGGTCATTAAAGTTGCATACATAATATCAGGCCCACAATCTCAGATGGGGAAGGCAGCGTTCGAGGTACAGTAAACTCCTTAAACTACTTTTTGCTTAAGATAAAATTAAGTTCAAAGGAAAAAAAATCAATGGAAATATTTGAAGTAGCTAGCTTGTTGCCTACACAATCAAAAACTTGGATTTGTATTAATTTAGATAATATGAATACATCATTATACAATATTAGGCACGGAACACACATGGGACAAACATTCGTGTAAATACAGAAATAAATAAATATAAATACAGAAATAAATAAATATAAATACGTAGAGCACTACTCTGCGTTGATTCTCAAGACCCGCCATTTTCACCCAGGGCTATCGCGGCCCCAAACGTCATGATTATATTACTGCAAAGCCGCCAAATCCGATTTTGAAGGTGTCGGCATTAAGTCGGCCCAAGTCCCTTTATGTAAATTACCTAAATAAACATAAGGTCGGACCGAGTTATCTTGGAATTCAGAGAAAAACCTCTGTACTCGCTTGTGAATGCTAGGTGATGAAACTTTATTCAAAAAGAGTTTCGATCATCAAATTTTATTCAAGTTATTCTAAATCCTCTCTGAGTCTGCAATGTTTAATGGTCAGATAAAAATGTATCGACTGATGTCATTAATTTTCGGATGTAATGACATCCGCAATCGATTGAATTTGATTGCAATGTTGATATTTGAAAATCCCTTCATTGCTCGTGGTCCCATCACGGAGTTCTATTGGTCGATCCATCGGCAATTTTTTTTGCCAGTGGCCAGTGGCCAGTGTGCCAGTTCAATCGAATTACGGGAAAATTTAATTTTCCGTTATCCTATCGATAGGACTGTGGGCAACTTAGTTTATCCGTGGTTCTAGTAACTTAAATGAGTATAGATTCTCTTTGTACGTAAACTCCACACAGAAAAATTGGTTGATAAAAATAAATAATATTCACATTATTATTTCCCGTTTTGATTAACATTATTCCTATTCATTGGATCCTAGTGAATTAGTTTTCTCTATACTGGACCAGTTTCTCCTGCGTGTTTACAACTAATAAAAATTTGTGATAATCATTAAATGGGGGTTTTTAACTCTTCTGACGTTAAGGACGGGCAACGGCTCTGGTCCTTGCCTTCTTTGTACTGCGAAACCCTTAGGTGGCCCTCGTTGCTCTTTATGATTATGACCTCCGGGCTAGTATTTGTAGATAGGGGTGCATAATGTCGAGTTACACACACCTTTCTTGTCATGATTTCCGTTTGGTAGCAAACGAGCTTGTCTAATAGGCCAACAATAATCTGGTGGTCAACCCACGTATATAGTTATAGCCTGCTCCAGAGTCCCGCGACGATTGCTTTTCTTCTTCCATCAGCTCTCCTTCTACCTCAAGGTTTTTCCGAACTGCGTCTTCCTTTGTTATAGGCTGCTGCTTTTTGATATTGACGAGTTTTAGCCTCATCATAGCTTCGTTAACTTGCCACGGAAACCCTGCGATCCCTTGAAGGACGCTGCAGAGCGGTCATTCTCCTTCCCTCGAGATACTGTGACGGATAATTGGTTCTCCTTCGAGCGAATGAACTTACGGACTCTTTTTGAAATTTGCTAGATGCTTTTCATCGCGTGATAAAGAATATTATTTGAAAAAAAATTACAAATTATTCAGAAAATACAATTATTGGATCGAGTTTTAATTATCGGGTCGTTTAAAGGTGGGAATTTAGAATGAAACCGAGTCGTAACGATTCAGAGAGCAAATATAATTATGATAAAATATAATAAAAAATATAGATCACAACATGAAAAATTTATTATAGAGACCTTCAGTAAAGCCATCTCTGATGATCTGTCGTCTACATTGGCCGTACTGTACGAGCAGAAAGAACAATATTTACGTTCATGCGTAGACCTTCTAAAGTTGCGTCAAGAAAAGTCTCGTCATACCGTGTACGTCATCAAAGGCTGTATTTAGAAAGCTAATGGTCGGTGTTGTAAGTGTTCGGAGTGAGCACCTGAGCCGCGCTAACTTAATATCGCGGTTATGTCGCGCCACTTATGAAGCTCGCGCAGGGATGTTTTAGCTAATAGAAACGACGAGATTTTTTTATTAGCCCTTTTAACCCCACCGCTGCAATTATCCAAACCTGATACAATTACCTGTTTCACTGTTAAACCAAGTGTTAGGCTCTACATGAGAATCAAATAGGAATAGCGTAACGTTTTCTTCCTTTTATAGTCATACTAGCAGCGCCCCGCGGTTTCCCCCGGTAGTTCCCGTACCCGTAGGAATACGGGGATAAAATATAGCCTATATTACTTGCTGATAAAATAGCTTTTTCTTGGTTAAAAAAATATTCAAATCGGTCCAGTTCCAGAGCCTATTCGATGCAAACAAACAAACAATCAAATCTTTCCTCTTTATAATATTAGTATAGTTAGGTCTATCTATATACATATGACTATAGAATGTGAGAACTATATTTGTACTTAATTCATATTATTAAGTATTTCTCAGTCAGGGTTTTTTAGAGTTATTACAAAGAATTTTATTTACCTTCTAGATGTAATCATCTTCGACTACACTGAAGTACCTACATACATATCATCACGCTCGTAATTCCCGAAGGGGTAGGCAGAGTCAAGAAGGTAGCTAGCCCCTTAACCACGTTTAGCCAAAAATTATAACTGAGGTGGGTTAGTTGAAAATTTTTGAAAAAGATTTTTATTGCACTATTATAATTTATATACAATCAAGCATCTGTGATCAAAATATTATGAGCAGCAGATTATGAGCAAGGAAAATAATAAAAAACGCGTCTACAGACTAAGACGTTACTATGCCAACGCAACACTGGTTATTTTAGGACGAAGCAAAAGTGTAACGTCAAAAAAGAAAATATTACCCCAATACCCATCGTTTATTCTGTCTTGGCTCTTCTAATTTTCTTAGCGTTGTTTATTTAATGTATTGTACTTTGTATCTTGTTCGTAATCGGTGCCGCTTTGACCGTGGTCCTAGGAATAGTTATTAGGTACATTGTAGAGACGACCACACAATTGGCGAGTATTTTCTTGAGTACGACAAACCCTAAAAGAAAAGTTATGGTTCTTGCTGTCTAAGTGTGTCATAAAATTCTCATTAATATATATAACAGTCAGTTTTGTTTTTGGCTA
The DNA here is from genome assembly GCA_951394215.1 of Glyphodes perspectalis. Lineage (NCBI taxonomy): Eukaryota > Metazoa > Arthropoda > Insecta > Lepidoptera > Crambidae > Glyphodes > Glyphodes perspectalis. Next base: position 12,318,126 of record OX596218.1, on the reverse strand, counting down.
AATGTGGTTAAATAAGCCTGTTGCCCCTTTGACTCTGCCTACCCCTTCGGGGATTATGGGCGTGATGTTGTGTATGTATTTTATGAATAACGTGTCCATCTATTTATTATGGCCCGGGTAACCGAGGGGAGATTTTAATGGATAAATTTTTCTTTTTTGTAGTCTATTGGCATCTATTGGCCACAACATCGTTAAAACTATAGCTCCGATTAGTATTTGAAGCAAATTATATCGATCAAATTGGCATAAACGCCATAATATATTCGCGTTGACGAAATTATTCTCACCCCTAGGTAGGTATGTAATTATTTTCGATTTTAAGTATATAAAATTAAATTAAATGAAATGATCTTTACTGTCCCCATGTAGTCCCTGTCAGGGACTAAAAAAAAATACCAACTGTGTTTCTTGCCTAGCATGTCGTCGCGACTAATGGTATATTGGTATATGTGATTGTGTAGGCGACGAGCTAGCCCCTTGTCACTACTTTTTCACAATTTTCCATCTAACCGAGCCCAGTTTTATTTTTGGCTAAATGTGGTTAAAGGGGCCTCTTGTCCCTATGATTCTGCCTACCACTTCGGGGATTATGGGCGTGATGTTATGTATGTATGTATCTTTATTTACATAGGCTTCAAAAAAGCACTTATAAATTTTCAGAACTGTCATTATTGCTCCCTTTTGCCTTTTGAGCCCGCTATCGCCCCTTCGCAAATGTCCAGCGCCCCCTAAAGGGGCGGTACCACCTCGGTTGGGAACCTATGATATTGACCGATGCGGTCAGCTGGTCCCCGAGTACACAACACCTAGCCCGGTGAAACTAAGTCCACTTTTAAAGCGAAAATGTATGTGTGCACACTAGTTTTAATTTTCGAACTTATCGTCCAACTATAAGATGCATTAGTGTTTTTAGATTGTTCCATTACGACCACATTGCCATCTGTTTCTGCTTAGCAGGCACCGTATAATGGTATTTGCTAAAAGTAGTTTTGCTACAGCTGAGTTCACTGCAGGCACTCGCTAAGTTGTAGAATGTGCAAACATTAAACAGGTGTAACGGAACATACTGTAATACACAGCCAATTGTCAAGCGAGGCAGGGTACGGTCAGCAAGATTATATTATTTTAACAGCTTCACTTTTTTTTTTAAATGATAAAAGGGTTATATTGGATTGAAAATAGGTTTTCAAAAAGGGCCGTATTCATCAGTAGATATTTGTCGTGGATCCAAAATGTAGTAGCTGGATGTAGTAGCCTCGTCCTAGTGTTGGTCGGTGGAAATGTGTGTCAGGGAGCGCGTGTTTAGTAACTTCTGTTAGTAAGGTCACGAAAACTTTCTGCCTTTGGGCATGTTTATTCATCTAGGGTTGGAATTAATGTCTTGATGAGCCATTCCTAGAACCTCCTATAAACTAAGCTCCAGGAGGGATTAAATTTCGAGGCATATAAGTGCCATGATAACAGTATCCAAAGTTAGTGTCTATATCGTCAGTATTCAAATTCCGTGAATACTTATTATGCTGGCTCTCGAGATTAATCCTGCCTTCGGTTAATAGTTACCTGTCATCGGCCAATAGTAACCCGTATTTGGACAATAGTAGCCGGTGTTCAGTTAATAGTAACCTGTCATCAGCCAATACTATCCTGTCTTCGGTGAATAGTAACCTGTCTTCGGTGAATAGCAACTAGTCATCGGCCAATAATATCCTGTCTTCGGTTAATAGTTACCTGTCATCGGCCAATAGTAACCCATCTTTAGTTCAGCCAATAGTAGCCGGTGTTCGGATAATAGTAACCTGTCATCAGCCAATACTATCCTGTCTTCGGTGAATAGTAACCTGTCTTCGGTGAATAGCAACTAGTCATCGGCCAATAATATCCTGTCTTCGGTTAATAGTTACCTGTCATCGGCCAATAGTAACCCGTCTTCGGACAATAGTAGCCGGTGTTCGGTCAATAGTAATATGACTTCGGTCAATAGTAACCTGTTTTTGGCCAATAGTAACGAGGAGTGGCGCAAAATATACCAATCCAACACATAAAGGACTGCTGTTAAGTCGCTCACTTTTCCTCGGTAGGCTGGCTTCCGACAGATGATGATGATGAAACCGACTTCTTTGGCAAGTCCTGGTCATAAAACTTGATAGAAAATCAAAGGCCAAAGATTTGGATTGGTGCCGCAACTTGTTGACAATACAGTCTCAGTATTGTCAACGCTAATGATTATATTGACGTAAACTAATTTGTAATGGTAGTGCGTTATCATAAACTGGACGTCCGACTGCTTTGCATCCAAGACGACGTGGGTTTGCAGAAGTTCATCGTCGCTTATAGATGCACCATTTCTCCTCCACAGTCAAATGAACTTATCATTCAAGGATAAGTAGAGCTCACTTATCTGATACTTCCTATGTAGTGACCGTATTCTTCATTCAAACTTGAAGACTTTAAATTCGTGCCCGATTCTATTTAAAAAATAGATAGTCTGCGAAATATCATTTGAGCTATAAATATTCTGTGAAATGGAACTTTAGCACCTAAGGCCACTAAACTATTAGTCTTATATTCAGTAGTTATTGTTTTGGACAGGACCAAATATCAACACGATACAGCATCAGAAAGTGCTAGAAAATTTCGCTGGCCCAAACGTTGGCGCGCTGTTTGTCTCTGTCGCCTTAGCGAGGGTCGTATAAACACGATTAGTTGTGCCAACCGAGTACTGCAGCCGAGTGTCCTCTCAACTCGTAAGAGTTTATATTTATTTTTATTGCCCGGCTAAGTTGTAAGCGTGTGCAAACATCAACCAGAGGCAGCTGGAGTGTAATGTAATTATTATTACAAGCACTAATAGTAACAATAGAATTCGTGTTGAACTCAGTAGAGTAAATGTTGTGTTTTGGTTTTCGTATATAATAAAAATTACCTTGTATATTTTAATATATTCCTTATATAAATAATATATGTATAAGATAATTAGTCGGGTTTAGGGAATCGGCAATAAAACTTTTTGTGTTGCACTGAAATATCTGAGATTTATTTAAAACACATATTTACATTTTAGAAATAAAATTAAATCCTTACGACGAACAAAATATTTACCTGAAATATCAGAGAAACGACATTTAAAGTTTTTACTATGATTGTCGATTCCTCGTAATAATATCAAAATAGGTATTAAAATAAAATATTAACTTCACATAATAAGTAAATTGACACCATTTGCAATACCTTACAATGTTTTTCTAAAGCTGACAAGCGTCCGTTAAATAACCGCATAGGCTAAGGCAAAAAGAGATCCTATTTGTCTTACATATGTAGATTCATATAAGCCTACTTTAATTATTGATCTTACATTATAATTATATAAATAAACAATTTACCGGATATTGTCTTTTCTTATTTACACCTGTCCTTCATTCAGCATCTAACAAATCAGTACTTACAATTGACTTGACCATTTGGAACAAAAGTAAGATTTGACGAACCGAAACAAAATTAATACTTGACTCGTTTTAGTTCTATTTCGTCAATCAATGCATACGGCATTGATTGACGAATCAGGACTAAAAGTCCAATCTTCTCTAACTCGATTTAATATTTAACGGAACGAACAATTTCGAAAAGTATTCCAATAGGGAGCTCCATCACATCTGCGGTCCCTAAAGGGGTAGGCAGAGCCCAAAGAATAATGAGCTCTTTAAACTACATTTCGCTAAAAATGGAAAACTGATGACGATGATGACTGCATTAAAAAACTATAATTCTATTTAGTCCGTCAGTTAGATTATACAAAAATACTACACATATTTTTCGCTTTATCAAATTAACAAAAAATCACAAAGATAATGAGCATCAAAGTTTTGGAGTGGGCGCTTGCGACGTCACTACTTTGTAAAAATTTTACGTAGGTGTGACGTCACGCGCAACTTGTAAGCATTGTTTCTTCGTCAATGTTTGTTTGACAAATAAATTAAAAAACACGTGTTCAATATTTTTTTATAATCTAACTGACGGACTAAGCAGATTTTTTTTGTCAAATTCAAATTCAAATTCAAATTCAAAATCTCTTTATTTATAAAGGCTTCAAAAAAGCACTTATAAATAGTCAATTTAAACAGAAAAAAGGATTACCACCGGTTTGGAAGGTAGAATCTATCGAGAAGAAACCGGCATGAAACTCGATAGTTACTCTTTTAAATGCCTATATTAAAATTTCGTACTTAATAATCTATACTTATTAGGTAACAACACTGCAGGTGAACACTTCATTATGAAGTTAAACATATATGCTTATCATTTAGGAAGTTTTCAATCTTATAATAGCCCTTATTCATTAAGAACGCTTTAATGCACAATTTGAACTTATGTGAAGGCAATGCTAGTAGACTTTCTGGAAGTTTATTAAATATTTTAATACTAAGACCAATAAATGAATTACCACTCTTCTGGAATCTATGGTTTGGAACAGCAAGTTTGTGTTTATTTCTAGTATTAAAACTATGAGCGTTTGACTTTTTAGGAAATTGGTCAATGTTTTTATATATATACATAATAGAATCTAAAATAAATTGTGATGCATTTGTAAAATGTCAATTTCTTTAAAAATATCTCTAAGAGGCACGTGGTCTAAGGCCGTATATGGCTCTAACGGCCCTTTTCTGCAATACAAAAATAGTTTGTATATTAGCCGCAGATCCCCATAGCAGCAGACCATATGACATTACGCTATGAAAATAACTGAAATACACCAAACTCGCTGTTTCAACATCTGTTAATTGTCGTATTTTCCTGACTGCATATGCCGCCGAACTAAGTCTTCCTGCCAAGGCAACCCCATTGCAATTTAGCGTCTAAGGTGATTCCAAGAAATACAGTTGAGTTAACTACATCAATCGCTTCATTGTTCATAGTGATTTGTGTATTAACTTGCCTTGTGTTTGGCATTGAAAACTTAACACATTTTGTTTTTTTTTGCATTAAGTAGTAGGTTGTTGGTAGTAAACCAATATAGTATTCTGTCATCTAGCCTATTGAGATAAAAGTGACAAATGGCTAGTTCGTCGCCTACATAATCACAGACCCAATACACTATTAGTAACCTTTTACGAAATGCTAGGCAAGGAACACAGTTGGTCCTTTATTTTCTAGTGCCAGACCGACGTGGGGCAAGTTAAAGTTTAAACCGTTTCGAGATTACTGTGCAAGAAAAGAAGTCGCGTCTTTTCACTTGTACGTTTGAGTTATTTTACCGTTTACAATCGAATATATTTTACATGTTTTATTCTTCCGAATTCATTTATGTTTCATAAAAATAAATGTTTAAATAGTGTTGGCCAGCATCACTATAAAACTATCGATTTCCATCATGACAGTCTTGAAATTATTTTGGTATAGTTTCTCGTTCCGATTTGTTCATTTATTTACATTTGAAGGTACATAGTCCCACAGTGTAAGGCGCAGTAACTGGAGTGTAATTATCACGGGCGGCATTAGTCACGGGTGACAGGCTTGTGATACAGTTACTGCTGGCAAACTTGGATTGTGTTTAAGGAAACAGCGATGAATTGCCGACGACAATGAAGCAAGTTATTTTATGTAGTCCTTCAGAAGTCTTGTATTCTTAGGGAAGGTTTGCAAGAAATAATAAGTCGTATATTTCCAATGTCGATCTTTGAAAAAAATATTGTAACTGTTTTCCTTGCTTAGTAAATCGTAAAAGGTAGATAGTAAGGTAAATTGTGTATTGCGTTGATTGTGTAGGCGACGAGCTAGTCACTACTTTTCATACATTAATTTTCTTTCTAGCAGTACATGTTCGTCTAGGACTCGAAATATACCTACTGTGTTCCTTACCTAGTATCTCGTAAAAGGTGACTAATTGTTTGTACACATAACATCACGCCCACGATCCCCGAAGGGGGTAGGCAGAGTCGAAGGGGCAGCAAGCCCCTTCAACCACATTCAGCCAAAAATAAAGCCGGGCTGGGTTAGATGGAAAATTGTGAAAAAGCAGTGTCAAGCGGCTAACCTGTCGCCTACACAATCACACACCCAAAACGCGATATACTATTAGTCGCCTTTTACGACTTGCTAGGGAAGAACCACAGTTGGCATATTCTTGTTAAGTCCCAGACCAACATGGGACAGTGGGCTGGGTTGGATGGAAAGCTGTGATTGTTTGTGATTAAGCTTATTCACAATATTCCAACTAACTCAATTTGATTTTTAGCTAAATTTAGTTTAAGCTCATCACCAATGTCTATGTCAGTTTAATTTTTGTTTTTGTTATTTCAAGCTATGTCAATCTGCGTCCATACCTTAGGTTCTAAGAAGAACCTTCCATTATTTAAGGGCCTCGCCGTTTTCTCGAATCCTATATATTTTTTAAAATCAAAATCTGTATCAATTAGTTTCCTCATTCACCACTGCGGCAGAACGTTAGCAATTGCAATCCGAGTTGAACCGGTATTATCACGATTTAGTGCTTCTGCGGCGCTCTTAACGTTTATTAAGACGAAAGTCCTTCTCCGCGCCCATTAGCCCCAGAGTGTAGGCGGTTACGTCAGATGCAAGGATGAGTTAGCCACTGGACTTGTGGTTACACGTTTTGGTGGCTTCCGGTATGTCTTTTTGAAGGCTTCAAACTGTTGGGTTTGCATATGAATGAAATAAAAACTCTCAATCTCTGATTATTCAGTACGTAATTATTTGAATATGTACATCGTTACGAATACGAAAAATATATTTCATCTCAAAATATCTTCTATGATATTTTGAGAAAGGATGGTTCGAAGTGCCTCAATCATGTTGTATCGCGTGGCTAAGGCGTGGTCCCATCTATCTAGCTAGCACGTTACCACAACTCTGCCAATAACAATACCACAAAACATTTATTGATTGCAACAAAGTTCCAGCTAATATCACAACGCTATGATACACTTAACCCCGCCCGTAGCGACACAGTTCTACGGCTATATGCCGTAGAACTGTGTCGCTTTGAATGTATTTACAGCTGTTGTTTCGGATTAGTGCCGTAAGACGACGCTCAATTAAGTCGGTACTAGCGGGTATTAGATGTTGTTCGTGAATAAATATATTCCGTTCATAGATCCATGTTTGCTTCACAAATGAATCTCTAATTGGGTGTCAGATACAATTCGGAGATAAATTTTGATTATTTCTGTTTGAACAATGAAATAGTCCAAACACTACTAAGAATAGTTTGTTCTGGATTTTAAGAGTTTGTGTGCCCCAAACATAGTTAACAACTAGTTTTTATTTTAGCTTATATGATAGATCATCTTCCTAGCGTTATGTCCCGTGCTTTAGACGGGGTCCGCTTAGACTATGATCCAGGTTTTAGTGAGTCTGGTAATCACATTGAAGCTACTGCCGATTTACAAATCCAAAGTTTTATGAATTCAGGTATCATCACTATGTTTTCCCTCACCGTCGAGCTAGTGATAAAATACGTACATAGGTTTGAAAAATCCAGAGGTACGTGGCCGGGTTTGAATCCGCACTCCTCGGTTCAAAGGCGCATGTCCTTACCATTGAGCTACCATCGCTTAGCTTATATAATAGATATAATAGAGCTTATATAAAAGATACACGTAAATAACTATGACTACTTTTAAGAGAACGGGCGTATTTTTATACCTCACATAAACATACATACATATCTACGTCCGCAATCCCCGAAAGGGTTGGCAAAGTCCAAAGAGCAATTCGCTCCTTAAACCACGTTTAGCCAAGGGTTAGATGAAAAATTGTGAATAGTTAGGACAAGTGGCTAGCTCAACGCGTACATAATCACAAAACCCAAGCAACCTAACATGAAAATAAACTATAGTCAACTGCCACACAACAGCCCACTCTTTTAAATCGGTGAGCGCACCGACTTAAACGGCGAACTGAATATATATAACATTAAACAACCTTATCTAGCACAAATACTATGCCACATAATGATTGAACTGATCAATAGAATTGGTCCGAACATTATGTGGCATTATCTTTTGTCCCACGTTGGTCGGGACTTAAAAAGAATGCGCCAACTGTGCTTCTTATAGCATGTCGTAAAAGGCAATTAATGGTATATCGGGTTTTGGGTGTGTGATTGCATAGGCGACGAGTAAGTGTAGTAGTCACTTGTTCCTATTTTTTTACAGGTTTTCCATCTAACCCATCCCAATTTTATTTTTGGCTGAAGGTGGTTAACAGAGCTTGCTGGCCTTTTGACTCTGTACTACCCCTCCGGGGATTGCGGGCTTGGAGATATAAATAAATAATAATATAAATAAATAAATAATAAATAAATTCTTAAGACTGACACACCAATTCCCTAGTCCCAAACTAAGCTTATGCTTGTGCTATGGATAATAGGTGAACGGATAGACATACTTAAATACGTTTATAAACATCCATGACTCGAGTACAAATGCCCATGTTCATCACACGAAACATTTGCCCCTAGCGGGATTCGAACCCGCGACCCTCGGTTTCGTGGCCAGGGTCTCTGACCACTCGACCATCGGGCCAGTCATATGTATGGATGTATGTAATATTTCAATTGACTTGTCAAATAACACAGTCACTGTTACACACATCATGCTTTTTAATGTTGTTCTGTATTTTTTCAGTAAAACTCATAGTGTAACTACGTTTAATAAGGCTTATATTTAAACCGACAGTGTTAAATATAACGCCAATTAACCGTGGCTGCCGAAATGAATATGCCGGCAAAAATCTCGGTAATTATCCTTTTACAACGATGGGATTTAAAATTGCGATATATTATTATAGTAATAACGTAAGGTAGATTATGGTATGGTAAAAATTATAAAAATAATTAGTATTGAAATTCAAGCCAAGCTACTTACTTAATTAAAAATGAATTATTATTTATGATATTATTGAAAGATGCCTTACATGAATGAGATTTTTGTTCCAATTGGTAGGTTAAACAGAACTAAATTCTCATTTAATCATTATTTCAGCAAAGGGAAGGAATTTACGAACCCAGATTGTGTATTACGAAGGACAAAACCCTAATACACAATCTATGAACATTTCTATTTCTAGCTTTATTTTTATAAATGTGATATTTGCGATCATAATATAAACCGTAGAGCTTGTATGAAATGGCTCATGAACGTTGAAGACGCAAGTGTGAAGGTGTGTAAGGATGGTGCCATTGGCGTTCGGTTTTCTCTACCTTCTCCGCTAGGGAAGTGGCGAGATGTTTAGTTAATTAGTTTTTTTTTTATTAATAAATTATTTTTTTAGCAAAAGAAAACTTTTGCTTTCGTAAAAGCAAATAATATGTATTTCTATTGCTACGGGATATGTCCCATGATTTTTTTAACTCTGTACCCTAACGAGCACCTATAATGGCCTTAAACGCGTTTCAAATATATAACACTCATTATTACCTACAGATAAAATACAGACAAATGGACAGATGAACAATGAAGAAGACTTATTAAAAATGTCCCATCAGCAATCCAAGACACGATCACCAGATCGTCTTCAACAATCTTAAAACATCAATGACATTATAACCAAATACGAACCTATAAAAACCTACAAAAACAATAATAAACAAACTCAAAAACTAAAATAAAACCTGAAACTCCAAATCAATTGAACCCAACTAGCCCCAAAATATTTAATAAATAAAAAAACGAATGATAACTAAAAATCTATATAGCAAATCATCCTCTTGCCCTTCTTCTAGTTCACCTAGGGTCGGCGCAACATGTCTTCCTCTTCCATACGTCCCGGTGAGCCGTCATCAAGCTATCCACTCCTATTTCACTCATAAATAACAAAACTCTGTACAAAAGACAAAACCCAACGAAATAAAAAAAAAATAGGAACCAATTTAAAAAAAAATATATGCCGTTAGGTAGAAAAATCTTAATAATATTTAAAAAACACTACAAGCGAAGACTAAAAACGAACTTAGCTCACAATCCGTGTCGATTGGCTTCCGTCAACATTGTAAGTTCACTGTTTCAGCAGGGGAGTTATAAAACACTCGCGGCTGAGCCATTATTTGCCAACCTAATTGTGTTACAGTCGGTCGGCTACCTCCCATTGCCAACGTCGGTAAAAATTAGCTCAGCCACACACGGGGCTAGAAACGTTGGCTCGGTTGGCTTTTATTTCGGGGTATATCGAGACTGCTAGTGCAAAATATTGTTATTTTTTATAATGGAGGTTTTAATTGCGAGCTCAAAATGATCAGCTGACTATTTGCTTCTAGCTCGTCTATATCGTGGTTAAGGGGGTAGTTGCCCTTTTTGTTCCGCCTACACTTTCGAGAATAACAAGAGTGATGATAGGAATAGCCATACAGCGCGTTCTGTACGCAGTACGTTGACTGCCTCATTGGTCTAGTGGTAGCACGCGCCGCCTAAAGACTAGGAGATCCCGGGTTCAAATCCCAGGTCAGACCAACATTTTTTCGCTGCGTATTTCAATATTGAAGTTACTCTGTACTTATGTGTCTGTATATAAACTGTATACTAAGTACTGACTCGGTATACAAAATACCATAAAGTTATGTATTACCTATACATTATTCTTTCATCGTATCGTATTTGATAGACGATATATTTGTATTCTGTAAAATGATTGCTGCGGTTTGAGCAAATAAGATTTTCAGTTGCTTACCCAATTTCTAATCTAACCATTTTCAATTGTATGGTACCAAAATTGTTAAACTCACGATGTTACTAAATCAGTTGGATTTTAAACGCTCGCAGTTCAGTTCTTGTTTATTAACGCTTACGGCTTTAATATAAAACAAGTTAGTAGTTTAAAAAAACATGCTGAAGAATAGCCGAACATTTTAAAGTGTCGACTCCTAAAGCCGAATAAAATAATGGTGATATTCATTTTAACATTACTGGTTACTGTTTCGTTTGGTATTAAAACTGGCCTTTTTTTTGTGTAATAAGTAAATTTTTATCTTAATATGCACTTACTTCGAAAGTTAATCTTAAATGGTTCTAATTATCGCGTCGAATAGCGATGACTAAAGTCGTTAAAGATTCACTGTGTATATTAAGCTGAGATCTAAGAAGCAACCAAGTCTGGCCAGTAACACACTTGAATTTGACTTGCCCGTTGGTCGAGTGGTCAGAGACCCTAGCCACGAAACCAAGGGTCGCGGGTTCGAATCCCGCTAGGGGCAAATGTTTCGTGTGATGAAAATGGACATTTGTACTCGAGTCTTGGATGTTCATAAACGTATTTTTTTAAAGTATGTCTATCCATTCACCTAGTATCTATAGCACAAGCATAAGCTTAGTTTGGAACTAGGGAATTGGTGTGTCAGTCCGGAAGATTTATTTATTTAACTGGGTGAGATGAAAACTGTGAAATAGAAATGATCAAATGGCTAGCTCGTTGCCTACACAATCACAAACCCAGTACACCTACTCAATACATAATTAGTCGCCTGTTACAAAAGAATAGAAGAGAAACACAGGTGGTTCCTACATCATTGTTATGTTGCAGATCAATGGGCATCGCAATCTATACTTAATATTATTATAAAGCTGAAGAGTTTGTGTGTTTGCGTGAACGCGCTAATCTCAGGAACTACAGGGTGCTTAGCCAAATGCGCGCCAGCGATTCCATAACGAACTTTGCTACCGCTCGTATCGCGCCACAAACTTGTTTACTAAGAACTTATAGTGCGAACTCGGAGTTAGTTCCCGATTTGTCCACCCGAATAAGTCTGTGGCGCGATACGAGCGTCAGCGAAGTTCGATATAGAATCGCTGGCGCGCATTTGGCTAAGCACCCAGGTCTGATTTAAGAAATTATTTCAGTGTTAGATAGCCCATTTATCGAGAGGGGCTATAGGCTATATATGTAACATTAATCATATCGCGTTTATACAAATGCGAGTGAAACCGCGGGCATAGCTAGTATTTTAATAAGACTAGTTATTGTTCTGGAATTCTAGAACTATGGCAATGAAAAACAAAGTTTGGCAATTGAATAACCGCTCCCGTAAGATACTTACCTCCGACTCGAACTTGCCACTTTCTTATAATTAAAAAATGACAAAAACTTGTCTGTTGATGGCTGAAGAATTTCATATTACAAATTCCGCCGATGTTTTGCTACTTAGCTTATTATCTTAACATTAATTACCTCTTCTCGAAGAATAAACGCCTGGAGGGGGATAAACATTAGCATTTTAAATTCTCACTGGGCTCGCGGAAAAATGTAATATTTTATCGGGGCAAATCTTCGTGGATTCCGTAAACAATAGTACACTGGGAAGGAATCTCTCTGACCATTCTTATTTACGTTGGCAAAAGATTAGGAACATTAAATGGGTCCTTAAATGAGATTATCGCATCTTTGAAAAAATCTTTTTTGCTTTTGTTTACTCTTTTTTTAAAGCGACTGAGAAATTTTGAGTGGATTTTATTGTGGAAGATTAAATATCTGTCTTTGATCAAGATTGTTTGACGAGATTCAACGTCGTGCATAAAAAAATTGCGAAATAGGTTACCTCATATTATGTAACAGAGGACTCGGCACTTCCTGCTAGGTGTAAAGTACGACCACCGGGGGGGTTTTAGTGAATAAAAATTTCACATAGCCCGTCTTCTCCCCTTTATAAGAAGCCGGGTATCTTCTGAAGATTTCCCCCTCGACAAAAATAAAAATTAGAATTAAGCTTTATTGAGAATCAACAGATCGGCATTATAATTATGAATGGCTCAATAGTCAGTATTGAAAATGAATTGTTGTCAAATATTTAAACCTAAATTAGTTTCTCTGTTTATTTTAGAAACAATGAGACATAAATAAATAATCGTTTATTTTAAAGTGCCCTTATAATTTTTATTAAAATCACTGTATGAGTTCATTTTAGCTGGTAAAAGCATTGACAATTTACTGAAAAAAGGAAGAAAGGAGACGCGAATTGTTGTAACAATACCACCAACGGTTAAAGTCGAACACCTTATTTCTGTGAAATATCTGGCACATTTTTCAAACAGATTTGTCGGCACATTTTTATTTTTGTAAACAAAAGCCATTGCACAAGAAACAAGAAATCTCGCTCGAAAACTACGAATGAAACTTCGTACAAATGGCTTACAAAGCTTAACCGACTTTCGCGAAAGAAGCCGAACAACTGCAAGCCCCAAACATAAAAGGAGCATCCAGGAGCGATCGACAAAACGCAAAACCAACCTGTTTCCTTGCGTTTTTAAACTGGAATTCTGGAATTTATTCCAGTCACGGGAGACTGCCGCACTCAGTTTGGAAAATAACAATAAGTTACTTACGACGCGGAAAATCTGAGAGCTGGAATTTTTATGTGTTGTAAGAATAACTATGTGCTTATTATTTCTTAGGTATGTGGCAATCTAACCCAACTTTATTTTTGGTTAAATGTGGTATACGGAGCGAGCCGCTCCTGCCTATCGCTAAGAGTTTACGGGCATGATGAATGTAGGTATTTAGGTACATGGCTACTGGCTAGGTATAGAAAAATTACAATATACATATATATAATATACATATTTATAATATGATTTTACATAAACTATTTGTTGAAATAAAAAGCTGTGTTGCTCTGAAATTAGAGAAACAACATTTTACGCTATTATTTCAACGTAAATAAGAAAATTAGATATTTTAAATTAAACTGTAAAAATTGATGTTGTCTAGTCCGACATCTGTCAAATCATAAATAAAGATTCTTAAAAAGTTAAGCTGCCAATGAGGCTATATAGCCTCATTTACATATATAATATAGAACAATATAATATAGAACAATTACAATTTGATCGGCTTGACTCTTTTAGACCCCTTGCCTATTACGTGTTGGTTTCTACAAGTGACATGCAATGGATGCATTTACTGTCACTTACACTGCATACACTGCATATGTGATACTGTTACATTGCAATAATGGTTAATTTTTCATTTTTGTTATGGGACGATCACTCACTAAACCTCTAGATGAGACATATAGTGGGTAGACATACAAACATACATAACATCACGCCATAATCCCCGAAGGGGTAGCCAGACTCAAAGAGGCAGCAGTGAATAGACGCCAATAACTGCGACATTACATGATGGAGCATAAAATATTAGATCAAACACTTTTGGCTTAATATTTTTTTATTTATTGTTGTTATTCAAAAAATGTTTTGGTACAAATTTGAACTCTTTGTGGTTTTTTGTAATAAATAGATATCTGTTTTTTACAAAGACTACTCAGATCAAGCCGCTTCGTAATATTTAAGTGTCTCAATGAGTTTGAGGATAAGAAATGTATCTAATTATCCCATGTTGGTCTGGGACTAAAAAAGAATGAACCAACTGTGTTCCTTGCCTAGCATGTCATAAAAGGCGATTAATGGTATATCGGGTTTTGGGTATGTGATTTTGTAGGCGACGAGCTAGCCACTTGTCACTACTTTTTCACAATTTTCCATCTAACTCAGCCAAGTAAAATTCTTTGGCTGAATGTGGTTAAGAGGGTTAGTTGTCCTTTGACTCTGCCTACCCCTTCGGGGATTACGGGTGTAATAATATGTATGTATGATACATTATGAAATTAGATACATAATGTATTTAATTTCTTTATCAAACATTCTAACTTAGTTAGAATGTAGAAAATAACTAACTAACTAAACTTCACGCTACTTCCCTAGCGGGGTAGGCAGAGAGAACCGAACGCCATATGGCACAATCCTTACACACCTCACTAAGAAACAAATAAATATTCTAAGACACCCAGTATATATTTCCTCAAATTAATATTATTAATTACGCTCAAAGCATTAGCCGCAAGTGACCGCGTTCCGCGACGCAGCGGTCCCCTCTAAGGCTTCACCTATCACGCAATCGTTCACGGGTTATTTCACACGATACTTTATTTCACTAGTGACCTAGTTGCCTTACTTAATCCTCTGCTTACTATGTCACTAAGTCAATCTATTTGGCAGTATAACATTCTATATTAGAAATAAGCAATTATTTTTTTTTGTTTAAAGCATACATTTATATTATTACGTCCGCAATCCCTGAAAGAATAGGCAGGGTAAAATTGAAAAGCAGTTTGTTTTTCCTTTTACGATATGCTAGTTAAGAAACTTCTTTAATAGTAAGTCACTCCTTTTTCACAGCTTTCCATCCAACCCAACCCACTATCCCATGTTGGTCTGGGACTTAAAAAGAATATGCTAACTGTGGTTTTTGCCTAGCATGTCATAAAATGCGACCAATGGTATATCGGGTTTTGGGTGTGTGATTGTGTAGGCGACAGGTTAGCCGCTTGTCACTACAAATTTCCATCTAACCCAGCTCGGCTTTATTTTTGGCCAAATGTGGTTGAAGGGGCATGCTGCCCCTTTGACTCTGCCTACCCCTTCGGGGATTATGGGCGTGATGTTATGTATGTATGTAGTTAAGAAACAGCTTGCACATTACAAGCAGGAATTACAATCCAGCGTAATTTTTGCTGGATTCGGCACACCTAAAATTGTGCTGGGCCCAGCTGGATTGCTTGATCCAGCAGTCCAATCTCTAGTAGAGACAAAATCAGCGGCATTGATCCAGCAAATGTTACTGGATCAAGTACAGCTAAAATTGTGCTGGACCCAGCTGGATTGCTGGATTCAGCATTGTGTGGCGACCGCGCCACAAGATAGTCAAGATTATAGCTCCAGTAATACGTAAACAAATGACGTCGATCGAACATAGAGAAACGCCATACAATCCTGCATCGCGCTGACGAAGTTATTCTCGCCACTAAGTATATATACAATACACCAAGACGGTTAGTTGGGCTTAGGACCCGAGCAAGCAACACCTAGCTCGGCGGAAGTACTTCCGCTTTTAGTGCGAGTGTGTATTACGCACAATTGCAATCTCTAAAAACTATTAGGGATTGCAAAAGCCATGTGAACTTATCTAAAAACGCCTTAACTACATTGATACTTGTAGTCTGATTCAAATATTCAATATCGATACGTATGTAGCTTGCTTAAGATAATTCAGATAATTCGTTCAACCATTGAAGCGTGATTAAGTAATATACACCCGAACATAGCATACAAAGTTTCACATTAACGAAACAAGCCCAATTTTTTACCAATTCTCTTAATTAAAAATAACGAACGAAAGGCGCGGAAAACTGCTAAATACGAAATGAGACGTCCAATAGGTTTCTTGAAAACGGAAACACTCGCGAAACTTATATCATTAAGGAAGTTAATTAAGAAAGAAGCTTTATCGGTAACTTTGTTTGAGAAAAAGGGACTGTTTAAATTATAGCGTTGGAGTTATTGAGGCGGGGAGTTTTGATAGTGGACGGGGATTTTGTTGAGCATTGCGTTTGGTAATTGTTTTGTGATTGTGTTAGTCTGGTTGAATAAGGAGTTGTAGGTTAATAGTAGGGAGACGCCTCCACACACGGGCGGTACGAGATCAAACCCGGGCACATAATAAAGATTTTTTCGAAATCTATGTACGTATTTAAGTAGCTCGGCAGTGAGGGAAAACATTGTAATAAAATCTGCTCATTCATACAACTCATTATCTTCCTAGCGTTATGTCCCGTGCTTAGACGGGGTCCGCTTAGACCATGATCCAGGATGTAGCGAGTCTGGTAATTACATTGAAGCGACTGCCGATCTGACCTTCGTAACCCTAATAAAGGGGAACCAGACAATTTTTGGATCATGGTTACAAATCCAAAGTTATTTGAATATGCAGGTTTCATCACGATGTTCTTTCCCTCATCGTCGAGCTAATGGTATAAATACGTACATAGATTTGAAAAAATCCAGAGGAACGTGCCCGGGTTTGAACCCGCACTGCTCGGTTAAGAGGCGCGTGTCCTTACCAATGAGCTACCACCGCCCCTTCGTACAACTGTAGATCCAAATTCTGGTTCCCCTATCTTAGCGTTAAGAGGGTCAAACCCGCTTAAATATATTAATTAACACGGCTATCTAAATCTAGGGAGACTCAACAAAGCACGGGACATAATGCTAGGAGGAACACTTGTACACATAAGTCTCAAACCAAATTCACAACGCCTCCTAACCGCCAAGAGACATCCCACAGGAACATGTTGGTCACACAGTACGGTAATAGCTTTCCGGGATTACGTGGGCATATTTGCGTTCCCCTAAGAGGGTTTTCTTATTTAATTTAATCGGGCGAGTGTGTTGGTCGTTAGCGCCGAAGCAAAAGCCTCTTTTACAGTGGTTACTTTTTATGGCTCTGCAGTTTTTTACCTCGTTGCAAGCACTGGATATATCTGGAGGAGATTAAAATGTACACTAAATGTAGCGACTTTATTTCTTGGGACTTTCCGGGACTTAACTAGTAAGTATTCAGTTTCCACGATGTTAATGTTTACAATTTCTTCTTCCGAGCGTTATGTCCCGTGCTTAGACGGGGTCCGCTTAGACCATGATCCAGGATTTGGCGACTCTGGTAATTACATTGAAGCGACTGCCGATCTGACCTTCGTAACCCTAAGATAGGGAAACCAGACAAAGGGGAATCACGATGTTTTCCCTCACCGTCGAGCTAGTGGTATAAATACGTACATAGATTTGAAAAATCCAGAGGTACGTGCCCGGGTTTGAACCCGCACTCCTCAGTTAAAAGGCGCGTGTCCTTACTACCACCGCTTGAGCTACCGTTACCTATTAAAATTTAATGGAATTCATTAAACGGGATGCTCAATATCAGTTTCTATGGAGGGTTGACTGTCTTCCAGATGAAAGGAATCTCTTTTGATATCTTTTATCTATTATTCAACGGAATTTTAGATATATTAATATTAATCCCACATACCTTACATCACGCCCGTAATCCCCGAAGGGGTAGGCACTGTAGGCAGAGTCGAAAGGGGCAGCAAGCCCAATGTTGTTAACATTAAGCCAAAAAAAATTAAATAGATGAAAACTGTGAAAAAGTCACTACTTAATTTACTTAAGCTTAATTAATTTATTCCTAATTATATTTAGCATAATGTTTTAGGCATATTTTATAGTTCACTAATTATATTTTTTTTAAGGTTAGGTTAGGCTTTGTTTTTCTTTTTAATAATTGTTTTAAATTTTTAAGTTATAATTCTTGAGCCAAAATTTCTATGAACATTTTATTTAAAATTCACAAAACTTTCTCAGTCCAGTTACGCAAGTCAAATAAACCTACTTTAGACTTTCAAACTTGCTTGACGTTTCCGATGAACTAAACAAGAGAGATTGTAAACAAACAATAATTCTAAGTACCAACAATCTTAGAAACATGAAAGGGGTATAAAATGTTTTACGAGTTTGCACAGACTAACAAACAGATACATACGCTCTTGAACTCTAAGTCAATGGGATAAGGTCTAGGGAGGCGTAGCTAATTTTATTTGTATTCCTGTATAGAGCACCTGTTTCTATGTAAACAGATTTGGAGTCCCTGTAAGGGTCGTTGCAGACGAAAATCTATTTACAGACACTTTTCCTTGTATGCTTTCCTTGAGATTGAAGTCTAAATTGGTGCTTTTTTCAATGGTTTTGTGAATCTGTGTAAAGGTCAAACGGTATGTAATATTTTATAATACAAAGGTACGTATAAAGTGGAATATTGTAGACCTTGTTTGTAGCGTAGGTTGTAGGTTTTGTTTGAGGCGTAGTAGTATTTCTAGCGATCGCTCTGTCTTGGCTCTACATCAGCTATACTCAATGTGTGTTCCGCGGAACCCTGGGGTTCCGTGAAGCCTTTCTGGGGGTTTCACGAAAATTGGTACTGATCATAAATATCATGACTCCTGGGGGAAAATCCGTTAAAAGTCGAATATTAAATCATGAAAAATAATTGTACCAAGTTTCGTTAAATCCGTCGAGTAGTTTTTGTTTCTATAAGGAACATACAGACAGACAGACAGACAGACAGACAGACAGACAGACAGACAGACAGACAGACAGACAGACAGACAAAAATTTTACTGATTGCATTTTTGGCAGCAGTATCGATCACTAATCACCCCCTGATAGTTATTCTGAAAATATATTTCGTGTACAGAATTGATCTCTCTACAGATTTATTATAAGTATAGATAAACTCTCAAAAAACATACTTATTTAGTACAAAATATATTAATTACAGAAACCATCTTTATTTTCTGTCATTTTTCTTTTTTCTTTCTCCGTCTTTTTACTTACATGATACACTTGAATAGGTATCAGATTATTTTGGCCAGCATGCTAGAAAAGGTTGAATATAACACACTAATACTAACAACCAATAGTATGCAAAAAAGGGAAAAGAATTCCCTTAAATAATAATCGATTAAATTCACAGATTCGCTAAGTTATTGTCATTATGGAGCTCATCAGCTCATTCACGACAGCCCTTATCATTTGGTTCACGTGTTTCCAAAAACATTGCTTAAGCAAGGAAAACACGAAGAATACCCCTAATGTTTGGGTAACGGAGTTAGGGTTGTGTATGTTGGTCTTATTGTTTGCTAAAACGAAATGGTCACGTGGGATGAATGAAGTGGGTTGATTTATTATTAGACATAGCCCTACATTTCAATAGATATGCTTGTCTCTTGTATCCAATTGATATTGAAACTGTGTTTGATGCAATGCCGACTGTTAAAGGGGCGAGGTTGCAAGTTCGAGCCAGTACGCTCAGTTACCAAACGAAATGTAGAAGCGTCAGAGCATTTTACATGGTTTTTTTTTCTGAACAGGTTGTTCTACCGTGGTCAAAGCGACCTAGCCGTCCCATAACTAGTCCGGCTTCATGGCCACCTACAGATATTACATTTTAAATAGGGTATTAACCTCAAATGTAGAACGATAATCCACGCTACAAACTCCCAAAAGTTATCAAACCGCAAACACATTATTATCCAGGCTTCATGACAATCGCCAATAATTTGGACGTCCGATGTCACCCAAAAATTGGTTGTCCAACAAATTATTCGCCATTATTTCGTTCTTTGCCCGTTTTGATCGTAAAACGGGAAAGTTTCGCACAAAAACTGGGTATAATTGAATTGGAAATTGGTTGTTTGTGCACGTATAATGGAAATTGTGCAATACAAATTAACGCTTTGTGTCCTGTAGGTTATTTGTGGTGCCTATTTGCGAATGCGTGAATGTGAAATTCTCTTTACATCTTAACAGTGCAAGTAATGTTGTTGGTAAAAAGTTTGTGTATAATAATAATAATGTCCTCCTGACCAATATCGGTCACGGCGGCCAATCTCAACGAGGATTGGCCAACTGCGCAGGAGATATTATAGTGCACAAGTGCGTGCGCAAACACAGGTGCACTCTTTATTCCCTTACTCGGCGGAGACAGCACCGACATGACCGGTGAGAGGTCAGGCGCAGGACCAACGGTTTAACGTGCTTTCCGAGGTACGGGGGTGGTTAAACCACCAACTTCCTAACTCCGGGCTGGTACTGAGTAATTTCAATATTGAAATACCCAGCCACAAATTTTCGGCCCGACCCGGGGTTTGAACCTAAGACCTTTTGATTCTTAGACGGCGCATGCTACCACTAGACCAACAAGGCAAGTCAGGTTAGTGTTATCTATTATTGTTGAAAGGTCCTTGTCATCATTACTTATATTCGTTTATTCGGACATTGTCCTTTTTTAATGAACAAAAAATACACCGTGATATAAACAAATTAATCGTACTCATCACTACATTAATATTGACCATAAGTAAAGCGTACTCTCTGTCTGCCTATCCTTTCGGGAATTGGGATGTTGACACCATTTATATTTAATTTTTAAATATCAATTCTGAAAAAGAAAGTATTGTAGTATGCTGTTAAGCCTTTGATTTTGTATCATATTGAGTCTGAGATTTTGAATTTTACAAAAACTGCTTAATATTAAGTCAGTTGACTATACAAACTAGTGACGTCACACGTTGACAAGCCCATACAAAATCTATGAAGTGATTGTATTTTGTTATTTATTGATGATGTATGATTGTAGATGTTATTGATTGTAAAATGTATTTATGTATGTATGATCCGATCACCATAATTGAAAATATGTTTGTTAAATTTGTATTATTACTGTTGTAAGAGGAAGGAATGTAGGATACAATGGCTAAGTACCTACAGGCAGCGAAAACGTCTTGAAAATGTTAGTTTTAACATTTATTCAATCGTGTTACAGATTTTGATTTTAGCTACAAAGGATGTAAAACGGAGTAGGTATAACGTGAAAATAAAGCAAAATTAATTACCTTTCAAATGATTCGGTGGAAGGCAGATTTACCGGAAGTTAGGTAGAAGGCAGACGATCCAACAGTCGATGTATTTTGGCAATTTACGTCTCTTATTTTACGGGCTGTGTTTAATATAAGTATCAATTTATATTTTAAGGTAATATGAAATAGACATAAAGCTATTATATATATATAAGCTCCGGAAAGTTTTTTTTTATTCATAAATAAATAAATCACTATATAATGCGTATTACTAATAATGTTGTCACACTAACGTTTGCACTCTTTATATGCATAACATAAACGTAAACATGAAACTTGTTCTATCTTATTTTCACAGCTGTTTAGTCCAATTTTTTTTTTCATTCTTAATAAATATAAATCTAAGCGCCAACGCTCTGATACCAAAGCAATCCAGATTTTAAATAAAAAAAAAAACAGTTTACCTTAATAATGGTCGCCCGCACCATGAAATCAATTTTTCGAAACAATCCAAGAGCGTACGTACCAGCTACCCTTATTAGCGCGTAAAGAGTGCTCCCGACATCCCGAAGGGTAAGGAGTGCGGCCGCCCGGCAGAGGTCCGCGGGAGCCCGCGGCGTCCGCACGCCCGTCTCCCGTCCGCAGCGAGGAGCGAGACCGCACGCCAGGAGCGAATCCGCACGCCAGGAGCAATTTCTGTGAAAGTGATACGTGATATGGATTTGTGCTTGTGTTACCTTGAAGTGAGTACGCATGCATTCAAGAAAACTGTTTTTTTTTAATTCTAGAAGTCTTGTAGAAATGGAAATTTAGGCCATTCAATGATATTATGTATGTAGTATGTAATAAGGATCTTGCTTGTTTTCTTGATTAGAATTAATTTTGTTAGAATTATTTCTATATTCAGTTTAGTATCGTAATTGTGTTTTTTTTTTTGTTATTGTTAACATCATTTTGAGATGAGTATGATTAAAATGATTAAATATATACAATTTTAAATACTGACAAAAATGAAGCAGTGTTTTCGTTGGTCAGTCTGGCGTAAAGCCTAATCCTACATTATCATATATGCACTAAGTAGTCCTTAATTAGGGAAATTTAGCTGTTGTAGAATATCTTATTTATTTACGACGATAGCATTCGCTTAATTTTTTTTTATTTATATTGTTAATAAATTATAATTTAGTAAACGCTAGTGTAGTTTGTAGTTTATGATTATCTATAAATCTTCAATCATACATTTTTATTTCTTTGCGAGTTGAATTTATGTTTTTTTGCAAACTCAATGTCAATCATTAAATAGACTACTCTATTTTAGTATATGTAAATAGAATATTGTAAATATTATGTTTTATATTATAAATAAACAGCTCGTTATGTATATGCCATGTCGTAGACGTAGACAAATGAAAATGAGCATCATTTATTTTAAAGAAACAAATTGAGAAAATAACGAAATCCCTTGATAAGGTTTTGATTTGTAAATTTGTTTTTAAAAATGTTTGTTTATTTTAGTTTTTGAGAGAATTTATTATGAGAAATTGTTATGGGATTATGGGCGTGATGTTATGTATGTATGTATGTATGTATTATGAGAAAGACCCTTCTTATATGTATTCTACCAGTACCTATTATTTAACATTTTTAAGCAAGTATTCAAGCACCGCACGTATTTGATCAACAATATTCCAATAGTTTGATTAGGTCTAATATAACTTTTGGATTGGCATTTGTTCCACAGGTTAATTGAAATACTTTAAAAGTTTCACATTTTTGGTTTATATGGTGACAGAGTGATAATTATTTAGTACAAATTTAAATTAGTTGTTTAGGAATATTTATTTATTTATTATACACGAGAAAATACAATTATTACAAGGATGTTAGGAATTTGTATAGTCTGGATCTAGATATTAATTCAAAGATTACTATATTGTCAATGTTATTCTTGTATATTATGCACTAGCACACGCCGAGTATTTCAGGATTTCAGTAGAAGTAAAAATTTATTTAACAATTAATCAAAATGGGAAAATGTTGTACGGTCTCGAATATTGGAATTAAGGTATTAATTTAAAATTAATTGGAAATTACACCGCTAGGGTTTTGGCATGGAGAAGTTAATTTAATTTACTAATCCTTTACCAAGGATTCATATACATTATGAATGCTGAGTTTGGCAATAGGCATTGGTGTATTAGCGTGACCATTATTTTTTTATTTAACTAATAACATTAACCTACCTAGGGACGTGTAGACCCCTCCCCACCCCACCCCCCATATCTAACTAAGTGCGCCATTGGTAAAAACGACACTGGATAACTGATTGGATAGTTGAAATATGATCAGCCCAGATCGGGTGTTTTTTCTTAATAAAATCAAATCCATTATTTTATAAGAGATATAGACTCATAGATTCTCATTAAATCTCCATTCATCTCAGAAGATACTCAAACTATTTTTTTTTATTGCATTACATGATTGTGATATTAATAAGATATAAGAAAATGTAAAAGTATAATACACATTTTATTTATATAATCAACATAAAATATGTGGGCTAGCTACCTTAAGTAGGTATCACAAAAATCGCGAGATTATATGAAACTTTTTTTAATACAGCTATCATTCATTGATTCTTAGGTTGACCATCTTTTTTAACCAAATGTCTGGATTACAATTAGAAAGTACCTAACACATTTGATTCGTAAACAATACCTTAAATGTTTGGTTTTTATTAAATCACATCATTAATCAAGAAACAAAGTCCTGTGTTGGTCTGGGACTTATAAAAAAAGTGTCAACCGTGTTCTTTGCCTAGCATGTCTTTAGTTAGAGGCGTCTAATGGTTTAAAAGGTTTTGGCTATGTGTAGGCGACGAGTTTGCCACTTGTCACTACTTTTTCACAATTTTCCATCCAAATCAGAACAGTTTTATATTTTTTGGCTAATGTAGCTAGCTGTTTTCTGACTCTGCCTTCCCTCACAGGGATTACAGACGGGATTATGAGATGTATGTATGTTTATATTATACTTAAAACATTTTATATAACATCACTTGTTATGAGAAATGTTTTTACAGCGTTAAGCTTTCTTATCGCTTGAAAACCGAACAAATTCGATTCAAATTAGTCGTCACACTGGCCGTACTCCTTTGAGCTCGTGATAACGACGTGTAAAATTCAGCGTCTTTTGTGTAGCGAGCAGTTTGGCTCGGCACTCGAAGGGACTACAGACCTTTAGGTGACCTTTCGGAAGGGACCATTCAGCAACGGTTACGTACACCATTTGAGTGACTGAGTAGGTATCGACCTCTTTGATGAAAGAATAAAGGACATGGTGCACTGTAACTTTGTTGGAGGAAATAAAAGAGGCGAAGTGCGAGCGCTCTGTTGATTAAATTTAGGGCTCTCTACAGACGGTGGCGAAGTTGCACGATTGTAGTGTAAATTGTAGGGTTTGTGGCACATTTTTACGTTGAAGTTAAAAAATAACTAGGGATATTTTTGGTGTTTGCATTTTTTTTTATATGTCGTTTACAGAAGGGATGGGGTTTTTGAATGAAATCTGTAGAAATATTAAAAAAATTACGATGTACAAAGAAATAAATGAAAAATTAAGGTATAATTTTTCCTCGTTCGTGAGACGTATGATTTTATGGCCAGCCGTAATGATGTAGTAAAAAAAATCCGAAATTGAAGAATTGACTCAAGAACATTTTTATTTTTTCGCGACTATAAAATTAAACTTGAACTTTAAGCACAGTACGTAGGCTTAGTTTGTTGCCTTAAAATTGAGAGAGGGGAGAATTGGTGTATTGCTGACGTCGTTCATGCACACCCATTCCACTCTGTACATCGAACGGCGCGTGTAACATAGTGGTTGTGCTGAAACAAACACTCTTTGATTGTATTGGATGGACATGTCCACCGATTTAAAGTCGCCATTTTTGCTTAAACCATTCTATTTCAATGGCCCGTCACAGTTGAGCTTACATTTAGTTTATTTTTTCTCTTTCTTACTCTTATAGAAATGTTTTTCTGCTTTGAGTCATTTATATATATATATATATTTATATATATATATATATTTATATATATAAAACTATTAAATGGATGTAAATCTTTTATAAACCAATAGTTATGTATATATTTTCTGAAAAACACTTGAATCCTGCTGTAGTTCCTAGAATTA
The DNA here is from genome assembly GCA_951394215.1 of Glyphodes perspectalis. Taxonomy (NCBI): domain Eukaryota; kingdom Metazoa; phylum Arthropoda; class Insecta; order Lepidoptera; family Crambidae; genus Glyphodes; species Glyphodes perspectalis. The sequence continues at coordinate 12,292,679 of OX596218.1, read as the reverse complement.
GCTATACAGGTATATATCGAGCATCATGGGACTCCGTTGCGTAGTATGCGCAATATAGCGACTGGAACTGATCGCAGGATACATATTGCATGGCCTCGACCACTCGCCTCAGCTTATCTGCCGAATGCATCGTTTTATGGCTTTGTAGGACTTTGGAGCTACCGTTAGACTCACGAACAAAGTGGTTCGATAGCAATCCTGGCAAAATAAACCTTGGAAAAAATACAACATTTTTATCTGCGAGAGTTGAAGGAATAGAGATATCGAGTGTGGGATGGTATCTAACATTTATATTATTTTATTGGTCGGTCAGATGCATGTTGTCATTCTTCTGCATTTCGGTACTAGAAATTACAAGCGAAAAAGTGTCCACCTGCAGTGTTATTACCTAGTAATTGTAGATTATTAATTACGAAATTGTAAATTTTTGCATTTGAAAGAGTAACTATCGAGTTTGTTGCCGGTTGCTTTTCGATAGAGTCTACCTTCCGAACCGGTAGTTCTGTTGTGTTTGTTTTAATTTCATTTCAATCATGTTTTCATTTCTGTTTGTATTGACTATTTATAAGTACTTTTTTGAAGCCTATATAAATAAAGAGATTTTGAATTTGAATTTGAATTAGATTTATGAAAACGTTTTACATTTCGCGAGTTTATAAAAAGTCTTGTCGTCATATTGATGGAATCATCTAACTTTTGGCACTTTATTTTAATGGTTGTTAAGCTGTGGGTTTGTTTTACGAGTTTTCGTTATTTTATTTGGAACGGTACAATTATGTTTTTGCATGGATTTTTTTTTTTTTGTTGGAAAGATTTGTATGTATTTGTATGTTACGAATAAAATCAAAAACAACAGGGCGGATTTAAAAAAATCTTTCACTAATAGAATTTTTCTTATCTCTTATTAACATAGGCTATAGAATATTTTGAAAAAAGTTAGGTTAGATTAGAAAATTAATGTCCACCCGTGCGAAGCCGGGGCGGGCCGCTAGTGTACAATAAACATAGAAAACTCGATAAAACGGCTATTACGGCGCTCAAACATAAGTCCCCAACACATGAAGCAAACGAGCCTTCGCGACTAATAGGGCGTTCATTTTATTGCTTCTTATATTAATGTGTCGAACCAGATTTGGGCCGTAAAGGCGCTTCTTTTATACTTACTTATATTTGTTGGCCGAATCATCTTCCTAGCGTTATGTCCCGTGTTTAGACGGGGTCCGCTTAGACCATGATCCAGGATTTAGCGACTCTGGTAATTAAATTAAAGCGACTGACGATCTGACCTTCGTAACCCAAAGATAGGGGAACCAGACAATTTTTGGATCATGGTTACAAATCCAAAATTGTTTGAATTTGGAGGTTTCATCACGATGTTTTCCTTCACCGTCGAGCTAGTGGTATAAATACGTACATAGACTTGAAAAATCCAGAGGTACGTGCCCGTGTTTGAACCCGCACTCTTCGGTGAAGAGGCGCGTGTCCTTACCATTGAGCTACCACCGCTCCTTGGCCGAATATTGAGAGGCTAATATTGGTTAACAAGGAAAGCTCACAGCTCGGCTTCAGTCAAACAAAAGCGAACTCATTTGCTATCTTTGGCTCTGGTTGAGATCTAGTGACGTCACTTTCCATGCGTGTTGCGACCAATACAAGTTACTATGAGCGTAGTAGCGGTGGTAGCTCAATGGTAAGGACACGCGACTTATATGAGAAGGGGTGAAGGTTTTAGCCCTGGATTTTTTTAATTTATGTACATATTTATACCACTAGTTCGGCGGTGAAACGGTGATGTTAAATGTGCTGGTCACATCATGATGATTTCCACACACCTCCGAGCTAGTGGACCAGTCTAATGAGCAACAAAATCCTTAAATAACATTAAAATAAACTTAACATGATTTAAAAAATCTAGGGGCAAGGGCTCGGGTTTGAACCAGATACCCCTCATAAGCGAAGCGCATACCTTACCATTCAGCTTACTGCTAAGACGTGGGTTGTGGTATAATATTTATAATTTTATTTCTTCCTAGAATCCTTTTACTGAGTTTATACAGAGTGGATTGACGATTCTTGTAGGAATATTTTGAAGTATAAGCTTTGAAGTTCTATATTCAATGAATAGCAGGGAACTAGGTACATTATCAAAGATTTGAAACCTTTGTAGACTAACGTACAAAGCGATCAAAGCTATCGAGTCTTATATATAAATATACACAATGTATATGATATTTGATCTGATATAGGTAAAGATTATCCGGAGTATTAACGGAGCTTGGTTTAATTCTTATTCTGCTAAAAAATATCTCACGAAGAATAGAGCTTAAGTCCTTTGAAGAAAGCCTCTTTTCTTGGGTGGTAAATAACCTAGATTCGTTCGATATTATTTGTGCGAGCGTTTAAGTCCCAGTAAATATTAAAAGCTTGCTGTAGGGTGTGGCGACTTCAATAGATTTGACTACATTAAATATTGGATATTAACAATCAGACACAGAACAAACACAAATATTCATCACACGAATGTTTGTCCTGGGTGGGGATCGAACCCACAACTCTTGGCGCATGGGGCAGGGTCACTACCGAATGCGCCATCGAGCTTGTCGGATATGTCTACTAAGCCACAGGATATTTGTGTAGTTTAAACGTGACAACCGATGACGTAGATGACGGTGACGTCACGCCATACATTCTACAACGAGCTGACGAATCAAGATTACATCCTATCAATTTGACAAGAAGTTATGACTGCTTTAGGTAAAGGGAAAAAAATTAAACTACCTACTTATTTACATCTAACCCGAGTATTTGGCTGAATGTAGTTCAAAGAGTTTTCCTTAGAAGTGCAAATAATAGCAACCTCCACCTTGGTCTACATTTTGATTGCAGGTATATGTATATGTATATATTTTCGCATCGTCAAAAAAACAGATTTTTGTTTTATTTGTATTAAACAGGTATTAGGTTATTAAAATGTTCAATCGGAAAATGAAAAAAAAACCGATAGATCTTGGTATTTTCCTTTTTTTACATTCTCAAAGTTAGATCACGGAAAAAATTCAGCAACTGGTGGTGAATATATCGATATTAATTCAAAAGTACCCTTGTTACCATATGACGTGCCCAGCTCAAACTTGTGCGGTCTCGCGACTGAGATGCGAGTCAATACCACTAGGGAGTGTATTGTTTACCCTTCAATGCCGCTTCAGATAAAAACTCCCCTACGGGATTTTATGGACTTAAGATAACTTTGTATAAGGAGGCACGAAGAAAATCTATTTATAAGTTTTCTTGGAGTTTTCATACTTACCAAAGGTATGTTAACACGTGTATTTATGTTTCTCGTCCTGTTTTTAGTTGGGAAGATCAAAATGTATCTTGCATGGTTATACGATTTTGAACCTTTAAGATATGAAAATTAGCATGATGGTCTAGAACTTAAAAATGATGTAACAACTGTGTTACTTGTCGTAAAAGGTGACAAATGGGTTTGAGTTTTGGATATGTGATTGTGTAGGCGACAGGTTAGCCGCTTGGTCACAGGTCACTTATACACAAATATTAAAAAAAGGCAAGATTTGATAGTTTGAATTCAATAGGCTCCGAAACTACTGGACCGATTTAAAAAGTTCTTTCACCAATGGCTATTTTATCAGCGAGTAACATTGGCTTTATTTTATCGCAATTTACCCCCGGGAATGGGAACTAATCGGGTGAAACCTGTTATACTTAATTACGCCTGCATTCCCCGAAGAGGTAGGCAGAGTCTTACAATTTGTAAGCTCCTGGAACTATATTCAGCCAACAATCGAGTTAGATGACAAATTTTTGAAAAGTGACAAGTGCCTAGTCGTCTACTCGGTCATCTACATCAATCTCCTTTTATGACATGCTAGGCAAGGGACACAATTGGCACGTTATTTAAATCTCATACCAACATTGGACAAAGACACGACTATGCTTACGTGATGATGACTGGATGTCTGGCTCGATGGCGCATTCGGTAGTGACCCTGGCCCAATGGCCCATGCGCCAAAAGTTGTGGGTTCGATCTCCACCCAGGACGTGTGATAAATGCTTGTGTTTGTTCTGTGCCAGGGTGTTAATATCTATTTAGGTATATATTTGTAATACCAATTTTTATATCCGTAACACAAGCGCTTAAGCTACTTACTTCGGAATCAGATCAATGCATGTGATGTATTCGGATATACTGGTACATATGTAGGTATATTTATTTAAACATAGATCTTCTTGCATTACTGCGACTGTTCAAAATCCACGGTGGCACAGAGAGCGTCTGAATTTTATTTCAAACCCTGAAGTTAAATAGTATGGCCAACTATCAAAATACCGCTTCTAAGTGCGCCCTCTGCGAGTTTCAAACAACTTTTGAGGTCGTCTTCCTTTGAACTCCTTAACTTATTGTCACTCTCTTGAGATGTGGCTTCCGAGAAATTTAATAATATTCCTCTTTCGTCATTATTTGAAGTACTTCGACCTATTTATCTTAAGTTAGTGGTATTTGGCTTTAATTGAAGGTTTCAGAACTTTTAATAATCGCTCTTGTCCTTTCTTGAAGAAGGAAAGTGAGGTAAAGTTAGACACCGACTTAAAGAAGGTGATTAAAATTTAATAAACTAAACTTAACTTCAAGCCAAATCCTTCTATGCCCCCGATAAAATTTTATAAATTGTATATTTCTTAGGTATTCAAAAATTAAATTTGATGAATTGTGTATTTTAAGGTATTCGTAAAGCGTCGTGTTTAAATTTTATTTAGGGCTGGGAATTTTTTTTTATTAATTTTGATTACATAAATTGCAATCGAATTCAGGTGTGGATGTAATGGATTAGTTTGTAGTTTTTGTTTTTTTTTAACTAAGGGGTGTCCACCCAAACCCAGTTAGGTACATTGAAATGAAATGAAATGATCTTTATTTAAATAGGTTTAAAAAAACACTTTTAAATCGTCAGAACAAAATAAATATAAACCATTATTTATTCGACTAGCTTGGCGCAAGGGAAAAGACCATAAGAAATCGCACTTTCAAACAACGATGGATTTGTATTTACGATACAAATTTTCTAGTCCCATCTAAGGGTTACAAAGTTTAGGCAGTCTATGTCCATTGTAATCAGACTCGCTAAATCCAACATTATGGTAATCTATTATTTTAAACTTTCGCTTTGCTTTATGGTGACCTTGAAATCAATTGTGTCTCAACAAGGAACGGGACATGACACAGACTCACTAATTCCAGTAACATGGTTTAAGTGGTTAGATTATCTGGTTCCCCTATCTAAGAGCTACGAAGGTCAGATCGGCAGTCGCTTCAACGTGATCTGACTTGATAAATTCTGAATCATGGTCAAAGCGGATTAATTACGGCACATCATGCTAGGAGGATGATGATGATTCAAGTAAATCCCAACAAAAAACGGGACACGCTAAGAAGATGATGTCCGATTGTAATGTAAATTAGTGGCGGTTGAAAATACGGACGAAAGCCCGCAATGAAGTAGCCCTTTCAACTTTTAGTGTGTGAAATCCTTTCCGTGGTACAAAAATGCGCCGATAAAATCCAGCAGTATTTTTGTTGTCGGCACCGGCTACTAGTGTTTTATTTTGGCACATTATTTATCAGGCCACCAGTAATTGCGCGCTTCTTTGTAGAATTTTGCTTAAAAAGCCCAAAATCCGAACTCTAGGCTAGGCGTACCGTAATTATCGAGTAAAGCAGGACATAACAGTTTTTATAATAAATGTTTTTAAAAAAGTAAAAACTTGAAAACTAAATGATTTTATTGAATTTGGTTAAACAGAAAATCCGAATACACTATTAAATTGAAATAGTGTTCAATATTAAATGGTAGTTTGTTTGTTTCTTATTAAAAAAAATACCTTGGTAACGTTAATATATTAACATCAACAATATATATATTTTGCAAAAAACGGAAATGTACACCTCTAATTTTACATCCCAAACATAAGTATTTCTAACTTCCCGGGGCGTTTTTGTCTTTTGTTGTTGCTTGTAATAAATTACAAACAAATTTAATTATAATCAAAAAATTACAAATTTGATAAATAAATGTATTTATTTACTTCTGCCTTGTGGTCACCCTACTCCCGTCGAACATTGGTTTGTTTTCCACCGGTGGCTATGTGACTCGCGGGAATTGTTTTAAACCGCTTTTTGGGGGCAATGAATATTGTTTAAATAGGCAGTTTTCCTTGTTTTACAAAAAAAATGTTTAAACGAAATTTATAAATTAACCACCAATGTATTTGTATCGTATAAAGTTTTTAAGAACATGTTTTTTATTTATTTAAGAACATTTATTCAACATGAGTAAAAACAATGAATCTTAACATTCGATGTTGGATATTTTTTTTCTATAAGGAAGGTTAAAGTTAAAATAGACAAAGTATCAAAACATAGACGGTGGAATTTATGTTAATCTATCTTATTTTTATTATATACTTAAATGCGGAAGTCATTCTGTCTGTGTGTTTCTTCATGCTTAAACCGCTTAGAGCAGATTGTCAAAAAATGAGTACGCAAAAATTTTTATCTTTATAAAGAAAATAGGTTACTTTTACATACAAACATAATTATAATCATACTCGCAATCACGAAAATCGGCAGAGGCAAAGGTGCAGCTAGTTTCCTTAACCATATTTAGCCAAAAAATAAATCTGGGCTGGGTTAGATGGACAATTATGAAAAAGTAGTGACAAGTAGCTAACTCGTCGCCTACACAATCACACATCCAAAACCCGATAAACAATTAGTCGTTTTTTACAACATGCTAGGCAAGAAACTCAGTTGGCACATTCTTTTATAATCCCCGACCAACATGGGACAGTGGCTACATTTTATTACAGATTTTTTTTTATAATACTCGTAGATCCCGCGGTAGGCATGTTAGAGTATCTATGTAACAAACTGAATTCCAGATGGAGCCGTCGGCAACAGCTAGTCGCCTATAAAACAATGTCTCAACAGTTCCATTGTTTTATGGAACAACTGGGAAACCTACTTGCCGATTTCATAGTTCGCCCCGTAAGCCGAAGTTTAGTGGCGCGGGTCAGTAGTGAACTTGTCTTACATTGGAAGCGCTAACTTTGAGCCGACAACTTTGGCACTCAGCCCGCCACCCTTCTCACACACGCCAGGTTAGCCTCGGGCTGTATTGGGTTACGTAGATTTTGAAATGGCAGTGGTCTTCACTTAGGGATGTCTAACTAAAAGGTAACAAATCCTTTGTGTTAAAACCTTTTTTTTATTTAATTCAGAGACTTTTTGTGAATTGTTCAAGGGGACTATTGGGTTAATGTCTTAACGGTTCTATCATATATTGAATTACTAGGTGATGTATATTTTTCCATTTTTTTTTACTTAGGCCTGATTTTTTAATGGAAAGGTAAAAGATAGCTATCAAATGAATGTCATCTTCTGTACCCTATGTAAAATATAAAAAACTCAATTGGTCAATAAGTGTTCTGCCCATTAAAGAGATAGTTTTTTTTTTCTTAACCAGAGTATGCCTGAAAAATATATCACAGACAAGTGAATGAAAAATATATATACCTATATGTTCGTTTTTAAGGTATTTATTATATGGGCCAACATTTATAATATAATACAAAACATTTATTTGTAAGTTGCCTGAATTAAACAATTTACTATTATAATTATAATAAATAATAATAATAAATTCGCCAGACTGACACACCGATTCCCTAGTTCCAAACTAAGCATATGCTTGTGCTATGGATACTAGGTGAACGGATAGACATACTTAAATACGTTTATAAACATCCATGACTTGAGTACAAATGTCCATGTTCATCACACGAAACATTTGCCCCTAGCGGGATTCGAACCCGCGACCCTCGGTTTCGTGGCCAGGGACTCTGACCACTCGACCAATGGGCCTGTCAAATTATTTAACTTTTTTTTCTCTATTTTACTCCTCAAGCGTCATAAAGTACTAGCTGTCCCGGCGTACTTCGTACCGCCCCGCTCTCGAGATAAAAATGGCGGTGAGGGTAGGAGAGTGGAAAATACTTTATGACTTAATCTTGTACCTACCAAATACATAACAAAATCTTAAAAAATCGTTCGAGCTGTTCCGGAGGAGTTCAAGCACAAACACTATCATTCGATATTTATTTTTATATATATAAGATTATTTTTTTACTATTTTTACTTTTTGCTGTGCAATCTAGGAAGATTTGTGTTCATAAAGCAATTAAGTGTTTTCTTAATTATTATATAACTTTAGTACGTCACTTCCATAATTGTTTTTAGATAAACATCCTAATGACTGCTTAATAGTCGTTTGTGGTACAACTTGGGGTGTATGGTAATAATACAAGTGTTGTAAATTTGTCTTACATCAAAAGCCGAAACTTCGGACCGACAAGTTTGGCACTTAGCCCAATACCCTTCAAATACACGAGAGGTTAGCCCGGAGATATCAGCTTACGTGGACTTGTAAATAATAGTTTTACATACATAACATCACGCCTATAATCCCCGAAGGGGTAGGCAATCAAAGATGCAGCAGGCCCCTTTAACCACATTCAGATAAAAATAATACTGAGCCGGGTTAGATGGAAAATATGTGAAAAAGTAGTGACAAGTGGCTAGCTTTTCGCCTACATTAGACCTACTTACATACACATAGGTACACAATCATGATTAAAAAATTTGTGTTATTTATTTTTATTGAACGTATAATCAGAACAGACCTCGAAGGTTGTATCAGCTAAGACTTTAATCCGGCTAAAGCATCGATCCTCCTTATTCCAGAAAAATAATTGTCCCACCAAACAAAGTCCAATTCATTTCCACCTCGAATGCTTTCAAGAGAATCGAATTCCGGGATCTATTGCCGGCTTCGCTAAACTTTAAAACTTGGCATCGCTTTTGACGCATAGCTAGGTGTCCAAGTTTCACGGAATTAGATTGGGACTTGGCTACGCGTAAATCTCTGCTCCGGAAACAATATACTGTACGGGTGAATGGAAAACCGCAGATTACTAGTGAACATTACATTTCCTTTAGACATCATGCATATTAATGACCAGCATCATACTTCACAGACTGATACATAGCTTCATTTTGAGTTGAATTTTTTTTGGCCGAATGTGGTTAAGGAGGTTAACTGCACCTTTGCTTACCCCTTCAGGGATTATGGGCGTGATGCTATGTATGTTTGTTTGTTTTTAATCTGTGACGAACATGACCTATATAACTTGTATATGACTTGGTGTAAATGTGAATACAAAAACGGTGGTGCCTCATTGGTTGGAATAAGAAGATTAGCCCTTATAAGTATCCAAAACCGAGCTCGTATAAAAAGTAAAACCTTGTAATAATCCTTTTACAAGGTTTTATTCCACTTAACACGTTTATATCTAACTTGCCCATTTCATAAAAGTAAAATATATTCTTCATCTAATTGCAGACGTCCAATTGAACTAAAAAGTATATTTAAGTAAATTCAGTAATAAAGCGATATCATGACACAATTGAGCTGGTTTGATGATTGTTAAAACCTGAATTTTTATGTTTTTCATTTATGTGTTTATTTTATTTAAAAGTTGACCGATTCCTTAATGCAGTAAAGGAAGATTTTTTGACCACGAAGATAAAAAGAGGGTGAAATACAAATAAACAAAATAATTCAGTCGAATTGAGAACCTTCTCCTTTTTTTGAAGTCTTTTAAAAAGAAAATCAATAATTGAAGATTTAAGACGATCTGCGAAAAATAAACCTAAATTATGAAATATGTCTAAGCCATCATAGCTGGAACGTGATATCGGACAAAACGGAGAGATCTTTTCGTCTCTTGCATCCATAATTGGTCTGCGGATAACGTGGTTACATCCAGCCACGTATCGCGTATAAGTCGATTACACCCTTCTTTTTGCTGGCTACAATTTCAGGTGAAAATGTGAGTTTAGTTTTAAACCGTGAAGTAAAAAAAGTACGACTATAATTTTTTGCTTCAATAGATTTTCTTTTCTCGTTTTTGTACCGCCTGTGGTTTTGAATGCTTTAATTTAACTTGCAGGGTTCGTGTGTAAGTTGTTTCAACATTTTCATTTTGTTTTCCAACGACTCCTACGCCTGATTCGTTAAAAGTCCGATTGAACTGAAATTTGGCATACTTTTAATGGCCATCTCACGTAGACAATTTTGTTTTTAAACAAAAAAAAAAATCTTTTTAATTCGTAAGGTTACATTTGGTGTTTTTTTTTTATTTATTTTTTTATTAAATAAAGTTAATAACGTCACATACCGAACGCCCAATACATATTTACTTGCCGTTTATATCATGCTAGATAATGTGTTTAGTAGGCACATTATTTTAGTGTTCCATACCAACTTTGGTATCTGTAATACTTAATCGACGTTGTAGTTGCGGTTATTGTAAAAAATAAAAAAAAATATCTAAAATTTATATCTTTCACCGCCCATTATTATTTCCACAGCACAATGAGTTACAGCTATAACATTACATTGGATACAATATTTTTTTACTATTTACTCTCTTTAGTATTTTTTTTAAATTTAATTAGTTGTAGGACAGCAATTTAGACTATTTATGGTGGTATCTAAATGATTATAAAAAGTGCCTTATAATGTGAGGGGTGTCGGTGCAAACCCGGTCACGTACCCCTGGACTTTTCAAATCCAACTAAGTTGCTTGGCGTTGATAGAAAACATAGAAAAGAATCCTCCACATTCAAAAACTATGGATGTGTAATGATGATCCAATTTTATATATTGAAGGATTAAGGAAATAAAGTGGCAGTCACTTTAACTAGACCAGCTTAATCCAAGGGGCAGTCATCGTCTCAGCCGAAAGACGTCCACTGCTGGACATAGGCCTCCCCCAAAGATCGCCAAAACGACCGGTCCTGCGCTGCTTGCCTTCAGCGGGTTCCCGCGACCTTGACCTTGAAATTGAAAAATATGTGTATCTGTCATGACAATTTAGTGTTATTAAACAATTTGTTTTATTAAACAAATTTTACAAGTTTTTCCGGAAAAATTGTCACCTGTCGCCTGTCAAGGGAAATTATTTATTAAACAGAAATATGTCAAATTATCTCGATTAGTCGACATATTTGTAGATTTTCCACCGTGACATATTTGTCAGTGATAGTTTTTATAAAAAAATTATTGTCAAATTGTCGGATTGTCACCTGTCGCCTGTCACCTGTCATTGTCACGTTTATTAAATAGGCACCAGGTCGTCAGACCACCTTGTGGGAGGTCTGCCCCAAGGGGCAGACACTACGATATAATAACTAGAGCAGCTGAATCCACGTTTATAACGCTAGATAGATTTCGTATACAACAATTCTATTATGCCTACCAAATACCCGAAACGGGGGATGCAATTAAGTTAAAGGGGAATCTTTCACAAAATCCGAATAATTTAAACAGAAACTTTTTAATGAAACCCAATAAAACTGAGCACATCTCGATTCCGAATTGTTAAATTCTCTAGAAGTATGAGTCAAACTGTAATAATTTCCCGAGTTGATCCAACAAAATTATCTTGTACAAAAGCTTCATCTGGCAACTTTTGCTTGAGAATTTCATCTCACTTGCTTTACAGAGTTTATAAAATAAATTTAACCTTCCGAAATGTTGACCTGCCGCATCCACTTCTCGGCTCTTAAAATGGTAAATTAATTTCAAACGGTCTCGCGAATGGCTATCCTTTTGAATATCTTTAATTTTCACTTTAGAAACTTACTGAATTTTTGTCACGGAAACGAAAACTAGAAATGACCAGTGGCGCATTCTTATCGAGGAAATAGTCTAAGAGCCAATGGACCGCGAATCCAACGATCTAAAACAATATTAATGGTAGCAGCCACTGCAGCGTGGCTAAAGGAGTGAAGGAGATGGCTAGCCTTCGCGCGTTTCGTCGCATTCGCGGCTGGGGCAGGCGTGAGCGAGAGGGCTGTAAAAGTTATTAAATCGAGTCGCTTCTTGAACAAAACATGGATTGCTTCATAGTACAGTTTGCTGTGGAATTCTGGCCTCCCGCCAGCCGCACTGCCGTATCAGTAAGGTTGATTTAATTTGTTCGAATTTAACAAAGTGGCCGCCTGTTAATGAAAGGGCTTTGAGCTCTTAGCCGGGATATTGATGTACGCTCCGATGGGAAGGTTTCGTTATTTTGTTCGAGAATTTTCTTTTACATTCAAGATTGTTTTCACTTAGGTATTAAATCGATATTCATTTTTTTTATCGTTAATGGCAATCGCTCTCCGCAAGATTTTTGTGTGTAGAGAGGCAACTACTAGTCACGAGCTAGGCACTAGTCACTTTTTCATAATTCTCCATCTGGCCCAAGTTGGATTTTTGGCTAAATGTGCTTTAAGGAGGTTATTTTCTAAGACCTCACTATCCAACCCAGCCCACTGTCCCATGTTGGTCTCGGACTTAAAAAGAATATGCCAACTGTGGTTCTGCCTAGCATGTCTTAAAAGGCGACTAATGGTATACCAGGTTGTGATTGTGTAGGCGACAGGTTAGCCGCTTGTCACTGCTTTTTCACAATTTCCATCTAACCCAGCCCGGATTTATTTTTGGCTGAAGTGGTTGACGGGGCTTGCTACCCTTCCGACTCTGCTTACCCCTTTGGGGATTATGAGCGTGATGTTGTTGTGTGTGTATTTTCTAGGATTCTGCCTAGCCATTTGGGGATGGGGCAGGCTAGGTGATTTTTTGTATTAACATCTTTTTGAGACAAGTTCTCGCAGGCAAAACCTAGTATCAAGTGAAAGATAAATAAACTAAAGCCATAATCGTCCCGGCCTAAAAACTTGTTCGCGATCAATTATTCGGCTATCTGATGCCTATACATCAATGTCGGCTGGGTCTCATCATCCATATACATCACAATATTCATTCGGAGTATCTGTGCGTTATCCGGAAATTCACATTGTGCGAGGGGTAATAATATTTTAGTATAATTTTAGGAACGGCGTTAAATCGCCTTTAAGAATAAGTAGTTTTAACTAGTACTTTTATGTTAACTTATAACTGTCGTACGATGTGTTTACTCTGGTATTCAGAAACAAACTGCAAAAACAAACCACCAAGGACAAATATTCGTGTGATGAATACTTGTATTTGGTGTTAATATCCAATATTAAAGTATATATTTGTAATTCCACTGTTAATTCTGATAACTGTAACACAAGTGCTTATGCTACTTACCTCAGAGTCAGATGTATGTAATGTATGTGATGTAGTCTGATATTTATTTATGATTTATTATTTACAAAAAGTTCCCTATCACAACAAAATCACAAATCATACATACATAACAATATCCCGCCCGCAATCCCCGAAGTGGAAGGCAAAGTCAAAGGGCTTCAACCACATTTATCCAAAAATAAATAGGAATTGGGTTCGATGGAATTTGTAAAAACAAAATTAGCTAGCTTTTTACCTCCTTAATCGGACGTTTAACGTTTTACCAAATGTATAGTACTTGTCACCGATGCTACTGTTGGCCGAAAGCACGTTTCTTTATACATACATACATACATAACATCACGCCCATAATCCCCGAAGAGGTAAGCAGAGTCAATGAGGCAGCAGGCCCCTTTAACCACATTCAGTCAGAAACAAAACTGGGCTGGGTTAGATTGAAAATTGTGAAAAAGCAGTGACAAGCGGATAACCTGTCGCCCACACAATCACATACCCAAAACCCGATACGCCAAAGTCCCATACCATCATGGGGCAGTGGGCTGGGTTAGATGGAAAATTGTGAAAAAGTAGTGACAAGTGGCTAGCTCGTCGCCTACACAATCACATACCCAAAACCCCATATACCATTAGTCGCCTTTTACGACAAGCTAGGCAAGAAACACAGTTGGCACATTATTTTTAAGTCCAACATGAGACAAGACGTTTCTTCATGATTTGGTGAAACGTGCTTTCGGCCAGTAGCATCGGTTAAACGTTGAATGTCCCCCATAATCACTAACCCGATACCCAGTACGTCATTAGTAGCCTTGTGCGACATACTAGGCAACGGACACAGTCGGAACATTCTATTTGAGTTTCAATCCTACACACGACTACGCAGTTGTTTACATTTACCCAAAAAAAGAAATATAATTTTTCATCATATTGTGTCATCTATAATTTTCTCTAACTCTCCCTGTGCTCCTTATATTGCGGCCCTCGCGTGATACGTTACTCCTGTTTAATATTTACGTGTGGGTAATTGAAAATGCTGGAGGCATAACAATACCTTCTCAAAATGCGACCCCTTACGCCACTGCATACGTATTAAACAAAATAACGGGTAATGTGGTTTACGCCCTTAAGAGTGTGTTACGAGGAACACCGTACTGGTATTCTAAAGTAATGTGACAATTTTTTGATTATGGATATGAAAAAAACGGAGAGTTAAAATGCTTACTTACTTAATAGAGAAGATAATGACAACAGTTCGAAGTATGTATATAAGGAGGATTTAATTAATAAAGTAAGAAAAGTTATCATTACTTTATAACACTTATACTCGAATTGCTTGACTTAATTACTCATTTTGATATTTCAAAAACAAAAAATTTTAAGTACCTACTTATATATAAAATCAGTCTGACAACCAGACATCGTCATCTTAGTTTTTTAGAGCGGTGGTAGCTTAATGGTAAAGACACGCGCCTCATAACGGAGGTGTGTGGGTTCAAACTTGAGCACGTACCTCTGGATTTTTCAAATCGACGTATGTATTAATTTATACCACTCAGCGGTGAGGGAAAACATCATGATGAAACCTGCAAATTCAAACAAACTTTGGAAATTTAACCATGATCCAAATATTGTCTGGTTTCCCTAGCTTAGGGTTACGAAGGTCAGATCGGCAGTTGCTTCAATTTAATTACCAGACTCGCTAAATCCTGGATCATCGCCTAAGTGGATCCCGTCCAAGCAAGGGACATAACGCTAGGAAGATTATATTAATACTTAATTTTATTCTCCTTAACAAAACATAAAATTCTACCATAAATTTATTTGAAGATTATTTTTCCTTTGAATTTTTCTTCCTTAGCAACGTTTATTTCAGCACAAGAAGTAAATAAAAACATATATGGCCATAAAAAAGAAAATACGATAAAGATTGTTTATATACCGCCACAATTTACGCTTGCTTGTGTAAATGGAACGAGTTTTTGCGTATTTCGTATATATATATTCGTTACTAAAATCTAAATCAGGGCCCGTTACTTTGTTATCAATAATTTTATTCGTTACCTTTGATCTAATCGAGAACTAGTGTAAAACATCGAAAGGGGGTGGTTAGTGAACCTTAAATCTATATTCGAGAAACGACATTCTTTTTTTTTTTTTTTTTTTTTTAATTCTACAGACTGACACACCAATTCCCTAGTTCCAAACTAAGCTTATGCTTGTGCTATGGATACTAGGTGAACGGATAGACATACTTAAATAAATTTATAAACATCCATGACTCGAGTACAAATGTCCATGTTCATCACACGAAACATTTGCCCCTAGCGGGATTCGAACCCACGACCCTTGGTTTCGTGGCCAGGGTCTCTAACCACTCGACCAACGGGCCAGTCAAAGTTCATAGCGTTTCGGGTCTTCGAGTTTTCGGTAGGTTTATACCCGTTACTTGGTAACAACCGTAACGGTAACGGCTGTTCAAAGAATTTATCATAGTTGTCCCATTTTATATAAGGTCTGCCTAGACTATTTTCTTGGATTTATGAAGACTAGTTATTAATTATTAAAGCATTGATAAGTAGGGGAAAGAAACAAATTGGTGAACTGTTACACATCTATAGTTAACTTGATTTAAATGTGCTATGGTTATTGGGATAAGATGTTGATGTTGAATACATATAATATTAATGTTTCCTCATAATGTTTGCCCTGACCGCCAAGCAAATATAAATCCATACTTCGATTCAAATAATTCAGACATATATGCCCAGGTTTGGTCTATAACCCATAGAGATACCACCGGTCTTAACTAAAAATAAAAATATAAGTCTCCCCAAAACTGTTCGCGGACTCAGCCAGGTTCATTACGGCGGAGCTGCCGAGGTGAATACCTCGCAAAACTAATTTAGTTTAAGGTGGACAGTGTGGATACATTCATTATATTCCTGCATACATTATGTATGAGCTACGGGCCGAAGTACTCAATTGGGAGTTAAATAGGGATTAAGTTAGCTGTCCTGTTTAGTATACTCGTATGTTAAAGCGGTGGTAGCTCAATGGTAAGGACACGCGCCTCATTTCTGAAGGATGCTGGTTCAAACCCGCACCTCTGGATGTGTCACATCTAAGTACGCATTCATAGCCATACTCTCTGTTTCCAGGATTATGGTCCGGATATGGTAAATATATACCGATAAATTGTAATAAAAAGTGGTAGAAAAACTACGAAATAAAAATGACAACCCAAAAATCCAATGTAAGATTTTTACTAGGTCATTTTTAAAAGCCGAAACACGAGTCCAATATTTTCATTAAAAGAATCAATTTAAAAGATTGTAATGGTATCTCACAAACTCAACATTAACATTACTGAAACGAAGTAACAAGCATTTTGAATTGCCTCTTTATCCTTGCACGAGCATGGCACTTCGCGGTTATAACGGCCTTATACCAATCGATGCGCACGCGCCATACAGAGTAGGGGGTAACTTTAATTAAGGTTCTATAAATATTTTTTGGTCAAAATATAACATGTTATAAAAATTATTGCCATCGTTTCTGTACAGAGTGTGTTCAGGTTTCGCGTATACTAGAAAGGAGGTTGTATAATGGCATCATATCCATCGACTTACTAAACGATAAAATATTAGCCGACTTTAATTTTAGATTCCAGACGCTACACTCGCGACACGACTGCAACACTTCATTACAGCTTCGCTAATGCATCCACGACAAAATTCCCTGGCAAACTAATTTCATTAAGGGGTGGACACATTAATAATATCCCAGCATACATTACTAGCACCCCGGGCGGGTCAAAGCACCCAATTAGCTAGTCTTGCCAAAGCCAACCACAGATTGAGCCGCCCGATCTTCAGCGGATTGAAGCATTAATAAATTGCCAACTGGGCACCAAAATATGACGGTTAATTTTTTTTCTAAAATCCTAAATTAAATTAATTTAGACAGTCAAATAACTAGATAAAAGGTTTTGCGTATACTAGAAATAACCTTGTATAGATGCTAAAATAAGTTTGTACGTACTTTGCTCTAATGCTCAAAATTAAATAGTTAAAGGTTTTTACGACTATGAATCCACTAATGTGATAATTACTCTCGTTTGTTTAACGTGTTGGATTTTGACTGACATTAAGGAGCGACTATCACGCTCGCAATCCCCAAAGGAGTGGGCTGTGTCCAATTGTCCATAGACCATTAAGCTCCTTTATTACATTCAGTCTAAAATATAATTGAGTTGGATCAGATGAAAAATGGAAAAGGTATTAAACAAGGAACACACATACTCGTATAAGTAAGCTTTAATAATCTGCAAATAAAAACAAGATAAAAGTTATTATTTAAGATCGGGTTGTACAACTCTTTTATTTTATAACTCGCGATGTTGCGTGTCAAAAAGAAACAATTATCTACATTTGATGTAGTTAAGTGTTATTTGTAATATTACCTGGTAACGCTAATCGTTACCAGCTAATATTATATCGTTACCTATTATTATTTCAATATCTTTCACCATTAACTGTTTTTAATAGCAAACATTTTCATAACCAGTACAGTGACCAAGGTACACTAAGACAAGGTAGGCCTTAGAAGCATCCAGTAAAGAATAGACTGGACTAAATTTAAGCATGAGTGTATTTAACAAAAATCCTAACAGGCACATAAAATGCTAACTTGGCCTGCAGGGAAGCAGGAATCCTTACTTCACGCCATAACTGCGAATAATAATCATATTTTCCGCTCGGTCGAGTCTTTTATTTCATAACAGCATGCCAATAGAGATCCATCAACAAGCCAGGGAGGCAGATGCCACTTAATGACGTTATGGCACAAATTAATGGCACAGTGATCCAATTAGCCCGCTGTAATTACGAGTGTTGCCGGCGTGACGCCGACGGGAAAACGCGGTACTTGAAAATCAAGTCAAACTGTTTTGATATTTACTGAGCGATGGAATGTCGGACTCATACGTGCATCGCATTTCTGAACTATTCCTGACGGCTAGTACGATGTAGATGTGATAGAATTTTGGTCAAAGATTTTTTGAGCTCACAATTGCTGACGCAACGATATTTGAAGTTATTAGTTCGAATAGAATTGTCATTACATTGTTTGATTCTTTTAAATCTAGCTCTTTGAATTTTTTTTCATGAGATCCCTCAAAAATACTAGAACTTATATGATAATATATGTATCTACTTTTTCATAATTTTCCATATGAATAATTAATAAAACAAAGAGAATTTATATCGTTTTCTCATTACAAAAGCTTATCAATATAGATGGAAAAAATAATCTTATCTTCGTCGAATAGGAAAGTAAAATTAATTAAAAGTTATTTAAAATATTTGCAACAGTATTTTTTTAACCAGTTCAAACGAATATTCAAAGAGAATTAATAATGTGATTAGCGCACAAAATAACATCAATTAAAAACTACAAATTCCACACAGTGCCATTACTTGACAGATAAAATTACTTTAATTAAGTGGTTGTGTCTTATTCCCATGGTTTTATTGCTCGTTTAATGTTTCCAAGAACCTATACCCTTGAGAGAAGCGCCTAATTTGGTCGCAACTGTATGTGGAAAATAAAATAGATCTTCATGTCAATAGCTACGTCACAATATGAAAATATCGGACTAGACTTGGCAACGTTTTTGGCAACTCGACGGAGCGAGACGATGAAAAAATATAAGATACATTGCCTGTTGCGGCAATGTGTCTCTTTGCTGACACATTAGTAATTCAGTTTTATTGCATTTGTTGTAGCTTTTATATTGAATCTGTATTGTGTATGTACGAGAGACTTGAGCGTTTGCTGTATGAGAAAGCACAAGCATAATTTTGCCTGACTTGATTGCAATTTGCAATTCTATCAAAATAATAGACAAAAAAATGTTTCGATATTATTTTTGATTTAAAAAAATTATTTACTGGAATTGAATATACATCTATACTTATAATAAATCTGTAGAGAGGTCAATTCTGTACATGAAATATCTTTTCAAAATAACTATCAGGGGGTGATTAGTGATCGATACTGATGCCAAAAATGCAATCAGCAAAATTTTTGTCTGTCTGTCTATCTGTCTGTCTGTCTGTCTGTATGTTCCTTATAGAAACAAAAACTACTCGACGGATTTTAACGGAACTTGGTACAATTATTCTTCATACTCCTGGGCAGGTTATAGTATACTTTTTATCACGCTACAATCAATAGGAGCAGAGTAGTGAAGGGAAATGTTGGGAAAACGGGAGAAGTTACTCCATTTTTTAAGCTTCCGTCGCGTGTGCAGCCTTAATGGTTAAAGTTACATAGAAATCATGTATGACGGAAATAGTCTTTATAATATTAACCATAAACGCGGGTGACACCGCTGGCACAGCTATTATAAACATAAAATTTGAGCAACTGATATCATGAATAAATTATACATGTATTTTCTATAATCTGCACTATGAATGTTAAATAATTCGCAGCACAATTGATATTATTTTGTAGCTAATCTAATTCGATTCAGTGACATTTATCGCAAATCAAATCCAGGGTCAAATACAAAGCTTACACTCTAATCCCTTCGGCGAATATCGGTTGAATTTAATTCCAAACATCTAATATTCCAATACAATACAAGCTTATCCGACTTAGCACGATTCGAAATGTTTGCACTCCGTGAATATTAACGAAACTGAACCTCGAACTGTTAACGTTTAAGCGAACGTACAAGATGTATTACCCAAAGCTGTAACCCTACTGAAGAGGGCCTTATATTACTTGAAACTACTCAAACGTGAATACACAGACCACAGGCAGACATAAATACTGTCTACCGAACGCCAGTCAACTACTCGACGTCAGCCTTGTTTGTGCTCCTCGTAATTAAACAACCTCGTATCTACCGTCTCATCTTCATTAAGCACGTTCCCAGATAGGTCAGTGAGATACAACATGCTTAAGTGACTCCTATTAATTACTACAAGCCAGTCTTTGAGCATCTTTGTCTGTTGACCCGAGGCCCTTTGATATATCGCCAATTATCCCTCACGCCTTCGTCGCATTAACGGTCGTCTGTTTTGTTTCAGGTAGCCGCGTGAAGGACAAGCCCTGCTATGAAATGGGCATTCGGGCGATTCGAAGCGGATGCTGGCTGATTCTCCTGCTGATCAACTTTACCGGGAGCGATTGGCTGAACTGCGCGAACATACAAGAATGCCGCTGCAAATGGTCCTCCGGGAAGAAAACGGCGGCTTGCATTACGGCCGGGCTCAGACAAGTGCCCCATTTGGCGGCGGATATCCAAGTGCTAGACTTGCACGGAAATCAATTGAAGACGCTGGAGCAGGACGCTTTTGCCGGCACTGAACTGTTGAACTTGCAACGCATCAATCTTAGCTCCACCAATCTCCGCTCGCTACACCCAAACGCGTTCAGAGAACTTCGAATACTAATAGAATTAGATCTGTCACAGAACGAACTGCATCAACTATCACCTGACACTTTTAGAGGGAACGACCGACTGAGACTGTTGATTCTCAACGACAACCCTTTGACTACCCTCGTCGGGGAGCAGTTTCCACCGCTACAACATTTGAAGAAGTTGGAACTTTCGAGGTGTAAACTGCACACTATTCACCCGTTCGCATTTGTGAACTTGCGGGCATTAGAGACTATTCACGTACATCAGAACTCGTTGTCGTATTTGCATCAAAATACGTTCAACTTGCCAGTTTTGAAAACTTTAACGTTGTCAGACAACCCTTGGTACTGTGATTGTAGACTAAGAGAGTTTCACGAGTGGTTTTTAAACAGTAATCTGGGGAACGAGGAGGTTTTCTGCGGTGGACCTGAGAGGAAGGCCCATCTATCATGGCGTAGTATCAAAGGTACTGATATGGTATGTCCACCTACAGCTGTTTCTAGCCCTACCGTGATAAGAACTGAAGCGGGTGCGGACATTTCGTTCGGGTGTTTTGCTAGTGGCGACCCAAAGCCTACTTTGACCTGGTCTTTGCGCAACGTAGACATTTACAATACCACCAATAACGAGTATAGTGATATTTTAATTCATAAGTACCGGATGGACCATTTTGACGAGTATAGAGACGATTATGTTAACAAAAGTGCTCAGTGGGTGAATGTGACTATAACTAACGTTACGATAGACTTATCGGGGGAGTGGAAATGTAGTGCTAAGAGTGCTGTGGGTGAAGCAACTGCATATTTGACAATATTTTTACCTAAAGCGAGGACGGCGACCGCTCGAGTGGCGCCGAACTATTCGACGTTTTTCATCTTAGGCGGGTCTATGTTGGCGATGACAGGAGCCGGTTTTGTGGCTGCGTGCGTGTGCTGGAAGACGAGACGCCGGAGAGTGCCGCCGAGCAGGAGTTTTACTGACCAAGAGAAGAAGCTTCTGGACACGTCTTTAGCAGCCAGCTGTGACAGAACTAGCGCTGACTTAGGTTCGTCTTATGGTTTCGAAATGCTAGACAGATCGATGTCGATGGAGAGTGAAGATACCCAACGGTGCATGGAACCAGTCCAGATAACTATAGAAGGGCCTCCTGGCAGCTTTCCACCGCCACCAGCAGAATTCGCGTTACCAGCGCCGTATGGGAATATTTTTATATCAGTCCAAGTTGCTGGGCATAACGACGAGTACCCAGACTTGCTTGTGGGTGGAGCAACGTTACCAAGAAGAAGTAGAACTTGTTTCTTGAAATCTGCCTACGATAATATGGGCCCTAGGATAACAGCAGCCGGTAGCTCGACCTGGTCCCTCCCTGGTGCCAATGCTGAAAATGTGAGGGTTGAAAAAGAAAGTGATATGACAATGCCACTGTCAACATTTTCAACCGAATTTACAGCCCTGTAAAAAGTAGATTTAATGCAGAAATTACTTGTAAATAAATTTGAATCGACGAATATTATTATACTCATTAATTTGCGTGTGTACAATAAAACAATGAATTCTATTAACATATCAATTGTGTAGTTTAATAATTGCTTGTTTGGTCGTTATGAATTGACATAGTTTAGTATTTGTGTTAACATTTCAGAGTAGGTAAACTTTGACTGAATTTTTATATGTATACGAAGCCTAATGTTTATGTTACAGCATTGTGTTAAGAATTTATTATGAGAATTATCTCTTTACTAATACAGCTTAGTTTCTGTATAGTTTATGGAGTTTTAGACAGTTTTATAATAATTTTATCGGTTATACAAGAATTGTACAATCTAGAGTATAACGTCTACGCCTCTATTTATAATTCTATTTGTAAGAATTTTTGATCAACAATCGTTGCTTTAAAACCTATGAGAGAATAAAAGAGTGCAACTATTTTTGAAGTTTTAATTGAACACAATTAAGAGTGTTACTAAAAATGTAATATAAAAGTACAATTAAGGTGTATGTTATTATAATATAGTTTACCCAAGTATCTAAGTAAAATGTATTAAAAACATATTTATGTATATCTTCAGATAAATTCATTTTTTGCAGATACCTCAGTAAAAACAATAATGAATTGAGGGGACTTACATATAAATATGTAATGTCTTATTCTACAGATTTGGGAATTTCTTAAAATATTTAGGAATATTTTAACTAAATTCTTAAATAACCCAGAGATAGTATTTTCTGAGATTTAGACTACTCGTATAACTTATGAACGCGTCCAGATTGAGGGTCCAAGTTATCTAATCATAACAATTTTAATTGAAGTTTAATAAATTGGGCTTTGTTGCTTTAAGTATTTAATATTTCTTTCTAATATATTTCCGAACAAAGTCTACTTGTAATGTAACAAGGAAAAATATAATATTTTAGCAATAAGATATTCGTACCTCTCCGAGCGATAGGGGCGATGAATTAAAAGAATTCGTGCTTCTTCTAATTAGCCTCCCTGCAACACCCGAAAATCAGTGGTTTATGAAATGCGTTTTTAACAAGCTTAGCTAATTTCTCCCTATAAGATCGATGCTAGGAGAGAAGTGTTACGTCAATGGTATAGTCAATGGTAAGCATGTCTCATAAGAAAATAGCAGATTCAAACCCGGGACCCGACCTCTAGATTTTTAAATCTACTATATGTACAGATTTTTCCACTTGGTTTAAGGAGAGAAAATTCATTCTAATACAATCTGCACATTTAAATAACTATGAATGTGTAACTATGATCCAATTGGTCTGGCTCCCCTATCTAGGGTTACGAAGGTTAGATGGTAAGGCGCTTTAATGTAATAAAATAATAAATAAATTCTTAAGATTGACACACCAATTCCCTAGTTCCAAACTAAGCTTATGCTTGTGCTATGGATACTAGGCGAACGGATAGACATACTTAAATACGTTTATAAACATCGATGACTCGAGTACAAATGTCCATGTTCATCACACGAACCATTTGCCCCTAGCGGGATTCGAACCCGCGACACTTGGTTTCGTGGCCAGGGTCTCTGACCAGTCGACCAACGGGCCAGTCGAAAATCCTAAAAAATAAAATCTTCTTCCATGATTGAAGAATATCTATCCTAAACGGACCTCGAGTAAGCTAAGAACCGACGCTAGGAAGACGATGAAGATGGTATAGCCCAAAGGAAAAGAACGTGTCTTACATGCGACGGCACGTATCTCTGGGTTGTTCAAATGTACGTACGTATTTACACCCGTGGCTCTACAGTGAAACATTGCGCGGAAACTTGTTTTTTTAACCAACTTTAAAAAAAAGGAGGACGGATTCGATTAATATGTAGGCGACTATCTAGTTCTCAACCCTTTTTACAATGTTACTTCCAACCTAATACAGTTATATTTTTGTAAAGAAATTTCCCGCTTCCTTCCCTCCCCTAACCCTTATAAATAAAAATATCTTTTAGGTTTAATTCCTCCGAAACAGCTCTACCGATTTTAATGAAATTTTCACTGTATATTTGGCAGGTATCAGAATAGATCGTAAGATATTTTTCACGCTCCTACCCTACCCCCCTGTTTTTTGTTTTTGAAAGGGACGGCATGAAGTTCGCCGGGATAGCTAGTGAGTATGTAAAAAACGTCATAATTAATTGAAACCAATCTGTTTCATAACAAAACCTCGTGCTACTAAAATAAAGGCCTTAGATAAATTTCGCCCCTCGTGTCGGCCTCGCCTGATGGGGGCGACCTAATTTCTTTATTGTTTGATGAAGGTACCTGAAATATGTATACAAACTGCTAATTAAAAATATCCACGTAGGCTAATGAACGTTGCATAGCAAATTAGCATACTCGTACATGCTGTAGCTATCCTGTGTTATGTCGGTAAATTTGAATTAGTTTTCGAAGTACAAACAAAACGTGGTAAAATTGCAGCAGTCAAAAAGATCAACAATAAAAAAATAATAACATGCTTACTAAAATTATAAATGCGACGGTAATCCTGCCTGAATGTTACGCTTTCAAGCTAAGATAATAAATGAACACTTTTAAATTGAATAATGTACAGTTCTGCGGAGAAATGTCAACATTTCCAACGCAATTAAATTTTCGGCAAAAAAAATAAAATTCGCTTAGCTTAGTACAGCTAGTCTCCGAGTTCCACGTTCCAGTTAACCCTGAGGTGGAGCCTGAGTCTCCACTTGAGGGTTAAGCTAGTTTCACAAATTTTTGTTCAAACAGGTCCAAGTCTGATAATGATCAACAAGAAAGGTTTCGGACAATAAGAAGTTTTTACTGCGTTCAAACTCGAACGATTTTGATTATGTCTCATTCCGCGGTTGAGTTTGTTTTGACTAAGATACCTGTACTATCAGGCCAAAGTCATTAAATAAAAAATAATGTCTTCCTAACCGATATCGGTCACGGCGGCCAATCTCAACGAGTATTAGCCATCTGCGCAGGAGATATTATAGTGCACAAGTGTATGCGCAAACACAGGTGCACTCTCTATTCAATCATTCTTATAGTCCGGTGAGACGGCAATCCGACATGACCGGAGAGAGGTCAGGCGCAGGACCAAGGGCTTAACGTGCTTTCCGAGACACGGGGGTTATTTTACAATTGTATTTTAAATGTTTTTTCTTTTTATTTTGACTTAGTGTGTCACTTGTTCTTTTGCTGTTTTTTTTCTAGCGAAATCAGCTTTCGCTGCTAATGTTTGCGCTTTAATAGTAGCGGACGGATTGATCGAGGAAACAGCTCCCTCTAAGGCGGCTGGAGCCGTGTCATCTTGATATGATGACGCCGCACACTCGCGTAATTTAGCTCCACGCGTTTCCACCGGCATGGTTCAAAATTAAAACTCGAAGGACCAAATGTTATAGACCGCAAAAGATGCTCAAGCAATGCTTTTTAGAATTTAGATTTATATAAAAATCAATGAAACGCCTGTGGAAACATAGACGTAATATAATAGGAAAAAAACAGCAAAATAACAAGTGTCACACTAAGTCAAAATAAAAAGGAAAAACATTTAAAATACAATTGTAAAATAAGGAGGTCCCATTCCGGGACAGGGGTGATTATACCGCCAACTTCCTGACTCCGGACTGTTACTGAGTAATTTAAATATTGAAATAACCAGCTACAAATTCTTGGTCCGACCCGAGATTTGAACCCGGGACCTCTTGGTCTTTAGGCAGCGCATGCTACCACTAAACCAACGAGGCAGTTAAAAAAGTCTTTTAGGTACGTATTTCACCATCAATTGAATGTCCCGGTACCGAACCTGGACCACTAAAACCCCTTAAAAGTAAGTTAAACGTCACCAGAACTAACAGTACCTAACAGCCAAAGGAAGCCTCTCGCTTAACTGCCATTCGAAGGAGATTGCAATTGCTGCGAATAAAAATTCTCATCTCGTTCCTCCAGTCGCCCACTGCATTTCTCAGATAACATCTGGTTTAACCTTTGTGCCTCCGCGTATTTCCTAGAGGAAGTTTGAAATATTTACCAATCGGTGGAGTATCGCGAAATAGAAAATAGACGATAGACTGGTAAGGTCTCGTGTTGGTCCGGGACTTAAACTGGTGCTATGTCTAACATGTCGCAAAATGCGACTAATAGTGTATCGGGTTTTGGGTATGTGATTGTGTAGACGACAAGCTAGCCACTTGTCACAACTTTTTCACAATTTTCGATTTAACGGGTGTATCCCACTATTTCTATTAAGTATTTCTATTGATAGAAATACTGGACCTGATTAAGACTAATTGTCCCACTATTTCTATTGCTGTTGTATTTGTACCCAATGAATAATGAGTGATGAAATAAGTATGTGTTTTTTGTTATTTGGGGACATTTAATTTCGTTCAAACAAGTATTTTTTTTAATACCGAAAAGTCGTTTTTTATTTTTTATCAATACAAAACAAATACCTAACATAACTGCGTTTTTTTGTAGCAATAGAAAAAATCTGTAAAAAACGCTGGTCCAAAACCAATAAAGAGCAAAACCGAGCATTCGACTAGTAGTAGTATAGGAGTCGTGCTGGTAGCGTTTTTTGTCGCAATAGAAATAATGGGATAAAAATCGAAAATATCGCTTGTCCCACTATTTCTATTTTGTATTTCCATGGAAATAGTAGGGTACACCCGATTTAACCAAGCCCAGTTTTATTTTGGGCTGAATGTGGTTAAAGGGGCTTACTGCCCCTTTGACTCTATACCCTTCGGGGATTATGTTGTGTATGTACTGGCAAGGTATTGAAAGGCGCAAGTGCAGAAGTTACATTCAGTATTTTACTTAGGTATATGTTTGTCTGAAATTTATGAATGTAGTCACTGTATTTCATACTTAGCAACCCTAACAAGCTCGTAAAAGGCTGTGAATTAGTGTCATTATTTCTCCACAACTTTCCATCGAACCTGCTCGATTCTATTTTTGATTGAATGTGATTAAATGACTTGCTACGCCTTATATTCGATAATTTAGGCGTCTGGAATTGCGGGCGTAATTTGATTTCGTCCATATTGTGATTTATTTGACTGTTATCTTTTACTTTGTTTTGAAAAATCAGCCCAAAATCTGATACTGATCAACAAGAAAGGTGTCAGACAATTCTTAATTAATTAATACACCACTATTCTGAGAAAATGGGAAAAAGAAAGAAAGAAAAAACATTTATTACATTTGGACATCACAACACAACCAATAATCATCGAACCAAATACATATTAAAATAAAAAAATTAAAACAACTTATTCCGACAAGTTAGACATACATATGACAGAGATAGAAGAGAAAAAAAAGAATTCACGATGACCAGACACGGGTTTGCGATGTCCAAAGGAAAAGGGCCTCACTCAGCATTTAAGCCATGACCTGCATGGCAAGCCATGTCGCTGGTTTTCAGTGCGCCCTGCCGAGTGATGCCCACGACCGAGTGCCCTGCTTTTTTATATAACTACATATACATAATCATCATCCTCTTGCCCTTCTCCTAGTTCACCTAGGGTCGGCGCAGCATGTCTTCTTCTTCCATACGTCCCGGTCAGCCGTCATCAAGCTATCCACTTCCATTTTACTCATATCATCTTACATATACATAATACAATATATTAAATTAATAAATAATATTACATAAACATTATTGAAATGGGTAGGTACAAGTGTTGCGCTTTTGCTTTTCAAATGCTTTTTATTCAGTATTTACCACAATGACAACCAAAGACATACGTTTTAAAAACAGTCGTCAATTTTTCTAGGTCGACGCCACCCTGACTGGGTTTGTATGAAAAAAAAGAGTCGAAAATTGTTTAAAAAATTTATACGAATAATCTCTATTTTACAATTTGATGTTTGTATAAACTCAAACTCAAATATTTATTGCATCGATGATTGTGATACAAGGTGTTATATTAAATTATACAGTACGTCATGTTACTTATAGTCATAGCAATTTCCGATGTTTGAGGATCCGAGTGGTACCAACAGTGGTATTACAAACACATATTTAAATATTAACACCCAGAGAAAGAACAAAAACAAGTATTCATCATAGGAATGTTTGTCCTGGATGGGGATCGAACTCGCAACACTTGGCGCATAGGGTAGGGTCACTACCTAATGCACCATCGAACCAGTCAAATAATGTGATTAACACAAACATTATTATGTAAGTAATAATGTGTCACTCAGCTTGGTGACCTGAACAGATTTCACTACTCAGCAAATGCATAGTTAAAGTTAAGACGCGCTTCTAACAGTTGTAAGTTAACACTTAAATCGAAGTTAAGCTCGCTAACTTAGTTACGGACATTGTAAGTTGAATGTACGCCGAAATTGGGCTTGTTAACTTTCCTTAAAGTGATAACTTATGCTACGCATTGTAATTAAAATGTAAGATTTAATTTGTATTTAGTCTTTTTGCAGTTCCAAGCAAAGTGTCGTTTTCATTTTGTAGATAAGTAATTTGTAATTATTGGAAATCATCATGGCAGAACCGCGCGGGACCTATGGCCGGTTGTGAATGTCTTCTTTTAACTTATTATTGAAAAAAAAACGATTAAAGATATTTGTTTAAAATACTCAATGTTTTTCAAATTTTTAGCTTTATTCTTATATCATTAAACTATTGTTTATTTACAAGAAAAGCCTAAATATAATAAAGAGAAAAAAAAATCTATGTACTTAGAAGTGGCGTGGATTTGGGAAGTATTTGGTAAGACTAAACTAATCTCTTTTTTTGTCCCTGGGAAATGCCTTACGCATACTACTCCACACAGGGATCGAGGTGTGTGATCTCCCCCCATTATAGAGGGGGGCCTACCCACTAAAACCCAGGGGCATTCCGCCGAATCGCTTGAAGAGAAGCCTAGGATCCCTACGCAGACCAACGATTCTCTCTTAATCTAAACTGATCTCTTGTTTTGATCTAACCGCATCCTAACGATTGACATAACGCTTAAAATAAAATGATATAATGTTAGTACATAAGATATATTTCTTCTTCTTATTTTACTCAAAAAAAAAAATCTTGAAATACTTCGTCACTCAATTATCCTTATTAAGCCACAGTCCATCTGTTCCAGCTGAAAAATGTTCTAATATTTCCCCGCCGTAACAACTTCACTGGTTAATTGGATCCAATGCCCACAATTTATATTCTAAGCTAATAAAACGGTCTGATTTCCCCGGGCGTTTGATTTCATTACGGACACACACCAGGGTGTCAGTTTTATTCCCAGCTCTAGTTTATGAGCTATTGTCACAATATATTAAGTCGAAAAGTTTGTTTGTATGGTTCCTGTTTTATTATTCAGGTATGATATGCGAATTTGCAATGTTAACATGTAGATAGACTACATATACACTGCTTATCTCTCTAGAGAAATGATATATACGTAAAATACTTTTTACCGTCCATCGAAATATATAAAAAAAAACAATAATTATGTATATTTCATCAGTTTTACTTTAGACGATAATTTTTTTTTTG
The DNA here is from genome assembly GCA_951394215.1 of Glyphodes perspectalis. NCBI lineage: Eukaryota > Metazoa > Arthropoda > Insecta > Lepidoptera > Crambidae > Glyphodes > Glyphodes perspectalis. The sequence goes on along the minus strand of OX596218.1, from coordinate 12,262,984 downwards.
AGAAACGCAATGCAATGGTTTAGGTGGACTCCAAATTATTTGTCAAAGATACTAAGTTAGATACATGATTTAATTCAAGTCACAGAAGAGGAAAGAAAGTGCATCGTTTCTATAAAGAACACTTGACCTTAACGAAAGATTACCAAATTTCAAGACTATATCACATTGTCGTTTAACGATAAGCTTGGTTATATCTGCCTACATCATTGTCTCTCCGTTCTACAATGTAGAGAATAATGGCGTCACATAATGAAGATGCCGAATCCGCGATTTGATCACGATATTAAATCACTCAACGCTTCACTAAATATCTCTTAGAGTCCTAAAACCAATGGAGATGACATACCTACATCATCATCCTCTTGCCCTTCTCCCAGTTCATCTGGGGTCGGCGCAGCATGTCTTATTCTTCCATACGTCTCGGTCAGCCGTCATCAAGCTATCCGCTCCCATTTCACTCATATCATCTTTCACACAATCCATCCATCTCTTATTTGGCCTTCCTCTTCCTCTCCATCCACTAATATTCATAATTCAGATGACATACCTACGATGAAAACAAAAATAGACATATTTTAAAATGAGGAACAAAAATGGCGCCTTAGCGTAGTGTTCATTCCCCTGTAATTATTTACATACGTCGATGTCTCTGAAGAATTTATTTATGATGATATTTCAGAATGTTACTAGTAACTATAAGTTATGTTATAATCACAAATTATTAAAATATTGGCACAAACCTCTGCAAATCCAACTAACATTGACAACTTACAGCGAGAAACCAAATTCAAAATGGAAAACCGGCCTCAAATAGACATTTTTATGACGTCACTTGATGATATTGCCGAAAATAGTTTAGGCAAATATTGTTGTCTCTCTTTACGTGGAGTATATAAAATAAAATAACTGGAGGTTTATGAGTAGAAAATTGATATTGATCATTGGTATAGCAGATAAATAATAAATAAAATAAATAATTTGTCCAGACTGACACACCAATTCCCTAGTTCCAAATTAAGCTTATGCTTGTACTATGGATACTAGGTGAACGGATAGACATACTTAAATACATTTATAAACATCCATGACTCAAGTTCAAATATTCATGTTCATCGCACGAAACATTTCCCCCTAGCGGGATTCGAACCCGCGACCCTTGGTTTCGTGGCCAGGGTCTCTAGCCACTCAACCAACCGGCCAGATAGTTCGTATACATTAATAAGTCGTCTCCATTAGTTTCAGTACTCAGAGGTAAATACATTTGAGTCTGGGCTATTCACAAACATTTTCAGCGGCGCCGTCTAATAATTCACTGCCAAGTTTTCATCCAGGCTCTAAAAAATCACTTAGGGCTGTATCTGTACAAAAATAAGGCTGGAGTGGGCCGTCCATCATTAGCGAGCCCTAGTTGGGGTCATTAATCTCGGCGTCAATACAGGCCGTCTAAACGAAGGCGCCGTTGCGATTAGGGCTTGACTGGCCTGCCATTTTACGGGTGGATTTTTCCCTGTATCTCCTTGAGTTTTAGGAGTCGGCTTTGCGGGTGCGGTGTTGGTTCGAAAGGATCTGTGCGGTTAAGTCTCAATGGATCTGCCTCCAGATGAATAAGATAACTTCAATCTAATGACTCTCATTCATCAAAATGAATGAAGCCATTATTGGCTACAACGGGAATATGATAATTACAACTCACACACCGTAAGACATGTTATATAGCTTGCAAAACGTTTTACACTAAGGTGTCCAAACAACCTCCAAAAGACCAGCTTTAATCAAGTTTTTTGTTTCCAGGGGTTATTCATAAAATTGACCGATTAGATCGAGTCCAAGGACTAGAAAAAGTCTCTGACCACTTTTAAATTAAAATACAAGTGAATTGGGTTAGTTAAAAGGAACATTTTGAAAATATAATTAAAAATACCCAATACAACATTTGTCGACGTGGCCCACAAATTAGGTAAAAAAACACAGTTAGTACATTTCCTTTGAATCCTAAATCTACATAGTACAGATGACAAAACAATATAATATAAAAAAATACAACACATGGAACAAACTTTATACAGTCTGAGAGTTGGTTGACAATAGGAATGTTGACTGGCAAGTCAATTGAGATACATTTTAGAAGCTGCCAAAACGCAATCACTTCATAAATTTTGTATGGGCTTGTCAGTTTATGACGTCACTAGTTCGTATTTTCAACTGACTAAATATTAAACAGATTTGGAAAATTTTAAATCGCAGACTCAACATAATTCACAATCAATAAGGTTTTACAACTTACAACATACTATTATACTTACTAATTTCTTTCAATTTGATACGATGAATCGATATTTCAATATAAAATGGTGTCAACATTCCTATTATGGCTCCGTGGTTATTACGTAGCCGTGAGCGAATGTTAAGTTGTACTCCCTGAAAAAAAGGATACCTATATATATAAAACCTGTATGGCTAGTTAAGTCCCTAAGCTCAGAACCTCTAGTTTGTTAGGTTTGGAGCGTTTCGTCGCATTTAGTCGACTTCGCAATTGGTCCACTAGTCAAAAACATGACTATTTTGCGTTTCGTCCAATTCTCATTTGGTCCACTTAAGTTTGGAGGTAGTATTCCCACTTTTCATTCAATGGCGTAGTAATTTAGAATAAAGGTGTTTAAGGCTGCCCCTTTGACTCTGCCTACCTCTTCGGGATGATGGGCGTGATGTTATGCTTTTTTTTTACTACGTAATGTGGATTCGATGGCAAGGTTTCGCTCGCTCCCTTCAATATGATGAAAAACTTCAATTAAATTTCAACAGTACATGACTTTTATTCCGTGCAACATAAGGCGTTGCATACGATAGCGTTGGCAGATTCAACCGATACATGGTCCAAGAAAAGAATGGTGATTCTTTTAAGAGTTACTGGCTCGATGGTGCATTCGGTAGTAAACCTGCCCTAATCGCCATGAGTGGTGGATAAAAAGATCACCAAGACAAATATTCGTGTGATGCATACTTGTATTTGTTCCATATCTGGGCATAAGATCTAATATTTAGGTATATAATATATAAGACTGTTTTTTTTCTTTACAGGGAATTCTTGAATTGAAATAAATTGTTTGCGTTGCTCTGAAAGCCAAAGATTACATTGATAAATAAAATTACAATATCTTATCTGAAAGTCAAAGAAACGACATTTAAAGTTTTAAATCAATCTTTAATTCCTTTTTTTTTGTGTGACTGGTGATGAATGACTGGCCCGTTGGTCGAGTGGTCAGAGACCCTGGCCACGAAACCAAGGGTCGCGGGTTCGAATCCCGCTAGGGGCAAATGTTTCGTGTGATGAACATGGACATTTGTACTCGAGTCATGGATGTTTATAAACGTATTTAAGTATGTCTATCCGTTCACCTAGTATCCATAGTACAAGCATAAGCTTAGTTTGGAACTAGGTAATTGGTGTGTCAGTCTGGAGAATTTATTTATTTATTTATGTTTTCAATTATTTTCGTAATCAATAACGTAATATAACAAATTGACTTTTTGACAGGATTGAATGTCACTTCATTGTTGCATAGGGATCGGTAAAGCCATCACTACTGTTTTGCCGACGGCATCTTTTGAATATAGTTTCTATAAATATATTTGTAATACCACTGTTAAATCTGATATCAGCTATTTAGCTTGGGGTCAAATCAATGTATGTGATGTTATCTGGTATTTATTATTATTATTGCTTTTTATACGTTTTGTATTTTCGAAATATCATCTTCCTAGCGTTATGTCCCGTGCTTAGACGGGGTCCGCTTAAACCGCTTAGACATTGGAGCGACTGCCGATCTGACCTTCGTAACCCTAAGATAGGGGAACCAGACAATTTTTGGATCATGGTTACAAATCTAAAGTTATTTGAATTTGCAGGTTTTATCACGATGTTTTCCCTCACCGTCGAGCTAGTGGTATAATTACGCACATAGATTTGAAAAATTCAGAGGTACGTACCCGGGTTTGAATCCGCACTCCTCGGTTAAGAGGCGCGTGTCCTTGCCATTGAGCTACCACCGCTCCAGTATTTTCGAAATTTAAACTATATATATTATATGTATATATATTTCGGTGATTTTCTCTGACTTACAGGTCTTAACCAATTATTATTTATTATTCTAAGAGTACACGTCTGGGAAGTGAAATTTACTTATCTCCTCTACTAAAACTTTATTACATCAGTATCATTCCAAAAAGTCTTAGCAAACAGGCAATCAATTCAATAAGATCTGGACCCAATTTGCCAATGCCCACAGCGCGTGTTTGTGCGAATCGTTCCATGTTCCCAAGAGACGATATTTCGTATCTTCTATCAAAGTGCGTATTCCGATTCAGTGAGTGAGTCGATAGAGTCTGTGAAAGGGACTAAGGCAGGAAAAAGAAGGTTAGTTGCTGTTGGCCACCCTTTTTATTCGAGGAGGTTAAAATCCGTCATGGATCGCCGTACAAGCGGCAACTATTGCGAGAGCGGTGATGCCGGACTCTTACCAACTAAAAACACTTCTCGGTTATTCCAATCGCCCATGATATGTTGATGGGGCCCAGGAACCTTGTTGCAACATACCGCAGCAGTTGTTAGACTCCCTACAAAGCCAAAAGTTTGAGTCCCGCTAGGGGAAAAATTGGGTAGGAAAGAATGCTTGTACTCGAGCTATAGATGCTTATAAGATTATGTATTTCTCACTGTCATCTAGTACCAATATCATAAGGCAACATTCAAAGAAAAACACTGTTAAGAATTTAAAAAGAAAATTTCACATAACACCACGCCCGTAATCCCCGAAGGGTTGGCAAAGTCAAAGGGACAGCAAGCTGACTATATTCATTTTAATAAAATTTCAAATATCTAAATCGTTAATAAAAAAAGGCAAGATTTATTAAAATCTGGTTATATCCATAACACATACACACACATAATATCACGCCCATAATCCCCGAAGGGGTAGGCAGAGTCATAACAACAACATTAACGATAACAACTAGTTGAACAAAGTATTTCATAATGTAAATAAGTCGGCATTTTTTAAAATACAAATTGTGAAACCTCACTTAATAAGAGCTTAGAATAACGTTGTAACACTTAGTCTTGCTTCTACAAAATTCAACGCCTTAGCGCTTCTAGACTAGACTTGAGAAATTTAACGACCGTTACCTACCTGGAACTATGTTATTATAGTCTCCTGAGTTTGTGGCAAGAATGTTTTAGTCTCTTGACGCTAAATTAACCGTATAAATCTTTATATTATCAACTTATATACTAAGCTATAGGCGGAACGGTGGTAGCTCAATGGTAAGGACACGCGCATCATAACCCAGGAGTGCGGGTTCAAACCCGGGCACGTACCTCTGGATTTTTAATCTATGTACGTATTTATACCACTAGTTCGACGGTAAGGGGAAACATCGTGATGAAACCTGCAAATTCAAACAACTTTTGATTTGTAACCATGATCCAACAATTTTCTGGTTCCCCTATCCTTAGGGTTACGAAGGTCAGACCGGCAGTCGCTTCAATGTAATTACCAGACTCGCTAAATCCTGGATCATGGTCTAAGCGGACCCCGTCTAAACACGGGGCATAACCCTAGGCAGATGAGAATTATATACTAAGCTATAGGAGTTGATCCAATGCATTATGTTCAAAACTATGGGTTTATGGGTTTACGATGGCGCATTCGGTAGTGACCCTGCCCCATGCGCCAAGAGCTGTGGGTTCGATCCCCACCCAGGACAAATATTCGTATGATGAATACTTGTGTTTGTTCTGTGTCTGGGTGTTAATATCTAATATTTAAGTATATATTTGTAATACCACTATTGTTTCTGATATCCGTAACATAAGTGCTTTTAAGCTACTTACCTCGGAGTCAGATCAATGTATGTGATGTAATATTATATTTATTTATTTATTTATAGATGCAGATTGTTACTCCTTACTTAATGTTATGCAAAAGTCATGTAAAGACATTTAATGTGAAGTACATTACATCTGACTTAGAGTACGAAATTAGATAGTGAATTTAATGTGATAACCATAGTTGCTAAATATGGTGACAATGGTGTCGAAAATAAGACAAAATTTTAGCGCAATTTCCGCTTCCAACGGTTTAAAGGTACTTGCTCAGTAAGTGTGTAGGTATCCAAAGTAATACTATGTATATACATGGTATTACTACTATATAGAAGCTGACTGTGTCAGCCAGTATGAAGGCAGCTTGTAGTTAAAAAGTTAAAGGTGTTTTGCAGAAAATTTATTCGCAGATAAACCTTACCTTTTTTTTATTCCTATTAATTTATATCATATCTTCCGTAGAAATTTCCCGCAGTCCATGGAGACCAGTAACTCCGTTGTTTTATAAGAAACTAGCAGCGCCCCGCGGTTTAACCCGCGTAGTTCCCGTTCTCGTGAGAATACGGGGATAAAGTATAGCCTATGTTACTCGCTGATAAAGTAACTTATAATTGGTGAAATAATTATTTAAATCGATCTAGTAGTTTCGGAGCCTATTTAGTACAAACAAACAAACAATCAAATCTTTCCTCTTTTTAGTATTATTTATTAGAAATAAGAGTATCTTAATGGTAAAGACTCACATGCGAGGGGTGTTGGTTCAAACCAAGCTTTGGATTTTTAGGCGTTTCGGCAGAGGATGTCCAATTCGCAAAATGCCCAGCAGTCGCAAAATGTCCAATTCGTAGAACGTCCACTTTGCTAAATATCCAATTGGTAGAATGTCCATTCGCTAAATGTCCAATTCGCAGAATGTCCATTCGCTAAAATCCAGTAATTATGAACATTTTGTCTTGTCTGCCTAAGGGAAGGCAGTTGCTTCAATGTAGTAACCAACTCGCTAAATCCAGGATCACAGTTCAGACGGACGGATACCACAATAGATGCTTACCTTCAAAGAGACTCCATTATTTACTTACCAGCGCTGTACAGCAACACTAACTGCTAGAACCGAACTGATATCGGATCGGTAAACAAGTAGCCAAGTCCCGTTGCCCAATCCAACAAATGATCAGACAGCTTCCATTATTCTCAGTCTTTGAACAAGGACCGAGCAGTCTCCACGCTGACATTTCAATTTGTATAAAATAGAGGGTCATTGCGACGCTCACGGCGTTCTCTACGGCACGTACGCTCACCAAGCTAACCAAATTTGCCTACCTCACATTTAATATTTTGTGCTAGACTAGTTGCTGACCGGAATTTCTAGGTGCGATCGTAGGTTTGGGCGTGTGTTAGATTTTCCAGAAGTTTCGGAGGCCAGAGGAATACGTCATTACTAGGTGGATTAACAAGATTTTATTTTTGACTATATGTCATTGAAAAGTTTAAGAATCAATGAGCTCCTAATTGCTTCTTGGACTTAGTTCACACAGTATGTATCAATATGATGCATATATATACATATGTAGTGTGCAGAATATATCCACGGTTGACTCACAGCAAATGAAACACGATTCCTAGTACTAACACGTGGTATATTCTTCTTTTAGCTTAGAAACGATAAAATATTTTTTTTACACGTCTTTCACCAGCCGTCGCCCGCCATTCGTATCTTATTCCTTTCTCAAAAATCTTCAGTTTCTCTTTCTATCAAATAACTAATGTAGGTTTGTACATAAACAGATTATCATAAAATTTATAAAGGTTACAAGTGTTTTTTTTTTTAATTGTAGATTTTCACGGAGACACCGAATTCCAGACGCGTGGACCCGAAAGAAAAAACTAGTACACACATATTTACTTTATAAAGCCTCTTTCGCTTATAATCGGATACATTTTATAAATATTCAAAGCCGTCTTTTCTTAGGCATACAGAATTCTTTTTGAGTTGTTAAATAAAAATATTTCTATTATTATTTGCTTTCCAAAATATTTTTCTCGTTACCCTTTACCAGCAATACTTCAAAGAGGTCTTTACTAAAAGGCTTAAATTAAATGTCTACAAAATAAATAAAATCTTGTTATTATATCTGCGGTCCACTTAGACCATGATTAGACTCGCTAGAGTCTGGTTACGGTTGATTTTGATGATGATTTATACATACATACTTAAATACATAAACCACCAATCGCCCCTTACGACATGCTAGGCAAGAACCACAGTTGGCACATTCTTTTTTTTTGTCCCAGATCAACATGGGACAAATGATGATTTATGTCCAAAAATATAAATAAAAACTAAATTATTAATCTGATATCTACGGATATTAGATGAATAATTTAGTTTTTAACACGATTGCTTAAGTTACATAGCTCGGAGTCATATAAATGAATGTGATGTTGTTCGATATTTATTTATTCCATTTATTTAATCACAGTTTTTGGCTAACACTACTCGTAATAACAGTCATATATGTATATATATACATATTTTTTTTTTTTTAAATAAATATCAAAATACATCACATATATTGATCTGACTCCGAAGTAAGTAGCTTAAGCACTTGTGTTACGAATATCAGAAACAACAGTGGTATAACAAATCACTTAAATATTGGATACTAGCTGTGCCAGCGGTGTCACCCGCGTTTATGGTTAATATTATAAAGACTATTTCCGTCATACATGATTTCTATGTAATTTTAACCAGTAAGGCTGCACACGCGACGGAAGCTTAAAAAATGGAGTAACTTCTCCCGTTTTCCCAACATTTCCCTTTACTACTCTGCTCCTATTTATTGTAGCGTGATAAAAAGTATACTATAACCTGCCCAGGAGTATGAAGAATAATTGTACCAAGTTTCGTTAAAATCTGTCGAGGTCGAGTAGTTTTTGTTTCTATAAGGAACATACAGACAGACAGACAGACAGACAGACAGACAGACAGACAAAAATTTTACCGATTGCATTTTTGGCATCAGTATCGATCACTAATCACCCCTGATAGTTATATTGAAAATATATTTCATGTACAGAATTGACCTCTCTACAGATTTATTATAAGTATAGATTAACAGCCAGACACAGAAAGAACACTAGTATTCATCACACGAATGTTTGTTTTGGGTGGGGATCGAACCCACAACTCTTGGCGTATGGGGCAGGGTCACTACCGAATCGAGCCGAATCGATTTTAAACATGTTTCTGCATGATTTTGACGAAGTTTCCACTGACATATAACTGATTTTATGGTGTATAGAAAGCTACATTTATTTTAGAAAAATATTTCGGATTCCAAGCAAAAATCCGAATCCGTGAATTCCGCGATACAAACGAATTCTCAGTCGACGTCACAGCTAGCATAAAATAAATACTGGAAAATAGCGTAGTCTAGCATTAAACTTCATCTACCTAAACATGCAAAATACACGTCAGCATATCGTGTCGTTAGCCGCTCAGGACGCTCGTCTTATTCTGAGGTTGCAAAATATTTACCGCAAGCGGCGGTCTTATCACCGGCGTCGGTTGTTAGTTTTTATTGTGGAGCACGCTTGTTGGTAGCGATAGTGAGGGGACATACGGGGGTGTGTTGCGGGCGGGCCCGCTTGTATTTATTGTACGATTTTATCTTGAAACAAGTTATGAAACGTTGTTTGGTTGTAAATATATTTTAGATCTCGACATCAATTACAAAATAATGTGTGCAACAATCTAATTTCTGCCTTTATGTATCGTAGGAACAAACGAAAGCTGAATTTACAATCACGGTTATTCTAAATTCAGCTAGTTTGGTCATTACGTTAAAACAATTTCTATCGGAGAATCGTAAAACATAGACAAGGGAACCAGACCTTAGTCGATTGAATGTGTAGATTTCCATACGATATTTCCCCTCATAGCTAGTTATATAAATACATACCTATATAGATGTACCTGCCCCATTGGTCTAATGGTAGCATGCGCCGCCTAAAGGCCAAGAGATCCCAGGTTCGGACCCCGAGGCGATGACTGGGTGCTCCAATATTAAATTACTCAGTACCAGCTCGGAGTCAGGGAGTTGGCGCTAGCAATCCTCAGACCGTTAAGAGTTTATCTTAGTGACCACGTGTCACATACATGTAGTATATGTGACCACCAGCGATATATAAATCATAGTCCGTAGGTGGTAGATTCCAATTGTTCTATATTGTATCTATTTGACGATTTACTAGTGCTTTTTTTAGACCTACGAAAAGATATTTTGAGTATGAGTTTTGAGTCCAAAAGATACTACATAATAAAGAATAGGAGATAACTAAACTAAACTTCACGTCACTTCCCTAGCGGGGTAGGCAGAGAACCGAACGCCATATGGCACGATCCTTACACGCCTCGCTTGCTCGTCAACATTCATGATCCTTTTTACACAAGCTCGACGGTTTTATGACTCCTAACATCACCTTCTGTTAACACACGACCGATCTGGTCGTGGTAGGTGAGCCTGGGCCTTCCGCAGCCCCTACATCCTTCCACTTTCGCATTGTATATCTGTTTTAGGAGATAACGAAGGCGTTCAAAAACGTTACATCGAACCGTGCATTTCCCCACCGCTGCAATGTTATTGCAGTAATATTAAGTCGTAACTACCCACAATACGGCTGTTTAGTGATTTGAATGCATTATATAGGTACACTATCACAATCGTTAACACGGTGTAAATTTTGAACGCGCGTTTTAAAATGAAATTAAAAGCCAAATATCTCCAAACTTGTTTTAGTACGTTTTTTGCTGTGATTGTTATTTTATAAAAAAAAACGTCTATTAGTACTATATTATTGTATTGTATCTGCTATCAACCTTTTGAAAGTTAATCTTCTGTCATCCTGTGTCTGTTTTTTTTTAAATTAGACACTACTCTATTTATATTAAAAAGTTTCATTTTTACTATTGAAAAAAAAAAATTAGCAATGAAAATTGCAGACCTGAACCAGAAAATGAAATTCTGGTTTTAAGTATAATAATTTTATATTATAACTAATAAAAAATTACATGTTATTACACCAGATTAGCAGACATTAACTGGGCGTAAGACAATGCAATTTGAGAAAGGTCTAAATAAAAATATTAATTTTATTTCTTTAATATTATTTCTTAATTTTCCAAACTTAAAGATAGTTTGTGACTTCACAGTTATTAAGCCCTAAACAGTACAGTTTGAGAAACGCTGTCTTATACAAATGCAATGTCGTTGTCTGTATTTTGCATAGTAATAGCAATAGCTCCCCTGCAGTTGTTACCTCACAAATTTGTTTCTGGGGTGTTGTTTGAAATGATCGACTTAAATATTGAACCTTCTGTTTTTTTTTTTTTATATACCTAACAGGAAACTTGCTTGCTACGACGTTGTTATAGAAGACATTTTTTAAACTTTACTATGAATTATTAACTCCAAGGTCGAACAATTTTCAGGGTTTCGTCACGGACTAGTAAAAAAGAAGGACTCCACGCTATTATAATATAACGTGAAGCCACGTTTATGCATGTGTGAGTGAGATACATATGGATACCAGTTATCGGTTTTCTGTCATTTGGAGCACTTATTATGTCAATGTGTGACGTAAGTTGCGTGTCAAGGTGGAGCATCTGAGGAGCTTCAATGTCTAGTTAATGGCGCGGAGTCCTTCTTTTTTTACTAGTCCGTGGGTTCCGTATCCAAATTACTAAGACTTCACTGTCCGTCAGTCAGTCTGTCTGTCTGTCACCAGGCTGTATGTCATGAACCGTGATAGATAGCTATCATGTATGCAGTTGAACTTTTTAACAAATTTATTTTTGTTGTCACTACACGTGATAATTTTTGCCGTTTTTTGCTCGATATTAATAACGGCAGGTAGACGTTTGAAATATTCACAGAATATTAAGTGGAATATATTAACCTTAAAAATAAAACTAATAATAAAAAAGGTACCATATAGTGTCTAATGTTGAATAAATAATCGAACGGAACCCTTTGTGCGTGAGTCCGACTCGCACTTGTCCGATTTTTAGAAAGTTTTGATTTTTATCTCGTGGTCTATTCCTGGCCGATTCGAAAGATTTTATGCTTAGATGATAATTATTCTAATAAATAAATGAGAAGAAAGCGTTGGTCCGATACGTACATACCATGTCTGATCAGTCACATACATTTTAGATTTCGTATACACTTGACACAGACAGATGTCGCTACAGGCATCATTTAGACTGATTGAGAGATAAAACCAAATAAAAACGTTATTATTTCACTTAAAAAAATGTTTTTTTCATAAAATAAGTTTTTTACGTAGTATATTATTACTTTGTGGTACATATCCACATGATGTTATCAACACGCCCATAAACCCCGAAGGGGTAAGCAGAGTCAAAGGGGCTGCAGGACCCTTTATCAATATTCAGCAAAAAAAAAATGGGCTGGGTTAAATGGATTGATTGGTCCGATACTAACAATAAATGAGCAAACTATGTTCCTTGTCTACCATGTCGTAGAAGGCGACTAATGGTGTATAAGTGTTGTGATCGAGATTGGGTTTTTTGTTTTTTGAGAGGACATCGGTAGTTGGCAGAAGGCGGCCTATACTACTTACCGGGCTGGCGAGATTGTGTGGGCGACGGGCTGGCTATTTATCACAACTCTGTGCCCGTTTTTCATCATACCCAATTATTTTGTATTTTTTTTAGTATATGTGGATACAGGAGCTCGCTACTCTTTGCACTTTGCTTGTGTCTGTAAATCTATTTATGCTTTATATATATATATATAGAAAATACAATATGATTGTTAGACTAGGAAAAGTTTTTCTTCGTGTCAGAGAAGATTTCTTTTTTTAGAGAGCGGTGGTAGCTCAATGGTAAGACACGCACCTCTTAACCGGGGAGTGCGGGTTCAAACTCGGCACGTACCTCTGGATTTTTCAAATCTATGTACGTATTTACACCACTAGCTCGGCGGTGAAGGAAAACATCGTGATGAAACCTGCAAATTCAAACAACTTTGGATTTGTAACCATGATCCCAAAATTTTCTGGTTCCCTATCTTAGGGTTACGAAGGTCAGATTGGCAGTCGCTTCAATTTAATTACCTAGCGAGTCTGGTAATCCTGGATCATGGTCTAAGCAGACCCCGTCAAAACACGGGACATAACGCTAGGAAAATGAGAGAAGATTTCTTTTAAGATTGTACTGGAAGCTACGCGTTCCATATTTTCATAGTGCCATCTTGCATCTTATTTTGATGATCTGAGCTAGGAGGTGGACTAGTAGACTAAATCTTAAATATTTGACTGGCTCGATGACGCATTCGGTAGTGATCCTCCACCATGCGCCAAGAGTTGTGGGTTCGATCCCCACCCAGGACAAACATTCGTGTGATGAATACTTGTGTTTGTTCTGTGTCTGGATGTTAATATCCAATATTTAAGTATATATTTGTAATACCACTGTTGATTCTGATATCCGTAACACAAGCTACTTACCTCGGAGATCAGATCAATGTATGTGATGTAGTCGGATATTTATTTATTTATTATTATTATTTATTAAATCTGTGTCATTTTCAAATGAGGACCTCTTGAGTTTATTTTTATATTGTAGAGTAAAAGAAGAATATTGTGAATATACAATATATTGACGTTCTTTTTTAACTCTAAATGTTCGACCTGTGGTTTTTGTGCAAACTATTTTTAACAAACATGTTAAGCTAAGGCTTAGTTTGGGTACGTTAAGCGGTAACACTAGATTTAAAGTACTTCAATATTCAAAAGCCCCCTTCAGTTTAGCTGAGAGAAGGATATAAACGGAATTCCTGGCTACTCCTATTCTAATGGCGACTTACAGCTATAGTTCGCAGCTAGTTCTAAGCAAACTCCTGACGTCAGTTATCACGTAATGTAGCTAAGTGTAACAAAACCCTAAAATTACAAGCATAACGTCTTAGCGGAGTTCTCGGACAAAGCTAGCGGAAGTGGTCCGGGCGTCCCGACCGCGTTTCCGGTAAAATGGCCGCCGCGACGGTGGCGCCCCCATTGTGCGCTATTGAGACGGCGAGATAGTTTTGAGCCGTGTTTGTACAGTGTTCCGTTGTTAAAGACGATTATGTGCCCCTCCTGGTCATATTCCGTCCCAGGCTTAGAAATTAAGTCTAGTCTGGAGGAGGATTAAATAGAAGACTTTTTCCCAAATATGATCTTAGAATAATAAATTAATTTGCTTATCGAAAGTGCAGTTGATTTGACCAATCAAATTGACATAATTTCTTTGGACGCGCCTCAGTTTCCAGAATCTGTAAAGCGTATCATTGCGCGGCCCTCAGATTACAGATTCTGTAACGCGCAATGATTGCATAGATTGTTTATATGGAAATTATAGTTTTTGATAAAACCATCTAATCTATAAAGCCAAGGTAATTTCATGAAACAGGAATATTGGTACAAATCAAAATATCCGTGTTTTATTTGAAAAAGAAAAAAAATACATATAAAAGCTATTAAAAGTAATGACAAATCATTACCTTGACTCTGCCTACCCCTTCGGGGATTAAAGGCGTGATGTTATCTATGTATGTAAGAATCAGAATTTTTTAATCATCTTGCCTATTATGGCTGTGTAATCACGATCAAAATATTTACTGGTTCCCCTACCGAAGGGTTACGAAGTCAAATCGGGAATGGCTTCCATTTTATTACCAGACTCGTTAAATCCTGGATCATGGTCATAACGGACCCCGAGTAAGCACGGGACATAACTCTAGGAGGCTGATTATTGGCTATGGTATCCACACCGTTGCTCCGGTACATTTGATGTTCTAAGTCCCTCTGTTATCCCACTTTCCGGGAATATGTGCGTACAATGTTGTGAGTGACCCACCGACTTTATGGCCGCTCTTTGTTCATGTTGAATTACATCATAATGTAACTAAGATGCAAATGAAGACAATAAATGTACATCTTAACATTTATAATGTCCTCCTAACCGATATCAGTCACGGCGGCGAATCTCCACGAGGATTAGCCATCCGCGCAGGATATATTATAATGCACAAGTGTGTGCGCAAACATAGTTGCACTCTTTATTCCTTCACTCTTATAGTCCGGTGAGACGGCAATCCGACATGACCAGTGAGAGGTAAGGCGCAGGACCAACGGTTTTACGTGCTTTCCGAGGCATAGAGGTGATTAAACCGCCAACTTCCTGACTCCGGCCTGTTACTGAGTAATTTCTATATTGAAATAACCAGCCACAAATATTTATTTTGGTCCGATCCGGAATTTGAACCTGAGACCTCTTGGTCTTTAGGCGGTGCATGCTACCACTAGACCAATGGGGCAGTCAAACATAACAGTACATCAGGAGACTCTTCAAAGCTTCTTTCCGTAGGTAGTGTTCGCGACATTAATCCGCGGGGTTTGGTTAGTTTGGTATACCCCGGCCATTCCAAGTTGGCCGGAGAGGGTTTTCTTTTTCTTTGGGCCCTGGGTCCCACACACGCCGTCCTCCTCCAGTGCGACGGTGAATAATGCATTCCCGCGTTAGAAAAAATTATAGGTTCGTAACGTCATCAAGTCTAAACCTAGTTGTCGCGACAAGTCACATCACATCACACTCGTTGGCGGTCAAAAAGCTAATGCAACCGATAATTTTAGCTGCATATAAGAATACATACATACATACTAATACAACATACATTTCATCACGCCTGCCATCCCCGATGGGTAGGCAGAGACAAAGGGGAAGTCCCTTAACCACATTCATCCAAAAAATAAGATAGAGCTGGGTTCGGTGGAAAACTGTAAAAAATAGTGACAAGTAACTAGCTCGTCGCCTACACAATCACACACCCAAAACCCGTTATTCTTCTTTGACGACATGTTAGGGAAGGAACACAGTTGGCACATTCTTTTTATGTCCCAGACCAACATGGGACCTCCTAAAAAACATATTAGATAATTGACAATGTTATATACCCTATTGAAATATATACGTTTCAGTGTTTTCTCTAAAATAATACAAACATATGGTATGTAGTCACTTCTTAATCACGTTTGCCACAAATAAGATAGGCTATTTTAGTCAAATAAAATGTATAATCCACTATTGAAATTACGAAAAAATATTGCTCACGTATTTTTTATTTTGTTCAGCAAACTAAAAATGATAAAGACACAGCGCTTTAAACTACCGCGTGACGTCACTAGATGCGTTAAATGTTACCGTCCAAGTGACGTAAAGCGCCCCATTTCATACCTTTGAAGTGATGTATCTTTATGATTTTTCAATTTTAAAAAAAAGAAAAAATCCTTTTTAATATCTTCAGATATCTTTTTTTTAAGAAAATATCCCATTGAAGTGGTTAAGATGCAAAATGCGAAAAAAGTAAAGACAATTTTCTCAAATTAATGTGTATAGGTATACACTTTCCGTATATAAAATAGTCCACTTCCATATTTCCACTCAGTTCTATTATTCCGCCTAAAACGGATTAAATCGACCAACCCCCAACATAATTTACAATATTCGATCCTAATCCGTTGATTTACCGTTTACATTCGCTTATGGCCGATTAATGCTGCAATTTGAAATACAAAGGTGTTGAGCACGCCTGTCCGTCTGTCCTTTGTGCGATTTCAATAGGTTTGTGTGAATACTAGAATAGATTTGATTTACACACCCAATGTACTGGTATGCCCACGGTTAGTATGCAGGGTGAAATGTAATCTTGTGACGTCATGTAATGAAGGGTTATTCTTCTTCATCCTATCGTTGCTTTCCATCCCTATAAGTGAACTATGGCGCCCGCTTTGATTATTTTTTATTATTTGACAGGCCTGTTAGTCGAGTGGTCAGAGACCCTAGCTAGTTCGAATCCTGCCAGGGGCAAATGTTTCGTGTGATGAACATGGACATTTGTACTCGAGTCGTGGATGTTTATAAACGTATTTAAGTATGTCTACCCTTTCATCTAGTATCCATAGCACAAGCATAAGCTTAGTTTGGAACTAGGGAATTGGTGTGTCAGTTTGAAGAATTTATTTTATTTATTATTTATTATGATCAGGGCCGTATTAAACTATTCCGGGGCCCTAAGGCACATTAGAATTTAGGGCCCTAAGACACAAGTTCTTATTCAACGTCTGGAAAACAAACAAATTGTCAGTCCTACGGGGCCCCTTGACAATCCAGACCGGGCACGGACCCCGTATACCATTATGGTAGAGACGGTAATGACTATGATCTTAAATAACAATTTGAATCCTAGAAAGAAGGAAGACCTAGACGGACTTTCCATGACCAGATTGGTAATGTATTAACAAAAGGTCAGGTAAACAGCACCCTTAACCGACGAACGTGTATGAAAAGACTTATGAATGTAGAAGAAGCGAAAGGTGTATGTCAGGATCGTAGCAAATGTAAGTACGTGATCTCTGCCTACCCCCATTGGAAAAAGGCGAGACATTATGTATGTATGTACGTTGAATCGCCTGAAAGATTGGTTTTTATATAAGACTAGTAGCGAAATGTTAGGCAAGGAATATAGTGTATAGATACATTCTTCTTAATCTAGCTGTCTCCTTCTAAAACTCATCTCCATTATCATGACGCTTTTAACTTAATATTTCATCTTATTTTTTAAAATATGGGTAATTAGTCAATACAAAAAATCGATGTTTCAGACGAGATACTACCGTTAAATGATTCCAACAGTACAGTCCATTTTCCCAGTACCTATACTATCCTGTAACGTCTGAGCTGAGTTGATTATAAGGCGGACTGCTTTGTTTATCCTCCATTAAACTACGATCCAATTTGCTCCAGCACGGTTCTTCTTTTAATTAACGCCAATTAACTGTTGGTTTACGACACACGACCGATTAAACTATTGGGTTCTTTAACAGGATTTACCAGTTAAAAGTTAAAGAACTTGTGGCTCCGGATGTTAGAGGTGCCTTCGATAATTCTGATTACAACATAGTCAAACTACTTATTTTGGGATCTATTAAGCGTATGTGATGATGAGTAATACATACATAACATAACATCACGCCCATAATTCCCGAAGGGGTAGGCAGAGTCAAAGGGGCTGCAAGGCCCCTTAACCACATTCAACCAAAAATAAAACCGGGCTGGGTCAGATGGAACATTGTGAAAAAGCAGTGACAAGTGGCTAGCTTGTCGCTTTTACAATCACATACCCAAAACCCAATATACTATTAGTCACCTTTCACAACATATGTACTAGGCAAGAAACACAGTTTGCACATTATTTTTAGCCAATGTATTAAAAGTATCGGTAGTAATGTTTTCTTTTCTGTTTAAATTGACTATTTATAAGTGCTTTTTTGAAGCCTATATAAATAAAGAGATTTTGAATTTGAATTTGAATTGAATTTGAATTTATAGATATTTAATTCACGCATAAAAATTCTTTATCGATGATTCGAACGCAGTACTTTGTTTATCAAGTGACAATTTTTTCCTAGCGGGATACCGGAACTCAGGCCGGTTGATTTTGTTGATTGATTGTTGATTGTCACAAAGATAAAGCCTGTCTAAAATGTGGCAAACTAAAATATTTAATTAAAATGCAAAATATCTTTATTTACATTGATAAGCTTCATAAAAGCACTTATAAATAGTCCATATACAAAAAAAATTAAAAAATATTGCTTAGTACCGACGTTTCGGAAAGTGTTGAGTTGCTTTCAGATGTCATAAGCAGATATTGCTATAAACCTATAGCAGCTTGGACAAAATACTTTTTAATTCCATGAAACTGCAGGAAACAAAGATGAGATTATTCACAAAGATTCTTTCTAACTGCGGTGAAAATTCCAGACTGAAAAATGATACAAAATGTAGAAGTGAGAAGAAATATTGTTACGAGATAACCTAATGAGAAAAGTAGTTAGGTACAATATTATTTATGCCAATAGGACGGTTGCCTTCGTGTCTGCGAGTCGTTCATTACAGTTTAAATAGCGTTCTGGCATGAATAGTTGCTACTGTCTCCATTTTGCTACAGATATCTATATTAGCTGTAGATACAAAGAGCCTATATTTGTGATAAATGGATGAGCATAATTTGTATGACTTAGCATAAGATCTACAGAATAATGTATTGTCCCATTTTCCTCTGGGATTTTAAAATAATGTGCTTGGTATTATGGGTTTACATTTATGCATATAAACCAACTTAATTTTGTTTTTGGTGGAATTTTGTTAAAAGACTCTTACTCTGTACATACATATCATTACGCTCGTTATCCCCGAAGGGGTAGGCAGAGTCAAAGGGGTTGCAGGCCCCCTTAACCATATTCAGCCAAAAAATAATATTGGGCTGCGTTATATGGAAAATGCTGAAAAAGTAGTGACAAGTGGCTAGCTCGTCGCCTATCCAATTACATACCCATAACTTGATATACAATTAGTCGCCTGAACAACACAGTTGGCACATTCTTTTAAGTCTCAGACCAACATGAGACTTTTGACTCTGTTCTTCAGGAAATGCATGATTGATGGTTTGTGTGCATATATTATGTAGATGTAGTGTGTTTAAACGCAATACCAATGCGTGCGAGTTGGCTACATGTCTTCGTCGCAAATAATTAATCAAAATTGACATCGCGGGTTTCTATTTTCACAATTTCCCCGACCAATCCCCGCCGACCGTAAATATGGCGCTCAGTTTTGTCGTATCGGTGTAATTAATCTTCTTTGAGAAATGGGCCTAGAGATGCAGGCTGATACTTTGATAAATAGATTTTTGCTTCTTACCAACTCCTTCCATCGGATCATTGGCAATGATCTATGTGCAGTAATGCGCTGGATAAGGCTTGAATTTGTTTTTATTTGATTTCTTGGAATTCTAAAATTGTCAACCGCTGCTTAGACAACCAAATGAATGAGAAATCATATTATTAATCTATAAAAAGGTTATTAATATAATTTTACGATAAATTAAAATCGAATATTAAAAATCATGTTGGTCTGTCGCCTAAATACGAGTAAGATACCAACTGTTTTTCTTTGTAATTTTATATTAGATATTGAATTTGTAATAAAACTCACAAGATTTTTCGTATTTTTTCATCTAACCCAACTAAATCAACTTTATTTTTTGTTATTCTTTATTCTTGTAATCTGCAGTCTGTAATCTATACGGCAGTCGTGATATAGTAATATTTGTATGTAAACGTTTTTTCTAATAATTTCTTTAAGCGGATAAATACTTTTTTTTCAGGAGATTAAAACGTGTCACTCTTTAACACATCTAGTCGGACGCTTCTGTACATCAGTGTATTTTCCAATTTTCCTTCTAAGTATGCGGGTCGTGGTGGGAAAAAAGAGCAGAGGGCAATTTCTGTGAATGATTATACTTATTTCGACTCCGTGCAGACTTCGCGACGGAAATATCAAAAACTCGGCCCCTCTTAATCTGGAAATGGCCGTGACACCGTGCCCCGTGAAAATGAACTAAATTAAATTCATTTTTCGAGTATATCTGAGCGAAATAATTCGGTTTTGGATTGTTTTTTTTTTGTATATTTGATGGTATATATGAATGGATTGTGTGAAAGATGATATGAGTGAAATGGGAGTGGATAGCATGATGACGGCTAACCGGGACGTATGGAAGAAGAAGACATGCTGCGCCGACCCCAGATGAACTGGGAGAAGGGCAAGAAAACGATGATGATGATGGTATATATTTATTGTCGGCTCATGATGAAGATTTCATCTAAATATGATAAAATCTATCATTTTTCTTACAGTGAATAACCCAGTTTTATACAATTTTCTACACATTTTTTGAAACATAAACAGATAAAGTTTATTGACCATAGTCCAAACAATTGATACAATTGTGATCGTTCTTAGTTTTTAATATTATTTTCATTTGATGATTAAATATATAGAACTCTATTAGCTTACAAGCTTTGATATAAAATATATATAAATACCGCCAATCCATAGTATAATAATATCACTAAGCAATGTTGCTATCAGAATTAACTAGTGTTGCTACATCAAAAACATTCTACGGCACACTCAAGCTTTACCGTATTCCTATATCCGTACAACTGCATTCTCATTTCCGTATAACTGCATTCTCATTTCCGTACAACTGTATTCTCATTTCCGTACCTACTATGCTAAAAAGGTCATTTGACTCACCCTCAAAGATTATCACAAAACCGTCGCCAACACGCCCGTTACGATGCAAACGAATTCATGTCGCGTAGCTGATTGGAAAGGGGAACGCGCCCGCGGGAAGCAACAAGTATGCTAATTAAATCATCTCTTTTTTTATGTTAGTAAGCACGGAGCGGGAGCGAAGGTAGCTCAATGGCAAGGACACCCACCTCCTAACCGAGGACTGTGGGTTCAAACCCGGCTACGTACCTCTAGATCTTCAAATCTATGTACGTATTTATACCACTAGCTCAATAGTGAAGGGAAACAGCGTGATGAAACAGGCACATTCTAACTACCATCAATTTGTAAATATGATTCGAAATAGTCTAGTTTTTTTTTTATAAATAAATATCCGACGACATACATTGAACTAACTTCGAAGTAAGTAGCTTAAGCACTTGTGTTATGGATATCAGAATCAACAGTAGTATTACAAATAATACTTAAATATTGGATATTAACAGCCAGACACAGAACAAACACAAGTATTTATCACACGAATGTTTGTCCTGGGTGGGGATCGAACCACAACTCTTGGCGCATGGGGCAGGGTCACTACCGAATGCGCCATCGAGCCAGTCAAAGTTCCCCTATCTAAAGATTACGAAGGTCAGTTCAGCAGTTGCTTCAATGTAATTGACAGACTCGCTAAATCTTGGATCATGGTCTAAGCGGACCCCAAGTAAGCACGGGACATAACGCTTGGACGATGATAGTAAGCCCGGATCCACCGTTGTAGACGCAATTGGCATGTCCACAACCTTAATTCAACCCTTAGCACACATAAGGAACTTGCAACACCAAAGTTCTGAACAAGCTCTTTGCTCTTAGCATCCCATGTTGGACCGGGATTTAAAAAAAAATGTGCTAACTGAAAATGTTCCTTGTCTATCATGTCGTAAAAGGCGACTAATTGTATATCGGGGTTTTGGGTATGTGATTGTGTAGGCGACGAGCTAGCTTATCACCACTTTTTCACAATTTTCCATATAACCCAGCCCAGTTTTTTGGCTGAATGTGGTTAAAGGGGCTTGCAACCCCTTTGGCGTCTGTATCTATCATGATTTGTATTACACCAATCCGTAGATAATACGTTTTTTAGACCCTGACTCTGTCATTTCATCATAGGCACATGTTAAACCGAATAAATTGCCCCGCTCTCAACCGTAACCGCCAATCTTTGTTTTCAATTTTCCCTCAAACCGTTTAGACATTAAGTAACACAAGCTGTTCCTTAACGATGCCGGGTGAATTTTACTCTGAAACAAATCGTAATGACGTCATAAACAGACTCCATTACAGTTGCAATGAAAAGTTGCTTACGCCTCAGCGTAGTTGTTTGCGGCAAATTGTTCTATCATCAACGAATACGACGCTATCTTTCAGCTTTGCTCTCAACAGCGGCTATTTCCTTGGCAATAGCAATAAGATTTTACAGTTTAAAACAGGGCGGTCAACTAATACAACTAGTACGGATATTATCCGTACGGATATGTTTAATAACTGACGCTTGGAGCAGTGGTAGCTCAACCCCAAAGACATGTGCTTCATTCGCAAGGACTGCGGGTTCAAATTCCGGCACGTACCTCTAGATTTTTAGCTCTATTTATGTATGAATTCCTCTTGCTCAAACATGTCAGGATCGTAGCAAATGGAAGTACATGATCTCTGCCTACCTCCATAGGAAAAAGCGTGACATTATGTATTTATGCTCAAACAACTATCGATTTTTCATTTCAATCCAAAATCTCGTTCTCTAAGAGTTAAGAAATAGTCTTCTTTAGAATAACCCTTTCTCGTTAGCAAGTTTTTGTATTTTAAAACTGAAGTAGTATCCTTGCTGCCCCTTTGACTCTGCCTACCCCTTCGGAGATTACGGTCGTGATGTTATGTATGTAGGTATGTACATATGTAAGTAATATCCGAAGTTCATGTAACTATTTTAAACTTAATAAGTATTAAATGTTCCGTTTCAGTAACTTTAATTATTTTGTTCGTATATAAAACTTTTCTTCCATGCACAACACTATTGTAGTCTTCGGACTGTTGAAAGCATGTTGAAAGTAAGTTAAACCTTTATTTTCTAAGTAAACGCTTCTAAGGCTCATCTAAATTCTAGGTTTAAAACCTGTTTAAGGTTGCTAAATAACTTTGCATTGTATCTTGCTAGAAATTGCTTTATATATTTTTAAAGATACCAAAAGTTAAAGTCCCATGTTGGTCTGGGACTTGGCCCATGTTGATCTGGGAAAAAAAAAGAATGTGCCAACTGTAGTTTTTGTAGCAGCATGTCGTAAAAGGCGACTAATGGTTTACGGGCTTTTGGGTATGTGACTGAGTAGGCGACGAGCTAGACACTTGTCACTCCTTTTTCACAGCTTTCGATCCAACCCAGCCCACTGTCCCATGTTGGTCTGGGACTTAAAAATAATATGCCAACTGTTTGCCTAGCATGTCGTAAAAGTCGACTAATGGTATATCGGGTTTTGGGTGTGTGATTGTGTAGGCGACAGGTTAGCCGCTTGTCACTGCTTTTTCACAATTTTACATCTAACCCAGCCCAGTTTTATTTTTGTCTGAATGTGGTTAAAGGGGACTGCTGCCTCTTTGACTCTGCCTAACCCTTCGGGGATTACGGGCGTGATGTTATGATATGTATGTATGTAAAGATACCAAAAAGTATTATAATCGAGAACCATCTATTAGAATCGTCTAGCAGATCTGTTTAAAGCGACTACCATTGTCGGGTCGCACTTGGCCTTACCGTTGAGCGGTTGTAGCTTACTGGTAAGGACACTTGTCTCATAATTGAGGGGTGCGGGTTCAAACCCTGGCACCTCTGGATTTTTCAAATATATGTACGTTTTTATACCACTAACTTTTTAAAATTTATTCAACACTGAGGTTGAGGAAAACTATTGGGATGAAACCTGCACATTCCAACAACTATGGATGTGTAACCTTGATCCAAATTGCCTGGTTTCCCTAACAAAGGTTAGATCTGCAGTCGCTTCAATGTAATTACCATACTCGTTATATCCTGGATCATGGTCTAAGCGGACCCCGACCATGCACGGGACATAACGCTGCCAGGTTAATGAACCAAAGAAACGAGAAAAATAGGCTCATAATTACAAATCTATAGTTATTTGCTCGTGCAGGTTTCATTTCATGGGAACATGGGATACCGTTCTAAGAATTGAAAAATATTGAGATATCGAGGGTTTGAATCAAGTATCCTTGGCATTATGCTATCTTCGCTTTAAAATACGAATATGAATAAAACAGAGTCTATTTATTTATGCGAGACACTATCACTATCATTATGCCGTATAGCTTGATTAGTAGCAAGTCGTCATAAACGCAATTCGTCATACGAACTTAAAACACAGTCTATTTATCTCATTTTAAAAAAAGCTCGTGATTGTTCGTTACCTACCTCTTCATGCCTAAGCCGATGAACGGATTTGGCTTTCGGTTCTCTCTGCCTACATCGCTAGGGAAATGGCGTGTAGCTAGTTATTTATTATCACCAGAAGACACAAACCAACATGACGGAAGAGGTAGTCAGAATCCGAGTAATAGAAAGGTACTTAAACCACGAAAATTTTGTAACGTTATGACAGTTTTCCTGGACAATTATAAACCCAATGTCTTACCTATAAACATACATAACATCACGCCTGCAGCCCCCAAAGGGGCAGCAAACTTTTTAACCACATTCAGCCAAAAATAAAACTAGGCTGGGTTAGATGGAAAATTGAGGAAAAATAGTGAATAAATTAGTGGCTAACTTGTCGCTTACGTAATCACATATGCAAAACGGATAACTTGCCATACATTAGTCGCCTTTTACGGCATGCTAGACAAGAAACACAGTTGGTATTCCTTTTAAGTTCCACACCAACATGGGATGTTTACGCAAGCTGTGAGCATTACACGCCGCGACTAGGTCTCATTTTCTCAAATTAATTTCTCATTTTTATTAAAGACACTTCATTGCCAGCTCGCCGCAAAGAGCGTTACAAAGTTCTGCGGCATTTGCATTTTTAATTAGAGGTTTCTTTGCAGATTTACTAGCGGCTGCTCGCGACATAGTCTGCAAAGGCTTGTTTTTAAATAGATTGATCCTACAGATCTGCATGAAAAAGGCTATCTTATAAGAAGTTTCTATCTTTACATAGTATACTGACAGCGGCCTGCGGTTACACTCGCATAGCTCCCGTTCCGATGGAAAAATGGCGATAAAATGTAGCCCATATTACTTGCTGATAAAGTAGCTTTTCCACTGGAAAAATATGATATAAATATCCCCATGGAATTGTAGTTTCAGAGCCTATTTAATGAAATGAAATGAAATGAAATTGTCTTTATTTTACGTAGGCTTAAAAAAGCACTTATAAATCGTCAGAATAAGATCAATATCTACCGGTTCAAAAAGTAGATTCTACCGAGAAGAAACCGGCAAGAAACTCGATAGGTACTCTTTTAAAATGCCAAGTCTATTATTACAATTTATACGTGAATATAAATTTAGCAGTGCAGGCGAACAGCCTATTCTGGGTCTAACCATATATTCTTATCATTTAAATAGTCTTCTATCTTGTAGTAGCCCTTTTTAATCAAACAATTTTTAACATATAATTTAAACTTATGTACAGGTAAATCAATGAGATTTTGAGGTAACATATTGAATATTTTTATACTTAACCCAATGAAAGAATTACCACTCTTATTAAGTCTGTGATTTGGAACAGCAAGTCTGTGTCTATTTCTAGTATTAAAAGAATGAGTATCTGATTTTTTTGGGAATATCTGAATGTTCTTGTAAACATACATGATACAATCTAAAATGTATTGTGACGCTAGTGTTAAAATATTAATTTCTAATAGGTTAGCTTCTCATATTTATACTAGACCAAGTCATCTATCGTTTGTTCCAAAGTGTTTAGTTAGGTTAGGAGACTTGCTGTTGTACCTGGGATTGGTCCTCGACAGTCACTGGAACTTCCAGGCGCACTTTAGGCAGCTTTCGCCTAAACTTATGGGGACTGCAGCCGCCTTGGGCAGACTTCTGCCCAACATAGGGGGGCCGAGGGCTTCGTGCCGGAGGCTCTACCTCGGGGTTGTGCGGTCCATCGCCCTGTACGGCTCACCCGTGTGGGCCGATACCCTGACAGGCCGGTCTCTCGCGCAGCTGCGACGTCCGCAGCGCGCGATGGCGGTCAGGGTAATACGGGGCTACCGCACAATCTCGTTCGAGGCGGCTTGTGTGCTAGCTAGTGCCCTCCCCTGGGACCTTGACGCAAGAGCCCTCTCGGCCGTGTTCCATTGCCGAGAGGAGGCGCGTCGGTCCTCAGTCCACGGGGTCACCGCTCGCGAGGTGAATTCCTGGTTGGAAGAGTTCCGCGGTCTTGCCGTGGGACTCTGGGACGCGCGACTAGCCGATCCTGGAGCTGGTCTTCGGACCATCCAAGCGATCCGGCCAGTCCTAGCCGCATGGTTAGACCGGACCCATGGCGCGGTAACCTTCCATCTGGCGCAGGTGCTCTCGGGGCATGGTTGCTTCGGGAAGTACCTGTGTCGGATTGGTCGGGAGGCGTCCAGGTCGTGTCACCATTGCGGTGCCATCGAGGACTGTGCCCAGCACACGCTGGAGGTGTGTCCGGCTTCTGCCGGCGAGCGCGCAGCGCTCTCCGTCGCCGTTGGGCAGGACCTCTCGCTGCCATCCGTGGTGTCAGCCATGGTGGCGAGCGAGAGCTCCTGGGAGGCGGTGCTCTCCTTCTGCGGCATCGTTATGTCGCAGAAGGAGAGCGCCGAACGTCAGCGCGAGCTCGACAATCCCACCCGACGCAGAAGGCGAGGCCGCCGTGGCGATGGTGTCTAGCCCGGCGGCGCCCTACAGGGGGGGCTCCGAATACTCCTGTGGTATCCCTGCCTGTCGTAGGAGGCGACTAAAAGGGCCTTTGGGGCTGTGGAGTGTTTGCGGGGGGGCCTGCATTCACTTCGTTAAGCAGCCCCAGAGAAGATGACGACACGTGGATCCTCGTCCGTTAAATAGGATGGGGTGACACTGTGGTCTGTGCCGTCATAAGCACCGCGAGGTGTTCTGGGGGCGAGGTTGCCTCTCCCTCGAGATGGGCCGCGTGGATCGGCAGCGGCGTAGACGTAGATTTCGCATAGAGTCCCGAGTGGGGAGCCCGGAATCTGCGCCAACGCCCGAAGAATGACTACCGTGAGGTTTAGTCGGTAGTAGAGTGCTTTCCCGGCCTCTGAGCCCGACACATCCCTCGTAGGCCGAACCTAGGTTTACTTGGACGGTGCGTAAATGCATTCCTCACGTAAAAAAAAAAAAAAAAAAAAAAAAAAAAAAAGGAGACTTGCTGTTCCTTTGACTCCACCTACCTCTTCGGGGATGACAGGCTTGCTTCGCGCCTGTAATCATGTATGTATGTAATCATGTTATGTATGTATGTATATTCCAAAGCGTAGTTGTGTAACTTGTATAGGTACATGCGACTAACGAGGGATGAGCGAACGTCTAGGTAAGTCTAGAGAACTCTTTAAAATGCCGCCGGTCCCGTCCTTTATTCGATAATAACGAACAGACCGCTTTGAGACCGCCTTAGGCTTGAGCTCTTTATATAAAGCACGATATAACGAACACATTATTTGCCTACGTTGGTCTGGGACTTAAATATTTTGTGAGCTATTTTCAATTCGACACGCCAAAACCAATTTTTCTTTTTCCAAGAAAAAAGATAGGGCTATCTTTAACTTATAACAGCCCTGTTTTTAAATAACAATAAATAAAAATATGTTTTTACGGTAATAAATATCGATGATCCATTGGTGTTCTGGGACTAAATTGACTGGCTCGATGGCGCATTCGGTAGTGACCCATGCGCCAAGAATTGTGGGTTCGATTCCCACCCAGGACAAACATTCGTATAATGAATACTTGTGTTTGTTCTGTGTCTGGGCGTTAATATCCAATATTTAAGTATATATAATTTGTAATACCACTGTTGATTCTGATATCCGTAACACAAGTGCTTAAGCTACTTACCTCGGAGTCAGATCAATGTATGTGATGTAGTCGGATATAAAATAAAATAAATGAGGCCCTGCATTCTGAAGACCTAGGCACGTACCCAAGTGCCCAGTGGAAAAGAAATAAAAGATTTGGCACGTTACCTGTCTCAGTCGTATCCCAAGAGACCGGGTGTTTTCTGAATTTCATGACTATAAGATAATAGTGCAGACAATAGAAGGAAATACCTGATCTTCATCATCCTAGCGTTATGTCCCGTGTTTAGGCGGGGTCCACTATCACCCTGATCCAGGATTTAATGAGTGAGTCGTGTAATTACGCTGAAGCGACTGCCGATCTGACCTTCGTAACCCTAAGATAGGGGCACCAAACAGTTTTTGGGCCACGTTTTACACAGCTGTTGGAATTTGCAGGTTTCATCACGATGTTTTCCCTCACCGACGAGTTAGTATTATAAATACGTACATACATACCTGTTTATACCATTTATTTATACTGGGCAGGTACCTCTGGCATGGAAAGATCCAGAGGTACGGATTTTTGGTACGGTATGGATTTTTCAATGCCAGAGGTACGTACCCAGTAGACCCTGCCACGTCCCTGGGTTTAAACCCGCACCCCCCGGTCAAGAGGCGCGTCTCTATACTATTGAGCTACCACCGATCATTTTACAACACGCAATATGTATTCCAAGAAAAAAAAACCTTAGTTATATTAATTACAAAATATTCATATCTAAGTTTGTGGTGGATACTCTGGGCATTGATCTTTTGCACTTTGCAGTTATATTTTTACATATAATTTTATTATTTTAGTTTCAAGATTCTGTTTAGACAGACGAAAGCTTTTAACCTTTAAATGTAGTCGATTTAAAATCTCATTAAGGTAAAGCACCATAGATACATTTTTAGTATTTCTTAAAAATAAAATAGTGAGGTCCCTTAATATTCACGCTGTACATACAATGAGACTCGTTATCTCATTTTCATATTCTCTGCGAACGAACATATACAATTTTAATTCCCAGCTGCTTGCAAAATAATTCCAAATTTAAAGAGTAAAATCCGACGAAAATTACCTTTCTGAAAGTATGGAACGTCTCGTCTTTTTTTAAGTCTGATAAAATATACCTTATGGTCTTGTTTTTATGTAGACTTATAAAAAAAGTGCCATCTTTTTTTTTTTTTTTTAATTCGAATATATAAGATTGAGTTTAAAGTTTTATTTGAATATGGTTGACACTTTAAAAAATTATTTTTACCTTCGTACTAATGTCACAAGGACGTCAGAATTAATTACCGCTGATATTTTTGCTTCAATATTTTACTAACTAGTGTATTCAAATGATGTTTCGATAAAATTCAATCAAAGCCAGATAATTGATTTTGAAAACTACTCAACTGATTAACCTTGTTTGTAAACACGTTTACATACAATATAATTGACTACCAGCGGATTCGATTAATATCAATTAATCCAGATTATGTCAACGAAACAAATTTAATTGAACCTGAATTTTATGTTTGCAATTTCAGCATGAATATTTGAATTTAAATAACTAGTTAAGTACATTTGACAAATCACACAAATTATACTAGCTTATGATGATCTATATATTTTTTACCAGGCAACATCATATACATATGTATGTACATTTATCTGATTCCTTATTACAAGTAATGTAGTACAAACTTGTAATATGGAATCAATGTATTGCCAATTGTATTATATTAGTACTGTAAAGAACATCATAGTTTAATACACACGCCGTTAAATACCTACATATCATCTTCCTAGCATTCTATCCTGTGCTTAGACCATGATCCAGGATTTAGCGAGTCTGGTAATTACATTGAAGCGACTGCCGATCTAACCTTCGTAACCCTAAGATAGGGGAACCAGACAATTTTTGGATCATGGTTACAAATCCAAAGTTGTTTGAATTTGCAGGTTTCACTACGATGTTTTCCTTCACCGTCGAGCTAGTTGTATAAATACGTACATAGACTTGAAAAATCCAGAGTGCCCGGGTTTGAACCCGCAGTCCTCAGTTAAGAGGGGCGTGTCCTTACCATTGAGCTACCACTGCTCTTAAATACCTACATATATCGATACTAATAAGCCAAAACATCTGATCACGGGCAAAGAACAAAAGGGTCTAACCCAAAAATTTCGTAAGGCATTCTATTTACACTTTTCATTTCAACTTAGAAATACTTCGTCCGTTGGGACAAACCTTACCCAGAAAGTTGACAAATACTTTCTACTTTGGTCATGGATTACAAAAGGATAGGGCTGTGCTGTATTCAATTTCACGAACCGATAGATATCAAAAGAAAAAAGAAAGAAAGAATCAAACCTCAAGTAGGTCTGGATGTTTGTGAGCCATTCGATTTCCGCACCCAGCCAAATTTTGTTGTTCGTCAACAAATACTCAGGTATTTGTCTCCGTTATTGCTGTTTCTGGTACCTTCCTTGATTCTGAATTCTATAACACAAGTGCTCAAGCTACTTTAGACTTAGATTATTATATTTATCTATACTTATATACTAATAGTAAAATAATTCAAACAAACGAGCATTCAAATTTTTATTGCTCATTTGTTTGAATTGAATAGGCTCAGAAATTACTGGACCGATTTGAAAATTTATTTTACCAATGGAAAGCTACTGGATGAATGAAAAGCTAATTTATCATTAACAGGCTATATTTTATACCCGGGACGAGAAAACCACGGGAACGAAAACTATGCTGGTGAAACCGCAGGGCGCAGCTAGTATACTATGTAAAGATAGAAACTTATAAGATAGGCTTTTTCATGCAGAAATCCATCTATTTAAAAACAAAGTCATTGCGGACGCTGTCGCCGGTAGCCGCTAGTCAATCTAAAAAGAAACCTCTAATTAAAAATGCGACTGCCGCAGAACTTTGTATCTTTGCGAAAAAAATATTTGAGAAAATAAAACCAAGAGTCACGACTCTGGGTATCATTCCCATTCCAAATATTGTCCGATATTTATTAATATTATTCACTAGCTGTGCCAGCGGTGTCACCCGCGTTTATGGTTAATATTATAAAGACTATTTCCGTCATACATGATTTCTATGTAACTTTAACCATTAAGGCTGCACACGCGACGGAAGCTTAAAAAATGGAGTAACTTCTCCCGTTTTCCCAACATTTCCCTTCTCTACTCTGCTCCTATTGATTGTAGCGTGATGAAAAGTATACTATAACCTGCCCAGGAGTATGAAGAATAATTGTACCAAGTTTCGTTAAAATCCGTCAAGTAGTTTTTGTTTCTATGAGGAACATACAGACAGACAGACAGACAGACAGACAAAAATTTTACTGATTGCATTTTTGGCATCAGTATCGATCACTAATCACCCCCTGATAGTTATTTTGAAAATATATTTAATGTACAGAATTGACCTCTCTACAGATTTATTATAAGTATAGATTTATAAATATATAAATGTTTTCTCAATGATGTCTCGTTCTCTTAGAAAAATGATCCTAGAATTAGCAAATATATTAAAACAAAATATTACTTACAAAAGTTAAAATTCGTATAACCAACTAATATAAAACTGGTCTAGCGCGTGCACATCGCAAATCGGCAACAAACAAAGCATGTAAATTCGTAAGTTTAAGATAGGTATCATTATATATATTTTTTTACACTGATTCTTTAATCGAAATAATTTTACATACATAACATCACGCCCACAATCCTTGTAGGGGTAGGCAGAGTCAAAGGGGCACCATGCTCCTTCAACCACATTCAGCCAAAAATAAAGCCGGGCTGAGTTAGATGGAAAATTGTGAAGGAAAGCTGTGACAAGCGGCTAACCTGTCGCCTACACAATCACACACCCAAAACCCGATATACCATTAGTCGCCTTTTACGACATGCTAGGCAAGAACCACAGTTGGCATATTCTTTTTAAGACCCAGACCAACTAAATAATTTTATTTCATTTGTATTTTATTACATTCATTTATAAAAATTTTTTATATATTTTAATATATAGTAAAAAAACGTTGTATAATAACACCTATTTAAATATCAAGGACCAAAGAAATTTTCCCAATAAAAATATCACCACTCGACCTATTTCGTAATACAGCCGAAAAATGCTAAGGGCTGTTCGTCTTTTAATTGAAAAGAAGCGGAACGATAAATATGTCAAGGGTTCCCCAGGGACGGTTTCTTTTTACAGGAGGGCCCGGGTGACTGTATAAATCTCCAGGAATCCACCTCCCAGTCGGTATGACGACAATTTTGACAGGCAGCGTGATAAATGGCTTATGTATGAGAAGGCTCGATGTAACAGGTCGTTATTGGGTTTCTAAGATATTGATACGCTTTTTAGACGATGGACAGAGGTTTTGAGTAATCTATACGGTTAAATGAGATTGTTATGTCAATATAGCATGTTGGATTCATACGTATGTGCATTATGTAGCTAAGTACTTATAAAAAAATACTTAAAGTAATTGTCTGTTTGTTCCAATTAATTTCTGACACGGATGAATTAATTTTTACGAAACTTTAACTAGTAAGTTATACTAGGTGTTAAGTACTTAAACTATTTAAAAAAAAAAGGATTTTTTGTCTGTTTGAATTCCGCGCAGACAAAGTCGCGGGCTACAGCTATATCGGATGTTGAAAATAAATGCACCGACCGACGAATAAAATTATTATTACGGAAGATTGGAATATAAATAATTCAATTGCTTAGTGCAGTATCCGCTCAGAAAAATCTCGTTATTTTATAACATAAGCCTAAATTGCGTATTTATTTAGTGGATACTATTTAAACTAATTTATTATAAGTATAGATTTATAAATATATAAATGTGTTGTCAATTATGTCTCGTTCTCTTAGAAAAATGATCCTAGAATTAGCAAATATATTAAAACATATTTAGTGGATACTATTTAAACTATTTAAATTTTCCTTCAAATAAATACATAGTTATTAATAACTATACGATTTTAAAAACCAAAAAACCTACAGAGTAATAATCTTTCTGTTCCATGTGCTTTCCCATTCTAAGTAATATTTATTAACTTTTCATTCATACATGTTTAATTTAATTTGATTTTCTTTATTTTTTTTTACAAAATGTGTCACCATTACTCTCCCGGTTTATTCCAGAAGGACATTAGGAAGAACATTGAACTCCGAACGTGTAATCAGAATAATAAATATATTTATGTGAGCTAAAGAATAAACCATAAAAGAAAAATTAATGGTGCTTGTCTGTTTACCGTAGCAGAAATAACATAAAACCCCTCGCCAAAGATACAGCTAATACCTTCGAAATAATCATTCACTTTGCTTATAAAAAGACGTTAACAATTCTGTAGAGAACTTCGCGATTGGTGTTTTATTACCCCGTTTTAACTTAAATGACGTAGATATAATTCACAATTTTCCATCTAACCCAGCCCAATTTTGTTTCTGGCTGAATGTAGTTAAAGGGGCCTGCTGCCTTTTTGACTCTGCCTACCCCTTCGAGGATTATGGGCGTGATGTTATGTATGTATGTATGTATAGAGAAGTTCGCGATTAGTGTTTTATTATCCCGTTCTCACTTAAATGACGTAGAAGAAAACTGCTTCTATAAGATTATTATTAGTCTTATCTACAAAGAAAAAGTTTAAAGGAAAAGTTTTTAGAAATTTGTCTTTTTTTGACATTTTTCATAAAAAATCAGCTATCAACTTTTGTATGGAAAGTAGAAAAAAATTTGTGCTTATTTTCTAAAACCCTTTAAATCAGTTTTTTTAAATAATGAGTTAAGTAATAATTTGAATATCGTTATTTTTCTTTACAAATGAAGCTTCCATTCTGCCAGTGGTTGCATAATGATACCTAAATGGTAAAAAAATCACGCATCTCATGTATCGTGCTGCCAAATGTAATATCTATGCATTTTGTAGTGCTTGAGTTTGACATTTCGATAGAAAAAAAATAATTAATGGTTGCAAGCAAGTAATATAAAACTGTAATTACAATTGGAAAA
Source organism: Glyphodes perspectalis (assembly GCA_951394215.1). Lineage (NCBI taxonomy): Eukaryota > Metazoa > Arthropoda > Insecta > Lepidoptera > Crambidae > Glyphodes > Glyphodes perspectalis. Next base: position 12,228,758 of record OX596218.1, on the reverse strand, counting down.
TCACAAAATATTTGCCTGAATTCACCACTCGCATGCGAGTTAAGTGTTAAGTTGCCATAGCTAATAGGTTTCGTCTACAAATCGACTTTACTTGACTTAAGTTTACGATGAATCAAATTGGCCAGCGTAAAAAGTATTGCAAAGCAATTGGTAAGATTTTCTTACTGAATAAGTGTTAGCTGAATAAAAAGCTTATTTTGGCCGATGACAGAATAAAAACGGAAATTCTTCAATGAAATAGTGCTTTAAATAAATTGCCTATCGATCCAGACGAAAGAATTTAAATAGGTATTTGGGACTTGATAAAATAAATTTTTGCCGACAAAAGGGTTGTGCTGTGAATTTTCCTAATTAATTTAGATTTTTTCTTAATCTTTCATGCTGGTCTGGAACTTAAAACGAATATTTCAAATGTGTTTCTTGCCTAACATATCGTGAAGTAGGATGAATGGTGATCATGTCGGCTACGAGCCAGCCTCTTGTTATTAATTTTCACTTAATCTAACTTAATCATTTTAAGTTTGTCCCGTGATGGTCTGGGATAAAAAAAATAATGTAGCAACTGTTATCCAAGTTGTGTGGTATATCGGGTTTTGGGTGTGTAAACCAGCCAAGTTTTATTTTTTGGCTGAATGTGGTTAAGGAGGCTTGCTGCCCCTTTGACTCTACTCTACCCTTTCACGGTATGTAATTTTATTTTGGCTAAATAGATTTATTATAGAGCTTACTGCTTCTTGATCTCTGCTTAAACTCTTCGGGGATACAAACGTTATTGAATGTACAGTCAACAGCAGGTCAAGTTACCCACTTGCAGTTCAATATTAGCGCTTAGGCCCCCGAAATAAGGGCGGTACAAAGTCCGAAGTGGATAGTCTGATGTGCTGTTGTCTATCTGAGTCATGACTCAGATAGGGCGCTTCAGTCTATTGTACAACCCAGATAAGTTGGCGCTGTAGCCAATGTCGTCAAGGGACCTGGGCATACAACTAGCCCCCAGTTTACAAATTAGTGCCATGTACGTCCGCAAGATGTCGTGGAATTAGCACCGACTCAATCAGACGCGATCCCCGGAGACAGGTAATGTACAACTATAGACTAGTTGTGACAATGTGATCCGACATCGGCCAGGGAATTAACAATGTCTAATTTATTCAATACTAGCAGCACCCGGTTACACCCTCGTAGTTCCCGTTCCCGTGGGAAGACGGGTATGGAGTGTAGCCTATGTTATTCGCTGATAATGTAGCTTTTATTAGTGAATAAGTTTTTAAATCGGTTGTTAAGTTTTTAATCGTGGAAGTGTAACAAACAAACTATAATAAATCAGTAATAATAATAATAATAAATCAGTTTATTGCTCAGACATTACTAACTCACATTCGCATTAATAATATTTGTCAGGATATAGCATAATAATTTCCTATGTTATTATGGGACTCGAAGAGTTACCTGAGTATTTTATTTAACCTTAATAACTAAGTTCTCAAACTAATGAAAGTATACCTAAATCACTTAGAGTTGGCGCCAAACATGCAAATTAATTAATTACTAAAGCGTTATACGATTTTTGGAAAGTTAATCTTCATTGGTAGAGATACCTATACGTTGCATTGTTAATTTTATTTAGTTATTTCTATTAATTTAAATTACTATATAGTGATCCTTGTTCATTGATTGACAAAATATTCTTTTCAAATAAAAAATAATAAATCAAAATAGGACTTAGGAGGCCTTTGCCCAACAGTGGGACAAAACAGGCTAAATAAAAAAAAAAAAAAAAAAGGACTACTCTGTACTTAATATATATATATACGTTGACTTAAGAACCTCCTTCGTATTTTACGTCCGTAAAAAGAATATCTACCAAATTCAGTTAAAAATAAAATTGAATTGGGTAAGATGGAAAATATCCCATGTTGGTCTGGGACTTGAAAATAATGTGCTAACTGTGTTTCTTGCCTAGCATGTCGTAAAAGGCGACTAATGGTATATGGGGTATTGTGTAGGCGACGAGCTAGGCTTTTGTCACTACTTTCTAACAATTTTCCATCTAACCTGCGGCCCCTTTGACTCTGCCTACCCCTTCGGGGATTATGGGCGCGATGCTATGTTTGTTTGTTTAAGATGGAAAATTGTGAAAATTAGGGACGAATTGCTACTTTGTCGCCCACTCAATCACAAACCAATAGCCAATTCACCATTAGTTTTATTTTTAGACATGCTAGGCAAAGAACACAGTTGGCACATACATTTTGAGTCCAAGACCAACATGGTAACTGTTCTGTTCTCTTATTATCTGTCTTCTTAAAGAAATATCTTCAACTAGCTTCTGCCCTCGGCTTTGCTCGCGTGTCACGTCGATAAAACATAGCCCATATGTGATTCGGGTGTATAAGCTACATTATTCTTAAGTTTCATTACACACACACACACACATAACATCACGCCCATAATCCCCGAAGGGGTAGGCAGAGTCAAAGGGGCAGCATGCCTCTTCAACTACATTCAGCCAAAAATAAAGCCGGGCTGGGTTAGATTCAAAATTGTGAAAAAGCAGTGACAAGCGGCTAACCTGTCGCCTACACAATCACCTACAAAACCCGATAGGTATATCATTAGTCGCCTTTTACGACATGCTAGGCAAGAACCACAGTTGGCATATTCTTTTTAAGTCCCATACCAACATGGGACAATGGGCTGGGTTGGATGGAAAGCTGTGAAAAAGGAGTGACAAGTGGCTAGCTCGTCGCCTACTCAGCCACATACCCAAAACCCCGTAAACCATTAGTCGCCCTTTACGACATGCTAGGCAGGAACCACAGTTGGCACATTCTTTTTTTTTGTCCCAGATCAACATGGGCCAAGTCCTAGACCAACATGGGACTAAAGTTTCATTAAAATCCATTAAGTAGTTTATGCGTGAAAGAGTAACAAACATACAAACAAACTTTCGAATTTATAATATTAGTGGGATTTGGAACCGGTGCACTCACAAACGAACGGTGATATCATTTCCGGGAATATACCTTGACCCTAATAAGCTTAATTTCAACCTACCACAAGGGAAATTCGTTCGCGATGTACAAATTAATTCCGCGTATCGTTCTCCGAGGATGCCAGTTTAGCATCAACAGATTAGAGATACGAAACAGGGGGCAAATTAAAAGCGGGAGTTATTGGAACGAGTAACTTTAAGATTAATATTTATAACGCTTTTAGGCTAACAGTTTGTTTGGGTCTGGCGTAATTGAAGTGGGATGTTTCAACTTGTGAATTTGTTTCAACTAGATAAGTAAATGCTCTAGACTCTCACAACAAATCCTTAATTAAAATTAAGCTTATGCTTGTCTAATAGATACTTAAATACGTTTAAAAACATCTATCACGCGAGTATAAATTCGAACCCGCGACCCTTAGTTTTTTGGCAGGGTCGACCAACAGTCGAGTGGTCAGAGGCCCTGCCAAGAAAGTGTAAAAAGGAAAGATATGATTGTTTGTTTGAAATTGATAGGCTCCGAAACTACTAGACTGATTTTAAAAATTCTTTCACCAATTGAAAGCTACATTATCAGCGAGTAACATAGGCTATATTTTGTTTCCGTATTCCTACGATAACGGGAACTACAGATCTATATAATAGATCCGCTTGTGTCATTACTAGCTGACCCGGCGAACTTCGTTCCGCCTAACAGTCAATGGCACATAATCGGGTTAAATAAATTGAGATGTAAGCTATCCTATCTTTCAAGTTGGATCAATATGCACACGGTGTGCAATTTTGATTAAAATCGGATAAGTAGTTTTGGAGTCCATCGCGGACAAACAACGTGAAGCGTAATTTATATATATTAGTAATGTTTAATGCATGAACCAAAACTTTTCATACTTATGTAAGAATATGTTATGTTATATTTTATTACATATATATTAGCTCCCAAAATCTCAAACGCTTTGTTAAAGCATTACGAAGGCTGAAGATTGCCGTAAAAAGCCAGGTATGCTCCTAATTATAAATTCCAGCTGTAATATCGGCCGAATTATAAATTCGCTCGGTGTTGTTTACTCCTCCACGGTGGACCCTTGTCAGATCTTCTGGCGCTGGTATAAGCATCCTCAGGTAGAGGGTTGTACACAATGTTCGCTTTAGACGCCATCTTTCTTTTTACCCGATTACGAAGAGGTTTTTGCGTGTAGGGTCACTTTGATTAACGGTTTTTTTGGGGTAAGAAATGTTTAGAAATGGCAAATAAATCGGCTCATATAATAATATAACTAACTAAACTTCATGCCACTTCCCTAGTGGGGTAGGCAGTGAGAACCGAACGCCATATGGCACGATCCTTACACACCTCACTCGCCTCTTCAACATTCATGATCCTTTTCATACAAGTTTCATATAATAATATAGGTAACACTTTAATTCGCAATAATTTATGTATATAAATTATTATTCAAATTGTTTATTTAAGTAGTATTGATATAAGCATAAAATTATCAATAAAATCCGAGTGAAATTCCTCCTGCCGTACATATCTTTACGAAGGAAAAGTCATTTCGGGAATAAAAAGTAATTTCTGTCCTTTTCTAGTTTTCAGAGTTATACTACATATTAGCATTACTAGCTTTTACATGTTGCTTTATCTGCATAGAATTTTGATTTCTTTTTCTAATTTCCATTCTCTTTTTTACACCTTGATGATGATTGATGATGCTGATGCATGATTCCAGAGATATAAGCACTCTGTCGCGATTTAAATTATCTGTATTCCTAATTTCATCTAAATCAGTTCAGCGGTTTAAGCATGCAGAGGTAACAGACAGACACACTTTCGTTGTCTTATTATTAATTATGGCCTATGGATTAGTAATATGAGCTAATTTTGTTTAATAACATTCCCAAACTTTCATCTAAGTTACAGCTTGCACGTCCGCACATGTGCAAACTGCCTTACACAAGCCACCGAAATTAATTTTGTTTATGCAGACTTTTATCAGTCAAGGGCGGTGCGGACAGTCCGCGCCCGGATTAACGGGTGATCCCGGTTTACGTTCCAAACAACCCCATCCCCTGATGCACGTGTGCTAACATTTATCGTTCCGACGGCTGAGGATTTGAATACGACATTTGTATTAACAATCTTAATCAGGATGTACGATTAAACGGTATTTTTATATATATTTGTTTCTTCATTATAGAAAGTAAAAGAGCGGTGGTAGCTCAATGGTAAGGACATGCCACTCTTAACTGAAGAGTGCGGGTTCAAACTCGGCATGTACCTCTGGATTTTTCAAATCTATGTACGTATTTATGCCACTAGCTCAGCGGTGAGGGAAAACATCGTGATGAAACCTGCAAATTTAAACAACTTTGGATGTGTAACCATGATCCAAAAATTGTCTTGTTCCCCTATCTTAGGATTACGAAAGTCAGATCGGCAGTCGCTTCAATGTAATTACATCATCTTCCTAGCGTTATGTTCCGTGTTTAGACGGGGTCCGCTTAGATCATGATCCAAGATTTAGCGAGTCGTAATTACATTGAAGCGACTGCCGATTTGACCTTCGTAACCCTCAGATAGGGACAGCTAAATCCTGGATCATGGTCTAAGCGGACCCTAGGAAGATGATGATATAGAAAGTAATACTGTTAATACTCCCTGTAGTTAGGTACATGCACATCTTTGCTATATACAAGGTAATTTTTTGTATATACAAAAATTGAAACGTGGGTCAAATCATTTAAGGCATCAGTTTAAAAAAAATATCGAATGTTGTCTCAAAAACTCACGAAGTACACGTATTTTGTGTTGCCTCGTTGTCCTCGCGCGAGCATGAAAAGCACAAAATTCGTTATTAGAAATAATAGTGACGGGACTAAACGACCTTGTGACCTTGTGAAGAGCGGCACACGCGCAATACAGTATTAAGTAGAGTGTACCTTTATTTAAGGTTTTGCAAAAACATATTTGGTCAAAAACCATGGGGTATGGAAACTATAGCAATCGATTTTATTAATGATTCTGTACAGTCTTCACGTTTCGTATATACCAAAAATAAGATTGTATTCTTTTTTTTTAATTATTCATTAGGATGTTTTACCCCGCACGGGAAGTGGCGTGAAGTTTAGTTAGTTAGTTAGTTTATGTTTTTACTGAAACTACAATTAACGTTACCCTCTAAAACGTTGTATAAATTTTGACGAGCTAACTAAAGCTATTTTTATTCAAGGAAAATTATTAACGAATTGCGCGTTTAATTTTATTTTGCTAAGTATATTTGACTATTAGGTACATCTAATACGAGTATACCTTTGTATTGAATTAATTTTGCATCGCTTCACACGGACACTGTACCTCGTAAAAATACAAAGCGACACATGCACGGTAATGCACATACATTAAGTTTAAGTGGCGTCGCCTTTTCGCCTCAAGACTAACGACGAATAAGGGCACTTTGAATATTTCACGCGACACTTTATCCCACGTTCCCGACACTTACGTTACATCTCTTCACAATCACGCTGTCCGCTTAACTATGCACGGTTCGGTGAAGATTTACATTTAGAATTATTTATTATAGAAGATTTAAATACAAGCGGTGGTAGCTCAATGTTAAGGACACGCGCCTCTTAACCGAGGAGTGCGGGTACAAACCTCGGCATGTACCTCTGAATTTTTCAAATCTATGTACGTATTAGACCACTAGCTCGACGGTGAGGGAAAACATCGTGATGAAACCTGCAAATTCAAACCACTTTGGATTTGTAACCATGATCCAAAAATTGTCTGGGTCCCCTATCTTAGGGTTACGAAGGTCAGATCGGCAGTCGCTTCGATGTAATTACCAGACTCGCTAAATCCTGGATCATGGTCTAAGCGGACCCCGTCTAAGCACAGGACATAACGCTAGGAAGATGATGAGAAGATTTACATACAGTTATATTTTTACTGGCTTCTAAACTTAAATACGGCCCTGTTTTACACGTCAATTTATGTTGGTGTGGAACTCAACAAATTTACCAATTGAGTTCTTTGCCAAGCATGATTGTGTTTTACGTGTTGGGTTTGTGATTATGTAGGCAATGAGCTAGCAACTTGTCACAACTTTTTTACAATTTTTAGTCTAACCCAGTTCATTTTTTGCTTTGAGCTGAATGTGGTTTAAATAACTTAGGTCTTTGCACTGTGTGTCTCCCTTCGAAGGTTGTGGGCGTGATGGCATGTATTTTTTTTACACTGTGGTTAGTCACACATTCGTGATCAAAGGTTACCAACGCTGTTTCCTTCGGTTCGCTTCGTTGTGGCTGATGTGTATTTATTACACGCCATTGTGCGGCCAACGGTTGAGCAGCCCTGAATGAGGGCTGCCAGCTAACCGATCAGTTATTTCATTTCAATCCTTTTTTCAGTTGCGCGCCATGAATGGCGGTACCGCCACGTTCTGCTGTCGAAGACAGATGTATGGAGAAACTGATCTGTGGAAATGTGGAAAAATGGCTTAGGTCGTGAAAATGATTAAATGTTAGATATTTTCTACAAAAACTTACAGTTGAACGACAGTTTCTATCGTGCTGTGATCCTGACTGTCGGTACCTAATACCAGTTATTACATAAATCTATACTGTTATATACTCAGCAGGCCCGTTTGTCGAGTGTTCAGTGACCCTGGCCACGAAACCAAGAGTCGCGGGTTCGAATCCCGCTAGGGGCATATATTTCCTGTGATGAACATGGACATTTGTACTCGAGTCATAGATGTTTATAAACGTATTTAAATATGTCTATCAGTTCACCCAGTATCCATAGCACAAGCTTATTAGTTTAGTTTGGAACTAGGGAACTGGTGTGTCAGTCTGGAGAATTTATTTATTTATTTATACTACTATCATGCTAATAGGCCTCTGCCTAAGGACTTTGGACTCTTCCAAGGTGCAGCTTTTGTTCAGAAGGACATTTGCTTTAACCAATTTCAACTATATCAGCATTATGACGATTTCTCGGTAAACATATCCGCTTATACAAACATCAGTAAATTGTCTTGCATTAAGTAATCTCCCGTTCTTAGTAGAGATCTTCCACTGCCATGTAACCATATAGGGAACTCGACAAATTGGATCTTAGTAGTACAAACTTTTTTATAATAAAAGATGGTTACCGGTGGGTACAGGCGCTTAGTAATTGAAGTGGATTCACTCGCACGTTGCTGACCCTTCGAAGGTTGCAGGCATACATGGCATCACGTTTGTAATACTTTTGTTCTTTGTCTCATGTTGGTCTGGGACTTAAATAGAATGTGCCAACTGTATTTCTTGCCTAGCATGTCGCAAAAGGTGACTAATAGTATATGAGGTTTTGGGTATATGATTGTGTAAGCGAGGAGCTAGCCAGTTGTCACTACTTTTCACAATTTTCTATCTAAGTCAGCCTATTGTCCCATGTTGGTGTGAGACTTAAAAATAATGTGCCAACTGTGGTTCTTGCCTAGCATGTCGTAAAAGACGATTAATGAGAAAACATCACGCTTTAAATTTTTTGCTTAGAACCCACGGCGATAGTAATCGTATAGGGTAGAAAAACGGGACAAGCATCTTAGGTCCCGCTTCGTCTGGATACTAATCGTCAGTATGTAGGCCTCCGGTACTCTCATTGACATAATGGTAGAAAAACGGGACAAGCATCTTAGGTCCCGCGTCGTCTGGATACTAATCGTCAGTATGTAGGCCTCTGGTACTCTCATTGACATAATGAAACGCACCGCCTTGGGAACCCATGCACCACAGTGTGAGTTTTTAAAACTCAACAGAACACCGTCTCTTAAGTTTCTGAAACTCAACTATTTACATTATATTGCTCGTGACTGTGTAGGGTATCCCTCGGGATGCGGACGGCGGGATATAGTATTTAAATTGGTACGGAACAGCTGTTTCCACGGGTACTTTATTACGCATTCATGCGGCGTTATTGACTTCGAGGTATCGAGTTATTTTGTGTGGCCGAAGGGAAGGGTTTTGTACCCCTGGTCAGGGTTGTGATCTTGGTATACAAGGTCAATTTAAGTTTATACTAAAACGAAACACGGACCAAATATTTTCATTTAGAGGATTAGTATATAAAATTTATTAGTTTTATTAGATTAGTAAATAAAATACCGGCTAAGTGCGAGTTGGACTCGCACACGAAGGATTCCGTACCATAATCTTTAAAACGGCAAAAAAAACATCTCTATCGTATGGGATACCCCTTTAAATATCAGACACAGAACAAACAAGTATTCATCACAATATTTGTCCTGGGTGGGGATCGAACCTACAACTCTTGGCACATGGGTCACTACCGAATGCGCTTTCGAGCTTGTCGATCGATGGTATGTACTTGTATATTTAAAAAAAAAACAACTTACTTTGTCTTCATGTTTGACTAGCACTTTAAACAGAGGTATAATAAGTTGTTTGTTAAGTAAGTTGTTGTAAACATACCAATACCTACAATCTCGAAGGAGTACATTGAGACCATGGAGTACCAAGCCCCTTTTAACAAATGGACTAGCCCGTTGGTCGAGTGGTCAAAGTCCCTGGCCACGAAACCAAGGGCCGTTGGTTCGAATCCCGCTTGGGGCAAATGTTCCGTGTGATAAATATGGACATTTGTACTAGAGTCATGAATGTTTATAAACGTATATAAGTATATCTATCTGTTCACCTAGTATCTATAGGATAAGCATAAGCTTACTTATAAACCAGTAGACACACCAATTCCTAGTTTTAAACTAAGCTGATGCTTGTACTAGGCGAACGGATAGACATACTTAAATACCTTTATAAACATCCATGACTCCAGTACAAATGTCCATATTCATCACACGGAACATTTTCCCCTAGCGGGATTCGAACCCGCGACCCTTGGTTTCAGGCTCAGGGTCTCCGACTACTTGACCAACGGGCCAGTATACTTTGAATACTGTTCGTATTGGAGTTTGGCGCCTTATAATTTCTTATTTATCGGAACGATCGCGACCCAAAAGAGGACATGCCTAATAAATATTGTAGGAGCCGTAGAAGCTTTTCATCGGCTCTCATGAAAAGGTAAACAGGAGATCACATATTTTAACACTTATGTAAATGGTTTAAGGTTGAATGTTGCGTGTGTCTCCTTATAGCTGTATGTTGCGAATAAGATAGGGTTAATATTGATTTTTTTATGTTAAGATGTACGATTAGATATACGCTTAAAGCATAGCTCTATGCTAAACTAGCTTCTGACCGCGGCTTTGCTCGCATAGTACGGCGATAAAACATAGCCTTTATAAATAAATAATAAAATAAATCCTCCAGACTGACACACCAATTCCCTAGTCCCAAACTAAGCTTATGCTTGTGCTATGGATACTAGGTGAACGGATAGACATACTTAAATACGTTTATAAACATCCATGACTCGAGTACAAATGTCCTTGTTCATCACACGAAACATTTGCCCCTAGCGGGATTCGAACCCGCGACCCTTGGTTTCGTGGCCAGGGTCTTTGATCACTCGACCAACGGGCCAGTCAATTATGTTGTATGTTATTTGGGTGTATAAGTTACATATTCTAAAGTTTCATTAAAATCCATTCAGTAGTTTTTGCGCGATAGTAACATCGAAAAGATTCAAAAAAACTTTCGCATTAATAAATCAGTAGGATTGATTTTACTTGGGAGATGCTTACTTCTCAAACAAAGGCGCTACACATACTTAAACGATTTTGTATATACAAAACTTAGTATATACTAAAAATATGATTATATACAAAAAAAACAATATATACGGTCTAATTGAGAACCTCTTTTCAACCGACTTCAAAACTTTTTTGAAGTCGGTTGAAAAGGAGTGTGAAAGGTAATATAAAACCCAACTGTATTCAATGGTAAAATCTAGCTTCCGCCTTCATCTTTTGTCGGCAAAAGTCTAATTCGAACAATCTAATTTATAAAGCACGTTTTTACAGAAACTGTTCAACGACAAAACATAGTTTTTCTGTTTGTTACAAATTATTTACAGTAGAATGAACACAAGGTCACAAGGTTGTTTAGTCCCGTTGGTACTCAGGCATTCTGCGGTGACCATACTTACGCAAGGACAGCGAGGCAATAAAAGCTTGCGACTTCGTGACTTTTTAAGATACTATTGTAAATATTTTAAAGTAATTCTTTAAATGAAAATATTTGTTACGTGTTTCGATCACCGCATATGTACTTATAATCTATACTTATAATAAATCTGTAGAGAGGTCAATTCTGTACATGAAATAAATTTTCAAAATAACTATCAGGAGGTGATTAGTGATCGATACTGATACCAAAAATGCAATCAGTAAAATTTTTGTCTGTCTGTCTGTATGTTCCTTATGGAAACAAAAACTACTCGACGGATTTTAACGAAACTTAGTACAATTATTCTTCATACTCCTGGACAGGTTATAATATACTTTTTATCACGCTACAATAAATAGGAGCAGAGTAGTGATGGAAAACGGGAGAAGTTACTCCATTTTTTAAGCTTCCGTCGCGTGTGCAGCCTTAATAGTTAAAGTTACATAGAAATCATGTATGACGGAAATAGTCTTTATAATATTAACTATAAACGCTGGTGACACCGCTGGCACAGCCAGTAAATAATATAACCTTTTCTAATTAGAGATTTTTATCTATGTTTGGCTCAAAAAGGGGTATTTAATCTCTCCCCTCATGGTATTTAATTTTTCATTTACGTTTAATGTACAGTACGTTACCGTTACAGTGGTCACGGCACGGACTAGTAAAAAAAGAAGGACTCCACGCTGTCATAGCGTGAAGCCACGTTTATGCATGTCTGAGTGAAATTTTAACGTTACTAGATATAAGGATTCTGTCATTTAGAGCGCTTATGTCAATCTGTGATGTAAGTGGCGTGTTAAGTTGGAGCACCTGCGGAGCTTCAACGTCTAGTTAGTGGCGCGGAGTCCTTCTTTTTTTACTAGTTACGGGTTATACTAGTTAGGTTACGGTACAGTTTCGTGGTCAAAATATAACATGATATAAAAACTGTTGCTATCGATCCTAGTAACGAGCCTGTACAAACTGATTTCAGGTTTCATACACACTAAAAATAAGGTTGTATAGAAGAACAGAATCTGTAAATTTAGGCACGCAATGTTCAAAAAACACTTTTTCATGTAACTTTGCCTACTCACTACCGTGCGCCCAGATAACGCTTACCGTCTTTATAGCTGAAAAAGCGAAACACTCCGGCATTATGAGTGCTTTCCTCTGTTGCCCAAGCTTTGAAAAAGTTCTATTCAGAAAGTTTTGCACAATGCCTCCATTGAACGCTTTGAGCTTTCGATGACGTGGCCAGCTTAATTAATACCAAAAGTTATTGTTTATTGGATTTTTCCAAAGCTTTTCATTTCAAGTTTAGTGAAAGAATTGCGCTTAGTCATTATTTTTACTACCATATTTGATTATGTATAATATAGTCCTTCATCTTCCTAGCGTCAAGTGCCGTCTCTTAATCAGGGTCATTTAGACCATGATTCTATATTTAGCTAGTCTAATTTATTATAACACTAGCTGTGCCCCCAGTTTCACCCGCGTTTATGGATAATAATAATAAATATAAATATCCGACTACATCACATACATTGATCTGACTCCGAGGTAAGTAGCTTGAGCACTTGTGTTACGGATATCAGAATCAACAGTGGTATTACAAATATATATTTAAATATTGGATATTAACACCCAGACGCAGAACAAACACAAGTATTCATCACACGAATGTTTGTCCTGGGTGGGGATCGAACCCACAATATAGCATTCCTCGATAAATCGGCTATCTAACACTGAAAGTTTTTTTTTAAATCGGACCAGTATTTCCCAGATTAGCGCGTTCAGGTAAACAAACAATTAAACTCTTCAGCTTTATAATATTAGTATAAGTAAGTATAGAGGTAACTGCCATATATGAATATGGCAATATACTTAGTATAAATATAGTTATGCGAATGAACAGGATTTGCTTTCCATCAAGTAGAAATAGGTCCATGAGGAAGAACATGTGACAAAGAGAGTGATGAGTATGAATGTTAGTGGGTGGAGAGGAAGAGGAAGGCCAAATAAGAGATGGATGGATTGTGTGAAAGATGATATGAGAGAAATGGGAGTGGATAGCTTGATGACGGCTGACCGGGACGTATGGAAAAGGAAGACATGCTGCGCCGACCCCAGATGAACTGAGAGAAGGGCAAGAGGATGATGATGAAGTAGAAATAGGTCCGATTGATTCAAAAATCCCAAGGTACGTGGTTTTAAGCCATACCTCTTGCATATGAGTAAATGACCATCTATCTCAATTGAACCCTCCATAATTTCCATCGCAAACAAAGATTATCTTCACCAATACAGCATATCAAGCCCAAAAATAGTAGAGAGATCCAAAATAACACGTTGTATTTCAACATTTATTAGTGTACACTAAAAAACAAAGTCATTTACGACCGAGGCGCAACACCTAGAACACTCTATCAGCCATTTGACCGCGCGAAACGTCCAGGTGTCAAAAAACGGCCAAAAAACGGGTTACAGCCCATCATATACCGGCGGCAGTTTCCTGAGCTCCACCGCTGCAGCCACGTACATCCTTATCACGTTCGAATAAAAAGGCGAAATGTGTCGTTTAATGCTAACATACGTCCCTTCAGCTATTATGGGCAGCAGGGATGGCGAACCTACTTAGTGAGAGGAAAAAACAAACTCGTATGAGGTGGTGATTTGGTTTGTGGCGATTTCAGTTGCAGTCAGCGATTTCGCTAACGTTTTCGGAGAATACGTAGACCTACTAAGCATGGTCTGGTATAGAGAAAGTACGTTTCGCAGGATAAGATTACGGGATAAAAAGCATGGTCACTTTTTAGGGTTAACAATTTGGCGCACTTTTTTTTGTTATGCCTAGCATGTCGTAAAAGGCGAATGGTATATCGGGTTTTGGGTATGTGATTGTGAGGCGACGAGCTAGCCACTTGTCACCACTTTTTCATAATTTTCCATCTAACCCAGCCCAGTTTTGTTTCTAGCTGAATGTGGTTAAACGGGCCTGCTGCCTCTTTGACTCTGCCTACCCCTTCGGGGATTATGGGCGTGATGTTATGTATGTATTTTTTTTATTACAGTACTCAAGTATTATACTCAAGTATTAGGATTGAGTGGCATGTAGGACGTACTGGGGCTCTAAGTCTAACTGGTTAAGCCCCAGTATACCTACTAAACACCAGGAACTTTCTTTTATCAAAGGTGATAATGAAGAGGAGAATAGTAGGCCCTAATGGATTTTAAATTTATTGTTGATATGGGTGCCAAAATCCCAGTGCCTTCTAAATGGTAGGAAAAGCCTGCTCCGTGTAAGATGGTGGTGAGCTGGGTATACCGACTAAACTTTTGAGAGGTACCATCTACGATTTTGTGTATGTGGCCAATAGTTATTTTGGTATGGGTACTTAGGTTCAGACTTACCTTACATCGCAGCTCTTGTGATCTTGATTAGGGAGGGGGTCCAGAACGGAAGAACTACCTAATTGGTTAGATGGTTTGTTTTCAAGTAATGTCTAATTTGTACTTTAGAAGACAGTTCAATGAGAAGTTTAGACAGGCCCAACCCTACTGTGGGAGTATATAAAGAATTTATGCGTCCAGAGATATGGTTTAATAAACGCTACGCTATTGGCTGTACATATTTCAAGCTATACGTTGCTGTTTTTGTCGCTGTGCGTGTATCCGTTGGCTCAATTCATGTTAGACGTATTTTTTACGATCGCTCTGGGTTCGCGATTGTCGACTCTACGTACACGATCTTTGGATAAATGATATTAATATTTTTATCGCTATACACTGGCATGTTTGCTTTTATCAAATTCTTAAATGATTTCCTGAACTAAATGACCACACATTGCAAACGAAAATACTCAATATTGGATATTGTCACATTAATTACAAATGCATCGTAACTTATTTTAATCAAATATATTTTATATTAGGTCTCATTTTATATAATGTATATGTAACATGGGACCTCCCATGTTGGCCCACGGACTAGTAAAAAAAGAAGGACTCCACGCTGTCATACTACAGCGTGAAGCCACGTTTATACATGTGTGAGTAAATTTCTTAACGTTACTAGATATCGGAAATCTATTATTTTAGTGTAGTAGGTGGCGTGTTAAGTTGAAGCACCTGCGGAGCTTCAACGTCTAGTTAGTGGCGTGGAGTCCTTCTTTTTTTGCTAGTCCATGTGTTTACCTAGGATTAGAAAATGATAGATTATATCAACTGTATTCCTCGCCGATGTCGCCACTTGTTATAAAGCGAATAATAATGCATTGGGGTTGTGGTAATATACTACAACTATCTTTGTTCTCGGGGTGTAAGGGGCTTACCGTTACTTCAACACTACCTTTTTTTTTTTTTTTTTAGTTGGGGAAACTCCCACGAGCCGTCACCCTCTGCTCGGGGAAGCAGAGGGCGGTGTGTCGGACTCGAACCGACTAAAACCCCAACGTGGCCTCCCGCGGCGCAGTTCCGGAGGAGCCGGTATCCCCACTGTCGGGACTATACGGCAGCTCCTCCGGTAGTGCGCATGCCGCGCTGCGCGGCTCACCTCGCGTGGCGGTGGTCGATGCTGTGCAGCCCACGCCATCAGTCGTCGGATGCACAGCACCGAGCACGCGCGCGCGTCGAGACATGCCAGGCCACCCAGCATGTCTCAACTACTCCGCCCAGGATTCAGACGCCGATCGTCCCCGTGACCGGCGTCGTGGGCCCACTCTCGCGCTGTGCCCTCTGCTAAGCCAGAGGGCACGCGGAGAGCGTCTCGTCAGAAGGGGCCGCCTTCCGCCCGGCGACCTAAATTGAGGGCAGAGCCCTGTCGTCACGGAGGGAGAGGAGATCCCTCCGCGACCCACCACAACGCAGCGCAGTGCGCCCCTGTCGGGTTGCCGAGGATAGGGAGGCGAGCAACGACACACTCAGCTCCTCCTCTTCCTCGGCAATCCTAGTCGCAACTGCTCGGTGGGAAATGCCGAGCAGTCGCAGCTCACCTCGGGGTCTCTCTTAGCTTCGGCCCTGTCCTGCACCAGGGCCTACTAAGCCCCCCCGGTACGCCAAACCGAAGACCCCAGCGGGGGGGACTTCAACACTACCTACCCTTCAAGAGTGCAAGCGATGCAAGCGTGGTAGTATTATATGAAGTCTATTTAGAGTTGCATTCCTATGGTCTAAATATTAAAATATTTAATAAACTTCCAGAAAGTCTACTAGCATTACCTTCACATAAGTTCAAATTGTGCATTAAAGCATTTTTAATGAGTAAGGGCTACTATAAGATTGAAGACTTCCTAAATGTTAAGTATATGTTTAACTTCATAATAAAGTGTTCACCTGCAGTGTTGTTACCTAGTAAGTATAGATTGTTAAGTACGAACGAAATTGTAAATGTTGGCATTTAAAAGAGTAACTATCGAGTTTCTTGCCAGTTTCTTCTCGATAGAGTCTACCTTCCGAACCAGTAGTAATGTTTTTTTTTCTGTTTAAATTGATTATTTATAAGTGCTTTTTTTCAAGCCTACATAAATAAAGAGATTTTGAATTTGAATTTGAATTACCTACATTATTATTTTACTACAAATCCTGTTCTAATGACAAACATAGCCACGTGTCACTACTTTTTCACAATTTTCCATCTAACCCTACCTAAGATTAACGGTTTACGGATAAAAAGCATGGTGATTTTTTAGGGTTTACAATTTGGCGCACTTTTTTTTTATTATGCCTACCATGTCGTAAAAAGCGACTAATGGTATATAGGGTTTTGGGTGTGTGATTGTGTAGGCGACGAGCTAGCCACTTGTCACTAATTTTCACAATTTTCCATATAACCCAGCTTTATTTTTGGCTGAATGTAGTTAAAGGGGCTTGCTGCCCCTTTGACTCTGCCTACCCCTTCGGGGATTATGGGCGTGGTTGTATGTATGTATGTTTGTACTAATGAATTACAACAATATAACCTATTCGTCTTTTCCTAAATTGCTTCATCTTAATTAAACCAACTTAATACTTTTACGCAATCGGCTGAGCTTACTGAGCAAACCAAGCGCTTGACAATTAAGAAAAGCTCATTTGCATATTCTTGATTGAGGAATATTTTTAATTAACCAATTTAGCAATAGCAAACGCTTTATTGGGCAAAACATTTAATCAGCATGTCAACTTACATCCATGAGCGGTGGTAGCTCAATGGTAAGGACACGCGCCTCATAACCGAGGGGTGCGGGTTCAAACCCGGGCACGTACCTCTAGATTTTTCAAATTTATATACGTATTTATACCACTAACTCGGCGGTGAGGAAAACATCGTGATGAAACCTGCAAATTCAAACAACTTTGGATTTGTGACCATGACCAAAAAATTGCCTGGTTTCCCTTACCTGGGTTACGAAGGTCGAATCGGCAGTCACTTCAATGTAATTATTAGACTCGTACTCGCACCCCACCCCCCAAAAAGGCTAAGGCGAAGGCAATGGTCCGGCCAATATCATGCGAAGCCAACGAGCCACACCATCTAAGCGTTCCGTATCTAATGTTTTCCATTGATCCATGTGATGGTACGAAGCCAGCTGTTCTTTAGATCTGGCTGTAAAAACCAGACGAATTTTATAGACTTTGGCTGTGCAGCAACAATGTTGCCTAACATTACTTATAGTGATGTCTGTCCGTAACAAAGAATCGTTTATCGATTGTCTGAATATTGATAATGAAGATGAATATTGTAATCAGCGTTACTATTTAATTCCCTTTGTTACCTAATTATAAGGAATACTGGCTTTATTATTTTTAAATTTAATTCACAAACATCATCTCATACCCTCAGACCAATAAAAAAGATAGGCTTTATATGGCCCTATTGGCTTCCTATTGGTTGCCTCACCGCGTAGTATGGGATTGTTCTGTCTTTCCTTTTTTTATTGGTCTTAGCTCATACTTTGATCTGAATTGAAAGTGTATTTCTTGTAATACAAGTAGCAACTACCTGTCGCCGTGCGGGCATGGAGCTAATTGCCTTCTGCACTAGATGAGGAGTCTCAACCATTTCACCAACAGGGCTATCGATGGAAGATATTGCAAGAATCAATGTCAATATATAAATATATATATTTTACAATATTTCATATTATTGCTTACAAGTTGGTTTATAGTTGCTTGGATAATACTAAATCATGATATAATGTTGCCTGTCTAACTGGGATCAGAGCGAAGTAATTGTTATCATTTAGGAATTTTTGGATATAAAACTAATATTTTTATTATATTATACTACTAATACTGTTTGTTTGCATTGAATAGGCTCCAAAGCTACTGAACTGATTTAAAAAACTCTTTCACTAATAGAAAACCACTTCATCAGCGAGTAACAAAGGCTATGTTTTATCCCCATAATCCCTCTGGAACGGGAACTACGCGGGTGTAACTGCGAGACGCTGCTATTAATGTACTGATGTAAAATTGTAATTGTTAGTGTAATTTTATAGTCTCAACTATACAAAAAAAATAAAAAACGTCGATAGTTGAAATTATCGATACATAGATATGATAAAGTATTATTTTTAAGACTCTATGCGCTTAAAGAATAGTTGCGAACATTGTAACGCTGTTTCTTAGTAATTTGATTGAGTGCGTCTCTTTGATGCAACTGCAGTCAACCTGAACCTACGGTGCATTGTATACGTCGTACCCGTCTGGTTAAATTAGCCAGCTAATTGGACGCCTGACCCTAGGCGCTTCATTAAACGCCTGCCGGCGTTTAAGAATTCAGAAGTTAAACCGTTAAAGTTCCAGAATTATTGTTAATTATCTTGTTTATGTATAACTAGCCAGTGTCCCGTGATTATACCCACGTAGTTCCCGTTCCCATGGCAACGTAGATAAAATATAGCTAATGATACTCGTCGATAATGTAACTTTCCATTAGCGATAAAAAAAAAAGGTTTACGTCTGAAAGCGTAACAAACGAACAGACTCACATTCTAACTAACTAAACTTCACGCGACTTTCCTAGCGGGGTAGGCAGAGAGACCCACTCACATTCTCATTTACAATATTTCGGATGTGAGTAGAGTTCGCTGTCAGCGACAAGACTTCCTAAAATGTACTTATTTAACTACATATATGCTCAGTTCTGTATTTCTTTTTTTAGCATACATAAAACCACGCCCGTAATCCCCGAAGGGGTAGGCAGAGTCAAAGGAACTGTAAGCCTCTTTAGCCACATATAGCCAAAAATAAAACTGGGCTGGGTTAGATGGAGAATTGTGAAAAAGAAGTGAAAAGTGACTGGCCGCCGACACAATCACATACCCAAAATCCGATATAGCATTAGTCACCGTTTACGACATGCTAGGTAAGAAACTAAACTTAGTTGGCACATTCTTTTTATGTCTCAGACCAATAGACTTAGTTTATACGAAACCTAAGACATATTGGTACAGAATCGGTAATAGAATCGATTGCAATAGAATTTATACCATGTTTTATTTCGATCAAATTATATTTACAAAACCTTTAATTGAGTTACAAACTACTAAACACTATATGGAGCGTGGACATCGCTTATCACAAGGCCGTTTACAACTGTCAAAACTATTTATAACTAGCTGTGCCAGCGGTGTCACCCGCGTTTATGGTTAATATTATAAAGACTATTTCCATCATACATGATTTCTATGTAACTTTAACCATTAAGGCTGCACACGCGACGGAAGCTTAAAAAATGGAGTAACTTCTCCCTTTCTTCCAACATTTCCCTTCACTACTCTGCTCCTATTGATTGTAGTGTGATGAAAAGTATACTATAACCTGCCCAGGAGTATGAAGAATAATTGTACCAAGTTTCGTTAAAATCCGTCGAGTAGTTTTTGTTTCTATAAGGAACATACAGACAGACAGACAGAGACAAAAATTTTACTGATTGCATTTTTGGCATCAGTATCGATCACTAATAATAATAATAATAATAAGGCGTAGGGACGTGACGCCCCCATCGCCCGCTGTCGAGAGTTGGTGAGCTCCATGAAGAGCAACAACTCCCTTCAGTGCATTCAGTCTCCGCAGGGCAGCTTGTGGCGAGCTGTTGGTGTGTGGCGACACCACGGACCTAAGACCTCCCGGGGGAACCTACCATCTTCTCTCCCACCTTTGGATTGCCTTCATTGGCCGCCCAAAGTGGAGCGCAAGAGCTGTATGCTTGAAAGGGTGGAAGTGCTCAATCTGCGTAATAAAGGGGAACGGCTGACCGGATTACCGCGATCCAGAAACCGGTGCACACCTCTCTACACCCTTAGCCCATCATACCGATGTTGCCCCCTTGCTACCCTGCGCGGTGGCTGATTTGGGGGGCCCATCTAGTGTAGGGCGAGTCACCACCTGCCGCACTTTAATTTGTGAGATATTGAAATGGCAGGCGACCGTTATCTCACCCCATAGCCCAGTTTTTCTTTCCACAAAAATCCATTGCAATAGCCCATATTTTTTGTTTCCACCTTATTGCAATAGTGTTGCACTTGCCGGGTGTTATTACTGAGTGTATTATGTTAGTATACTCAGAAGTAAGATCCGGCCGGTGTACTCCATCACACTCATATTAAAACGTCTCAAGGGGCCTCTACATGTTGGGCCTGTGCCCCCATGCAAGCCTTCCAAAGGACCGGGAAGGTAAAACTTCCCGTGATACCCAAAAGGAGACAACAATAATAATAATAATAAAAATGGTTTATTGCTCTCATATGAAATGAAATGAAATGAAATGAAATTAATGAAATGAAATGAAATGAAATGAAATGAAATGAAATTATTTATTTCTGCAAGTAGATTTGTAACAAATTCTTTTGCACGTCACACTTTTTTACCCTACCAGCACCTCGACGTGAATGGCCTGGTGAGAAGAGGTGCCGCAAGAAACTCAACAGATAGCCTTTTTTTTTAAAAACATGTTTTACATATCTCTAATATGTGGTACATTAAAATAACATGACTAAAAATTTCACTGTGCATGCGAGCAGATCATCTTGTCCAAACATTTTTATCATTTAAATAATCATCTATTTTGTAGTAACCTTTTCTTATTAAACATGATTTAATATAAGACTTAAATTTATGCGTGGGTAATTCAATAACATTTTGAGGCAGTTTATTAAATATTTTTATGCTTAGACCTACAAATGAACCACTAATCTTATTAAGCCTGAGTTTTGGAACGGCGAGTTTGTGTTTATTTCTCGTATTAAACTGATGACAATCAGATTTCTTATAGAATTCATCTAAGTTTTTATGAACATAGATAATACAATCAAATATAAACTGGGAAACTACGGTCAATATATTTATCTCTTTGAATATTTCCTTAAGTGAGTCACGAGGTCTAAGGCCATATATGGATCGATAGTACATGATATATAGTAACAGTGGTATAATCAGTACATAAATAATGTTAGCAATTGGAAGTAGCTCAGCTTATACTGGCTCAGGCGGCTTGCACCCAGTCAGCGCTGGTTTACAGCTACTTCCACTTCTCTTTGATGTTATGCGAGAGATTCAGTCTTGAGGGCTACAAATTAAGGTAGAAAATATCCAGAAAAGTAGAACAGAGTGGAAATTACTAAAATTACTAATGTTACTAATGGCACTCATGTCTGTGTGTGTGTGTGTGTGTGTGTTTGTGTGTTTGTGTGCGTGTTTGTTGTGTGTGTATGTGTGTGTGTGTGTAAGAGAAATAATATTATTTACTTGAAATAATCTCTAAGGGGCAAGTATTTTCTATACCCATGTCTAAGATCTTCAGCAGCGCGCTGTTTAAGTAGTAAGGCTGCTTTGTATTTGCTTTTAAAGGTCTCAATGCTCATTTTGTTTCTCATGGGAGGCGGTAGGATATTCCAAATACTCGCTGCTTGCAGTTTGTAGGATCCTTGATAACGGGTGGAGTGATGTTTGGGAATCTTCAGTAGATTTTGTGTTATAACTCGTTTACTTTTCGGAGCATTTTCTCTCATCCAGGTAAGTTTTTCAAATAAGTACTCCGGCTTTTTACTCCAGATTACTCTGTGGACAGTACATGCATACTGAAGTTCCCTTCTGGCTTCCATGTTAAGAATACCTTTTTTATTTAGATATGGAGTTATATATTCTTTTCTTGGTACATTAAAACAGTAACGAATGCACGAATCACCCCTGATAGTGATTTTGAAAATATATTTCATGTACAGAATTGACCTCTCTACAGATTTATTATAAGTATAGATAAGCGCATTATTATTTATAGGTATAAATAATGCTGCTAGGTAGCAGCGCCATGCGGTTTCATCTACGTAGGTCCCGTTCCCGTGGGAATACGGAGATTAAATATGACCTATGTTACTTGCTAATAAAGTAGCTTCTCATTGGTTAAATAATTATTCAAATCGGTTCAGTAGTTTCGAAGCCTATTCAATACAAACAAACAAACGATCAAATCTCTACTCTTTATAATATTAGTGTAGATAGTAATCAAAATTCCGCATGTAATTGCTTTTGTAAAGTCTATAGATATGTATAAAAATATTTTCTATTCTTCTATTCAATTCTACTCATTCAGAGTTTAATAAATGGGAAGACCTCAAAAGCCGGCACCTAGCTTTAAATCATATTCTTGACCCATTTCCACTCAAATAGCCCATCAGTCCAGCGTTTCATAGCTGCCAATAAAATGCACCGCACTGCAATGGCGGAAAATGCATGTGAATGCAAATCATCCCTATTGTTTTGAATCTGCAGCTGTGAGCAACTTATTGTTTCTCTGTAATTTTGGGCAGGGCCGGCTTAAGGGTACCTAAAGTTCAAGTGAACTTACGAAATTGCCAACAGAATAATTTGAATGAATTTTCTTAAGTTTATAAAACAACAAATTGTCTATTTTTATTTTACATGACTTGCCCGTTGGTCGACTGGTCAGAGACCCTGGCCACGAAACCAAGATCCGCGGGTTCGAATCCCGCTAGGAGTAAATGTTTCGTATGATGAACATGGACACTTGTACTCGAGTCATGGATGTTTATAAACGTATTTAAGTGTGTATATCCGTTCATCTAGTATCTATAGCACAAGCATAAGCTTAGTTTGGAACTACGAAATTGGTGTGTCAGTCTGGAGGATTTATTGTTATTATTTCATTGAGACTTTTCGACCAAATATTACACCTACATATTTTTATTCACATTAATTGCAGTAGCACTATGGTATTTTATATGAAAAAGATTACGATAGTGTTCAAATAAGTAAAGCTGATCTAGATTTTTATATTAATTCCGACGAACCCATGTTACGCTGTGACGCCTAAGTGATTGTGGCAAGTTTGTTACTTCGTAAGTATAAACCTCAAAAAAAAAAAAAAAAAAAAATCAGTCGAATTGAGAACCTCCTCCTTTTTTTTGAAGTCGGTTAAAAAGGTCCTAGCTTTTGTCCCTAAAATGGAGACATGCCGCAAGATACACGTTAGGTATGAGAATACCTAAAGTGTGTTTGGTTTAATTTTAATTATTATTGTCTCGGTGCAAATAATGTAGGTGGTGGTAATATAATCTATCGCAGCGCTCATGGTGGCTAAAAGTATAATTAATACTGGCTTAGTGATTTGTCACATCTGTCAATATAAAAGAAAATTGTTTAAACGTGAGTACCTAATTTTAGTATTCGCATTATTCCGCCAACAAAAATAGGCAGTTGTTGTGTTGTAAACTGCAAGAATACTGATAGAGATAGCAAATGCAAGTCTTACTGATTTCCTACAGCTACTTGGGAACTGGAAAATGCAAGAAATGAATAGTTGCAGTCAAAAGAAAAAAGTAACTAACATTGTAACTTTATTCAAATCCATCATTTGATATTGTTGTTATAGAATACATTTTACCTACGTAAGCCCAACTTTGTTTCCGTGCTGACGGATTGCCATGGTACCCAAATAAATTTGTATATTGTAAGTGATACTCACAAACACGGTCTTCGTAATGATGCTCATTTCGATCTAAAAACGATATTTATTTATATCTAGCAATACAAGAATAATTATATACGTTTACTATGGTTTAATGAAACCATTAAAGGAGCTTATCTTCTCGTTTTACAGTAAAAGTACAACTAAACGTGAAGTAATGACATAATCAAAATAAAACACGGTTTTTTTAATACATTTTACTTACCTTGTTTAAATATTTTAATGAACAAAAATGATTTCACAACCATTTCTCCACCCACATCACGGTATCATAGTATTTTTTTATTTATATTGACTGCCTCTTTGGTCTAGTGGTAGCATGCGCCGCCTAAGGACCAAGAGGTCCCGGGTTCAAATCCCGGGTCGGGCCAAAAATTTTTGGCTGGGTATTTCAATATCCAA
Organism: Glyphodes perspectalis; assembly: GCA_951394215.1. Lineage (NCBI taxonomy): Eukaryota > Metazoa > Arthropoda > Insecta > Lepidoptera > Crambidae > Glyphodes > Glyphodes perspectalis. The sequence continues at coordinate 12,204,276 of OX596218.1, read as the reverse complement.
ATTACTCAGTAACAGCTTGGAGTCAGGAAGTTGGCGGTTCAATCACCCCCGTGCCTTGGAAAGCACGTTAAGCCGTTGGTCCTGCGCCTAACCTCTATCCGTTCATGTCGAATTGCCGTCTCACCGGACTATGAGAGTGAAGGAATAGAGAGTGCACCTGAGTTAGAGCACACACTTGTGCACTATAATATCTCATGCGCAGATGGCTAATCCTCGTTGAGATTGGCCGCCGTAACCGATATCGTTTAGGAGGACATTATTATTTTTATTATTTATTTTTTTCTTAAAAAATAATAACTTGATTTTTGATTTTGTCACAATATCGCGACCAAACGCTAAAACGTCACTGTCAGAGCCAACACAGTTGCGAATCCTACATACATACATACATACCTACATACATACATACATACCTACATACATACACTCCTACATACATATATAACATCACGCCCATAATCTCCGAAGGGGTAGGCAGAGTCAAAGGGACAGCAGGCCCCTTTAACCACATTCAGCCAAAAACAAAACTGGGCTTGGTTGCAAATCATATTTGGCTCTAAAGTCGTGCACAGAGCCAATACAGGTAAAAGTTCACATTTAATAGGGAAGAGCGAGCACAAGCGAATGTTGCTACATTGTCTAATAGTCGTCCCTAGATTCGTCTCTGGCTGTAAAGGGGAGGCAGTGACGCCATGAGCTCATTTTGGGCTCTTTTGTTGTACCCCGGTCGTTGCCCGGGTCATTGTTTAAAAATCCTCTGTTCAGTAACTCTAGTCCAAATTGCTAGATACATTGCGAATGCTTAATAGCCGGCTCGAGTCCCAATTTCGGACTTAATGTACAGCTGTCCTGCTCACCCGTGTGGATGTACAGGTATGCGAGAAAGGGATGGGACACTGAAATGTTGGATCGTCCGTATTAGTGGAATGGAAAATAAAAAGGTATGGTTGTGGACACTGTATCGTCGTTGGGGCAATTGAATTAACTTTGTTTTGTTTTTTGACACTTGCGGCACATTTTGTGTCTTATAAGCTTTATCTATTACATTCACTTGTTTACTTAACATGAATGAAAGACTATAATAAATATAGCACTTGAGAACTGAACGCCATATGGCACGATCCTTACACACCTCACATGCTTCCTCAACGTTCATAATCCTTTTCATTCAAGCTTTACGATTTTTAGGTATTTTACGTGGAAGTTGAGCCTGGGCCTTTCGCGGCTCCTACATCCTTCTACTTTTGCATTATATCTGGCACCTATGATCAATACTAATAACACCGATTATGAGGAAACTTGTGCGGTATATAGAAGTTCAGGCGGGCGAGGCACCTGCGTGCGGACGCGTTGACTTTTGTCTACGGAGTAAAGCTGTGTCTATATCCTTGAGCGGCGCGTTTCACATATGTACTGTAGACTGTTATATACTGATAGATAGTCCAGTATAATGTAATGTATAATATGTACATTATAGTCCAGTCTTATAGTCTCTATAAGCTGTGATACAACGGTAATTAAATCAGACATCTACCAACTTTCGTCTCATTCCACACCATCCCATTCGCGGATATATTTCGTGACACCGACGTGATGGGTTATTTGACTCATACCAACTGTTGTCTCAATTACCCTAGGCCTTATACGCGGTTATATTTAGTTATTAAATTACGCTGATTTAAGCACCATCGTATCTCAGCTTATATATCTCCCAATCTGTTAGTATATGCTTAATCGTGTTATATTTACTACGTGCAGTACGTGCTATATTTTACTACGTGCGGCGATGCGGCACATCGCCATTTTTCCCATGTTGACTTAAAAAGTATACACCAACTGTGTTTCTTGCCTAGCATGTCGTAAAAGCTGACTAATGGTTTATCGGGTTTTGGGTGTGTGATTGTGTAGGCGAGGAGCTAGCTTGTCACCATTTTTTCACGACTAACCCAGCCCAGTTTTATTTTTGGCTGAATGTGGTTAAACGGGCCTGCTGTCCCTTTTACTCTACCTACCCCTTCGGGGATTACGGACGTGAAGTTATGTATGTAAAATAATAAAAAAAAAGGACCTTCCAATTCCCTATTTATTTGTGAAGATCGCATCAAAATCCAAGATTCAAGAATAAGGTTAATATGTATAACAAGCTGTAAAATAACGACAAATTTGTTTTTAAATTAATAATCACGTCTAAATTCAATGATTTATACTACTGATGTATTAATTGATCAATTAATATGAACACCACTTGTTTGCAACGTTGCACTTGTAAGGTGGGATAGTGGAGAGAATTATATAAAAGGCAGTAAGCCAGACGAGTTGGCGCATTCATGTAATAGACTCTGGACTGTAGACATCATATGAATTAATGTTTGGGTATGAACCATCGTTTAACTGGCGCACTGACACTTTCTGAACACCATGCTCGGAACTGAGTAGGCGACGAGCTAGCCACTTGTCACTCTTTTTTCACAGCTTTCCATCCAACCCAGCCCACTGTCCCACGTTGGTCTGGGACTTAAAAAGAATATGCCAACTGTGGTTCTTGCCTAGCATGTCGTAAAAGGCGACTAATGGTATATCGGGTTTTGGGTGTGTGATTGTGTAGGCGACAGGTTAGCCGCTTGTCACTGCTTTTTTACAATTGTCCATCTGACCCAGCCCGGCTTTATTTTTGGCTGAATGTGGTTGAAGGGGCTTGCTGCGCCGTCGACTCTGCCTACCCCTTCGGGGATCGTGGGCGTGATGTTATGTATGTATGTATGCTCGGAAATACCTTCATTACCGGAAGCAGAACTCATTCAACTCTAACGAGTATAGTTTCTTATAGTTTTGTGCTCAGCGTGCAAATACGCGGCAGGCTGCTAGTGTGCTATAAAATACTCTTTATTTATATAGGTTTGAAACAAACACTTATATTTAAATCTATTGTATATCCGCTTTACTTATCCTACTAACAGCCGATTCAAACTGCGGAATCCCAAATCCAATATACGTTAGCCAATAACAGTCCACAACAAAGATCATGTATGGTCTAACGCTTAGACTCACATTACATGGATTATGTTAATCAGAGTAAAGTTCTTAATGATGATGATAGGTTTGATTACAAAGTTCATATTCGAACATTGTGGACATGCCATTACACATTACTATAAAGGTTAGACCACCCAAATATTTACAGCAGCTGCTCAAACCGGCTCTTTGAAGTCTTCAAAGTATTTCATCGATATGGAAAAACAAGTAATGTATAAGAAGTATTATATTGTGCATGCCAGCGTAACCAACTTGATATTGTGAAGTATGTTCTGGAATATCCTGGAAACATTGTTGACGATGAGATTTCAAACACTGCCCACAGTGCTTGCGGCATAAAGCAAGACTATATTTTTTATTATTATTACTTGAAAATGGCTGCGATATTAATGCTGTAAACCATAACGATGAAACCCCATTATTTATGGCATATATATTGCAGCCAATTAAATGTAATAGAATATTTTGTGACCAAAGCGACTAATGTCTTAAGGCTCGATGGCGCATTCGGTAGTGACCCTGCCCCATGCGCCAAGAGTTGTGGGTTCAATCCCCACCCAGGACAAACATTTGTGTGATGAATACTTGTGTATGTTCAGTGTCTGGGTGTTAATATCCAATATTTTTAAGTATATATTTGTAATACCACTGTTGATTCTGATATCCGTAACACAAGAGCTAAAGCTACTTAGTTCGGAGTCAGATCAATATATGTGATGTCATCGGATATATTGATCCGACTCCGATCTTAAGCAGATATTACAGAGTTTTAAAATGCGATATACATATTTCATTGTTTTGTCAATATGTTTCATGTTTACAAAGCTGTTGTTTTTTAGTTTTTAAGTAGTAAATTAGACCTAATACATGTAGGTATAATAAAACAAATTTATCATAGTGGTAACGTATTATTAACTATAAAACATCAATAAATACAAACGTATACAATAAGTGTATAATAATTTTTTTCATAATGCATTATGTTTTAATCACAATAGTTTTGTCTTTAAATGTTCTACTAAATCATAAAGAAAATTTGCAAATTGCGCTTTGGATCTTAAGCTACAGGCTATATTTTGTAAAAAGAGGTGCTTTATATTTTTTTGAATAATGGGAAGGGGTAAAATGAGAGACCCCTTCACGCATACATACAAATATACATACATAATGTAGGTATGTATGTATGTATGCGACCCACCCAAACCTGCTAGCCCGGTTTATCGTAGAACCCGCTTATAGCAGAACGTACCAAATCCAGTTGTGGATAGGAATCCACTAGAATATACGCGAAATCGTTCATCAAAATCGGCCTAGCTGCTTAAAAGGAGATCAGTGACATAAGTTCAAGAGTTTGTACAATTGTGTTCGTGTTTGATTAAATTATATCGATCATAGAGCAAAGGAAAAATAAATTGATAAATTCCTGAATATACTATATAGTGAAGAGCGTATTATTTCTAATATCGACTAATTCACGACAGAAATGAGACTAAAAAACTAGTCAGGTGTATTATGTAATATAATAAAAAAAAAAAATACAGAAATAAAAACTAATGCAGTTTGTATGCACAAAATAAATACCCAGAAAAATAACTCTAAACGAACAGACACGCATAACAGTAATGTTGCATTATTCCACCTCTGATTCTTTATGCGACGAGCAAGCCACCTGTCATTACTTTTTCACAATTTACCCAGCCCAGTTTTATATTTAGCTGTATGTGGTTAAGGGGCTTACTGCATTTGACTTTGCCTACCCCTTCGGGGGTTACGGGCGTCATGTTATGTATGTATATATGTATTCCACCTCCTTGATGGATAAGTCTGACTTCTCTATTAAACATTCCTCTCCTCTCATAAAGCAATGATTATATAGATTTTAGTACTGCATAATGGTGATGTGCCTAACTTGCTAATTAACATTTTATATACAATTAAAAATGCAATCTGATATGTAATTTAAAATAAATGATGCTATGAAATTGTTTGCTTATGGTTTCCTCAAATGTAACGAGCTAATCTTCTGACTATTTATTTCGTCACCTCTGTCTCTATGGTTTAAGCAAATACCAAGCTTTCCTTATCAATTTTGGGAGGGTATATGAAGGCGATGTCCCCCACTGGAGGGGGTTGGGGTGCTTCCAGGACTACTTCTTCAGACCTCTCAAGCTGCACAGCATACACATAGTAGACCAAAATGAAGTACGCTGTCAAACCTGTGAAAAGAACAAATGGAATTGAGTAATAAATACCATAAGAGGTGTATTGAGCGAATGGTGAGTAGCCATGTCATATGAACGGAGACATATAAGAGCGGTGGTAGCTTAATGATGAGGATATACGTCATGAGTACGAGAGGTGCTGGTTCAAGCCCGGACCTCTTGGTTTTTCAAACCTTTTATATGAACATATTTATACCACCAGCTCGGCGGTGACGGAAAAAATCACTTTGCAACCTGCGCTAAAAATATTGCACCAATTATGGTTCTTGTCCAATATGCTCTTAAAGGTGACTAATGGTACTGTTTTACAATTTCCCATCTAACCCAACTTAATGTTGTTTTTGACTTTGGTAGAAAGTGCTTGCTGTTACTTTGACTCTGCCTACCCCTTTGGGGATTGTGGGTATGAATGTCGTCCAATACGGGTCCAAATTATTACGTATGTCGCTGAAATAAGAACTTTTATCCCACTTCTGTATTCGGAAAGGGAAGAGTTTCTATCCAACTGCCAATGTCGGAGACGTAGATTCTATCCTACAATTTTGATGTCGAGGATGGCCATATTGGTATTGGAGAAGGGCATAACTCCAGGAAAGCGTTGCTCTCCGCGTAAATAGTGGGCGTTCAAAAAAGAGATACCTACGACAATTGTTTCTCAATAATCTGTTTGGAGAGGCCTATGTCCAGCAGTGGACTGCAACAGGCTGATGATGATGATGAATCTGTTTACTCGCGCGATACTTTACAATGATAACAATAACGCCAGGCTTTTTTGCAAAGGGATTTTATTATTGCAAGACATATTCACGCCATGACAGCTCAACCTAAAGATCCACGTCAACTCCAATTGACAGCCGCGCCGCGGCGTCTTGCCGGCCTGTCGCATTTACATAGCCAGACGACATTGTTCGCATTACATAAATCTTTTGACGTCACAGAAAGCTAAATTACAATTCCCATGAATCGGCAAATCCTGTACTCAAGCAATCATGTCTCATTGTGTGATACGATCGTTGTTCCGATATACACAGCCCAATTACTGATGACCTTGGCTTAGCTACGTTTGCACAGAAGTATATACATATAAATGTAGGTATATTACATATACTATCGGCCCTACCAGACTTCGTCCGGGTACACAGTGAAATGAACTGAAATAATTTATTTCTGCAAGTGGATTTATGACAAATACTTTTACACGTCAAACATTTATTTTGCCCTACCAACACCTCGACGTGAATGGCCTGCTGAGAAGAGGTGCCGCGAGAAACTCAACAGATGGCCTTTTTTAAATGCGTTCATATCTACTTATATCTAATTTAGTGATATTATAAATAAAAATATAAATTTCACTGTGCATGCGACCCTACTATCTTGTCAAAATATTTTTATCCTTTGAATAATCTTCTACTTTGTAGTAACCCTTCATCATTAAACATGATTTAATAAAAATCTTAAACTTATATAAGGGTAATTCAATTACATTTTGTGGCGATTTATAAAAAAAAATCTTAAGCCATAAAAAAGTAACCCATTTTGTCTAATGTTGGTCTGGGACTTAAAAATAATTTGCCAACTGTGGTTCTTGCCTAGCATGTCGTAGAAGGCGACTAATGGTATATCGGGTTTTGGGTGTGGGATTGTGTAGGCGACAAAATAAAATTTGGTGCAGTCGTTCGAGACTTTTGCGTGTTCATACATTTCTACGAATATTTTCTTATTTATAAAGATATGTAGGTTTTTCCCACGGCCCTGCCCGTGTCCTATGGGGTCTATTCCAGAGATTCTATCTTGTGTCCTGTAGATTCTATCATAAACTGGACTAAGTAGGTTTGGTTCTGTAGTCATCGGCCGAGATTAAAACATTCAGAGGCACATGCCCGAGTTTGAACCTGTACTCCTTGGATATGGAGAACGTGTCCTTACCATTAAGCTCCCACAAGAGCAGACTATTGTGTACTATAATATTTCCTGCTTAGATGGCTAACCTTTGTCGAAATTGGCCACCGTGGCCGTAAATGGTTAGAAAGATATTGTAGATTTTAGCCGCAACCGAAGGCTCATACTTGTAATATGAAGTCGTGGAAAAAAAGTATTTGAATACATACCAAGATCAACGCTATGAGATACGATAGACTGAATGTTAGCTGTAGCAGTCATGACGAGGTAGACAAAGCCAGCTAGCGACAGGAGAAGACGTGCTGCCGCGAAAGCTACGTACAGCCTGATTGGTCCAGGACGTCTCTGAAAATACCAAATGGTGAGATTAAATGTTAGTAGACTTGAAAATAATGTAGCAACAGTGCTTCTCTCCTAGCATCGCGTATAAAGCGACAAATCGTATACCGCTTTTTGGATGTGTAATTGTGTAGGCGACGAGCTATCCACTTAGCCCGGCTTTATTTTTGGCTGAATGTGGTTGAAGGGGCATGCTGTCTCTTTGAGTCTGCCTACCCCTTCAAGAATTATAGGCTTGATGTTATGTATGCATCTGATTGTAATAAAGTTGGGCCATGGAGTTAATTTTTCGATGGTAGGATAAAAATTAATAAAATAATTTAATATTATAAAGAGGAAAGACCACAAGCGGCAATACAATCAGATAAAGGGTAATAATCAAAAAGATACAGATGACTTTAAACTTATTTAGTAGGTTTATAATAGGCTATTTCAGTAAAAAAAAAATTGTCTATTATTGAGACTACAAAAAACTAAGGAAAAGGTGATGTTAGGAGTCATAAAAACCGTAGAGCGTGTATGAAAAGGATCATGAATGTTGAAGAGGCGAGTGAGGTGTGTAAGGATCGTGTCATATGGCGTTCGGTTCTCTCTGCCTACCCCGCTTGGGGAGTGGCATGAAGTTTAGTTAGTTAGTACAAAAAATATTGCTTCAGTCCGGTCAAGTTTAGACAATAAAAATACAAAAATTCCGACAAAGCCAAATATCGCTGGAGACCTTTGGCATACTATTAAAAATAAAGTTTTAAAATTCCTCAAAGAATATTCCAATTTATTGGTTTCAACTACACAATATTGTTGTCTTTCAGTTCAAATAACGTTTTAAACCTATTAACATAAGATAAGCTTTTCTTTATCAGATTTACCCATAGCATTTATAACTGATTGTAAATCGATGCACTATTTTCATGCTAATAAAACGATCCCATCACCAGTCGCCATAGAACGTAACTATATTTTATACGCAAAACGATTAGTTATCTTGTAAAAACTATTGCTTATTTAACTGGTGTTTTAACCTCTTTTTTTGTATTAATTAGCCAATTGAGTAAGGTAATTAAGTAAATGTGATCTCTGCCTACCCCCATGGGAAAAAGGCGTGACATTATGTATGTATGTATGTATGTAATTAAGTAAATATATTTCTATTACTACGCATATTGAATTAATTCATAATCTGAAATAGTTACGTTCTATGTCAATTGTTTAAGAAATCTTATGTTATACCCTGTCCGTATAGTTTATAGATAAAAGAGACAAAAATTTTTGCTTACTTGCTGAATATGTATATAATATAAATGTTAATGTGGCATATTATGTAGAACGTGACTCTTACAATCGCGATATCTCTGAAATATTATTAGAGAAGTATCATAAGGACAATTTTTGTAGATAATTTTGAGATCTACAACTGCGTTTCCCAAAAAGCCTGAAATGTTGACCTTTCACCCTAAATATCTTTTCTAGCACACATCGATCGATGGGGACTTTTAAAACTTCTTTCTAACGATAAATCCAACATTTTAATATTTATTTTTAATGATAAAACCAAGATCTATACCGATATTTGGCGCTGTAGGACATTTTGTTATTTTACCACTATTTTTATGTCTAAATTGACCGCACTATTACGTATTTATTCTTTCGTTACGTCACTAGGTGCGTAAAATATTATCGTCCAAGAGACGTAAAGCGCCCCGTTTCAGATCTGTGAAGCGCTGTATCTTTGTCATATTTTAAGTATTAGATAAAGCAAAATACATATTCCTTTTTTTTTTTGTAAAATAGCCTATTAAAAACTCAACTTTAAGTCTACTATTATTTACTTCACATAGTATGTTATATATGTATTTAGTGATTACACCTTCGCCTATTTATTTTACGAGCTTAGCGGGTAATGCACATGGCCACAACGGTTTGCATTTAGCACTACGCGAAGTGCACAGATAGCCGTGTTAACTAATGCATTTTCGCATTTGTTTGCAGTTTTTCAAAGGCTTATCTAGTGTCTGCTTGCAACAGGGACACGTTCCAGCCGTTTAAGAGATAAACGTGACGATGGAATGGTTTGCTAACTCCTTATTTCTTGGTTTCCATTAAGAAATTAGTTTTTATTTATCGCAAGCCCCCATGCGTTAGGTAACCACAAAAAATTACATAATAGATAATTATATAGTAACTATATAATACCTAACTCTTATTAAGTGGGGGCATTCTTAAAAACTCACAAAATAAAAAAAGACCGAATCGTAATAAAGATATAGCCTCGATTTTGAAGATTAAAATTCATACTATAATTATTCCTATGATGGTCTGAGAGTTTATAAAAACACTAGCTGTGCTCGCGGTTTTAGACGCGTTTATGGTTAATTTTATATAGCCCATAGCCTGCGTTGATAAATGAACTATCTAACAGATAAAGATTTTTTCAATTCGGACCAGTAGTTTCTGAGATTAGCGCATTCCAGCAAACAAACAAAAAAACTCTTCAGATTTATATATTACTAGCTGTTTCCCGCGACTTCGCCCGCGTAGACTAATGTTTCTATATCCTACAGAAACTGTGCATTTTTCCGGGATGAAAGGTAACCCATATGTTAATTCATACTATAATCTATCTCTGTCCATATCCGTTGAGTAGTTTTTGCTTGAAGAAGTAACAAACATACATACACACTCACAAACTTTCGCTTTTATAATATTAGTGTGATTAGTAAAGTTATAGAAACAATAAATACCACTTTCACATTTTTCCATCGAATCTAACTCAATCGTATTTTGACAGATAAAGAGCTTGGACCCTGAGGCCTGATTCCTCCTTCGAGGATTGCGGATATGATATTATATATGTATATATATTTTTTATTTATAATATCACGCCCGTAAACCCAGCAATCCCCTTTAACCACATTCAGCCAAAAACAAAACTGGGCTGGATTGGTTGTGAAAAAGTAGTAACAAGTAGCTTGCTCGTTGCCTAATACCAAAACCCAACGTATATGTCGCCATCTTCCTAGCGTTATGTCCAGTGCTTAGACGGGGTTCGCTTAGACCATGATCCAAGATTTAGCGAATCTGGAAATTACATTGAAGCCACTGCCGATCTGACCTTCGTAACCCTAAGATAGGGGAACCAGACAATTTTTGGATCATGGTTACAAATTTAAAGTTGTTTGAATTTGCAGGTTTCATCACGATGTTTTCCCTCACCGCCAAGCTAGTGGTATAAAAACGTACATAGATTTAAAAAATCTAGAGGTCGAATCTAGAAATCGTGCTGGGGTTTGAACCCGTGCCCCTCGATGATGAGGCGCATGTCCTTACCATTGAGCTCAACAACTCAATGTATATGTACTTTGGGATAAAATCAGTTAAAGGAACTCTGATTATCCATTTGGAGTTGCAGGCGTGATGACATTTATGTAAGTAATACCTTATGCAGTCCAACCAAGCAGGCGACATTGATCATGAGCCATGCCACGTTGGCACAGAGGATGACCATCAGGAGTAGACCTATCTGATTGAGGAACGGCTTCTCCACTGACTCCACCTCAGGAGTCTGGTCAGAAATGGCGCGGGGGTGTTCAGCGTCGAAGTGATTGAACCCATGGGTGGAAATGCCGATGTACGTAGTGATCGTGAGAAGCGCGAGGGTGTGGAATGTATTGAAGACCTGGAAAGAGTTAATATTTAATATACGCATTCTATACTTAGCTTTTTGACCCAGGTAAATATAAGTCTTACATAGAGTTGTCGAACGCCCTCATACGAGCGATTACAGTTTGAACCCAGCCACATACCTTCAAAAATCTTCAATTATATGTATGGATTTATATCACTACTCTGCGGTGAGAGAGAACATCCTGAAGAAACTTGAATATTTTAATTACTATGTGATATAATCATACTAAGCGATCTCGGTGACGGTACCAATCTTAACGAGGAACTATGTAGAAGATGTTGCAGAAGTGTCGGCGCAAAAACAGGTGCACTCTCTGTTCCTTTACTCTCATAGTCCGGTGAGATGGCATCCCGATATGACCAGAGAGGTCAGGTGCAGGACCAACGTCTTAACGTGCTTTCTGCGGTACGAGGCTGATAAACTGCTTCATGACTCAATATCGAGACATATATTTTTAGCCCTGGTATCAAAATAAGTACTTCCACTTTAACCAAAATTTGGGTTCAAATTCTGTTAGGAGTAAATGTTTTATGTGACAACGAAATTTATAATCGAGTCATGAAGGAATGTAGGTATTTAAGTGTGTCTATCCTTTACTTAGTATCTATAGCGTACATACATGCTTAGTTTGGAACATTGGGGAGTTTATAAGGCATTGGTCATCAGTCTAAAGGATATTTTTTCAAGAAAGTCATATAAAAACGCATTGATGTCGCATACCAGGTTCAAATACCCGAGGATGAAACATCCGACTCTCAGTGGAATGAAGCCACAGCATTTCTTAAACAACGGCTCGGCTGCCATCCTGGAATGAAACAACATTTGTGAAACAATTGCCGTCTGTTTTCAAACAAGCTTATCATTGGTGACTCAAGCACTGAGCGAAGGAGATAGAAACTTAGTCGGGTTCCATATGTTTGTATGTAAATAGCGGATTCGGATAAGGTTAGGCATAGATCCAACCTTTAAAAAGGACGTGGCACCGCTATCCGAAAATCGGGCCAACACAAGTCGGGATGCCGACTAACTCAGATACATAATATTGCATACCTTGAACTTTTATAAAACACTAGCGGCCCGCCCCGGCTTCGCACGGTTGGACATTTATTTTCTTTTCTAACTTAACCTAACTTTTTCAATATATTCTATAGCCTATACTAATCATGGTTAATGTAGCATTCGATTCTATTGTAATGGTTAAACATTTTTGAAATCAGCCGAGCAGTTTTGAAATCAGTTGTTAAGTTTATGAACAAACACAACTTTTGGTGCATGGGGCAGGTTCACTACCGAATGCGCCATCGAGCCAGTCAAAACGAGCTATCAAAGCAGGAAAAAGATAATTCTTAGTTCGTGCAAGGAAATTAAAAATCATGTACGCACAGATTGTTGCAACTATATTACATAATAATTTATTTTAAAAATACGCGCAATTACTGAGTAGCCCTTGTGAAATTAGTGTTTGATGCAACAAGGTTACTGAAGAATGCACTTGCGAAGCTGTGATTGTGATGATTAAATTCATAACCGCATTCAGTGCGTCTGTGTGTTTGTGTGTGTGTTTTGTGTACGTGTGTGTATAAGTGTGTGTATCTAGACAGCAAAAAATAAAATAAAACTGGGCTGGGTTAGATGAAAAGTTGTGAAAAGAACCTCCTCCTTTTTTTGAAGTCGGTTAAATAGGGCTAGCTTGTCACATGCAAACAAACAACAAATAATCAAATATTTACTCTTTATAATATTAGTATAGATAGCGCCCCGCGCCGGCGCATAAATTTCGCGTGGATGGTCATTTTTTTTCTAACCTAACCTACAGCCTATTTTTCAAAATACTCTATAGCCTATTTTCTAATAGTGAAATATTTTTTTATATCGGTCCAGTAGTTTTAAAGTTTACTAGCTTCTGCCCGCGGCTTCACTCGCGTGGTACATCGATTAAACATAGCCTATATATTATGCGAGTGTATGAGCTAAATTAATTTAAAGTTTTATTAAAATCCATTCCGTAGTTTTTAGTGAAAGAGTAACAAACATCCATCGATACACACAAACTTTCGCATTTATAATATTAGTAGGATTCGTTACATAAATACAAATGTTTCCTTTTTATAATAATAGTAATAGGTTTGTCTCATGGTACTTCAAAATAACGTGCCAACCATTTTCTTTGGCCAAAAGAGATCCAAGGAGTTTACTGATTTTTATACTCTGTATACCCCTACGGCGATTGCCGCCGAATATGTGTATATGTATAGAAATAGTCCCATGTTGGTCTGGGACTTAAAAATAATGTGCCAGCTGTGTTTGTTGCCTAGCATGTCGTAAAAGGCGACTAATGGTATAATAGGGTTTTGGGTGTGTGATTGTGCAGGCGACGAGCTAGCCACTTGTCACTGCTTTCTCACAATTTTCCATAAAACCCAATTTTATTTTTGGCTGAATGTGGTTAAAGGCGCCTGCTGTCCCTTTGACTCTGCCTACCTCTCCGTTGTGAGAGTGGTGTTTTGTATGTATGTATAGAAAGTAGATGATATCGTAAGAACGATTATTAAAATATTTTTTTCGTTCATTAAATAACCTGGAAGGAGGTGAAATAGTAAGAACTTCGTTTATAACAATTTATTCTAAATATGATGATCTAGGTTTAATACTTTACAGATATGTGTAGGTAGACTATTTCAAGACTACATACAAGAAAAGAGAAAAAACATGTATACTGGCTAATTAAAGGTCATTCAAGTCTTACGTAAGCACCGATGGGGTGAGGTCTTTGATATTATTACTTTTAAAGACGTGAGGGCGGAGAAGTCCGAATTTCAGATTACGTCAGCAAGAAACATGAACTGGTTTTGAAAAAATAAACAAATGCTTACGTCACCATCGTGGGAGGGGTAAGACCAATGTTTACCTTTTCTGATAAGGGGGTTTAAAAATACAAAGAATCTGCGTACTTAATACTTGAATGGCCACTTACTTTACAAAATGATATAGCAAAATGTGCATAAGCGCCTGCGCATCTGTGAGCTAAAGCTAGTAGAATCGTATGAGAAGTAGTAATTATAATAAAACCAGCTATGCCCACGGCGCCACACGCGTGGAAATGTTAAAAAGTGGTCTCTTTATAGCGACTCTATCATGCGTCCCGGAGGACACTATTTTTTCCGGGATAAAAAGTAGGCTCTATAAGAACATATTAACAACTAATTTCATAGCAATCGGTTAAGTAGTTTATGCGTAAAGATAGACAGACAGAATGACTTTCACATTTACAATATTATTAAGGACACATATTGTGTTGCGCTCTAAGGTTTCCTTATATAATCAATTTAAAATACTCTTTAATTATTCATGTAGTTTGATATCATGCCTCATGCCTATGCCTGATCACGCGGAATAACGAAAACAAATTGACAACAACATGATGTCTTCCAAAAAACACAGTTTTAACATTAACTCTCTAATCTCAAGTTTAATTAGGAAATACCTGTTTCTCTAAAAAAACTCTCAACAGATACACAATCAACAAAGTCTCGTACCCAGTATTTTCAATACCGCTTGCAGATCCCTCCAAATCAAAGCTAAGTTGTGCAATTTGCAATGGAAACCACAATATGTTGCATTCAAAACAGAGAACACGTCATCTCAATAAAAATTGCACATGATTTGAATCAGCTGTAAAAACTGTTAAAATTATACTCACTCTTGATACGGCACAGTCATTGTCATCCTGGCACAATAGAGACACAAATGTAAATAAATAGATGTTTTCCAAAAATCGTTGACACGGTGCGTGCGCGTGCGCATACGAAACGCGACTGCGCAAAGCGGTGCCGAGGCTACGCTGGGTGACGTAACGCATTATTGCGGGCGCTAGAACTGGTTACATGGAGACTGTTACTAGGGTCTTGGGTTCCGGACTGGATATTGTTGACTTTATTTTTATATCAAATTATTTTTAATTTATGCACAACTACTTATCTACTTATTTAACTCTTTATTCTAAAGAACGAGCAGTTTAAAGGATTGTAAAACATTTTTTTCCTTTGCATATAAAAATTCATCAGCCAATTGGCTATTTTGTATGAAATAAATAAAAACCATTGGCCTCTACTCCTTCAGGGATATCCGATCACCAACCAACTGGCCACAAGGTAATTTTTAACATAACATTTATATAAAAGTTAGGTTAAAACTATCATCACGCCCATAATCCCCGAAAGGGCAGCCCCCTAACCACATTCAGCCATATTTTAATCTAAATTATTTATCTTTCTGCTGATGCTCTGTGAGTACATCTTCTTTTATTTTACAATTTTTTTTTATATGTAATTTTTGAGCTCTTCGTTTCATTTGAAATTCTCACCTTAACGGTATACAAAAAAAAGAAGTTTCCCAGTCCCATTATAAGGGTTCAACAATAGTATTTTCCTGTGGTACCCTAAAATGCGATGCTTGGCATTTGCGTTCCAGTTGGACGAGTTAGTATTTCTGATTATTTGTTTTTTTCAATGAACAGTAGTTTTTAACATAATTGACTAGACTTATACGTAGGTGGTACGAACGTACACATATCAATCATTATACATCTTACGTACAAATTAAAACAGCCTAATGATAGCAGCCTACTGATATGATTTAAAAAATAACTACTATAGACTTCTGGAGCGGTGGTAGCTCAATGGTAAGCACACGCGCCTCTTAACCGAGAAGTGCGGGTTCAAACCCCGGAACGTACCTCTGGATTTTTCAAATCTATGTACGTATTTATTATACCACTAGCTCGACGGTGAGGGAAAACATCGTGATGAAACCTGCAAATTTCAACAACTTTGGATTTGTAACCATGATCCAAAAATTGTCTAGTTCCCCTATCTTAGGGTTACGAAGGTCAGATCGGCAGTCGCTTCAATGTAATTACCAGACTCGCTAAATCCTGGATCATGGTCTAAGTGGACCCCGTCTAAGCACGAGACATAACGCTAGGAAGATGATGATGATATAGACTTCTGGACCCATCAAAATTTAAGTTAAATACGAAATATAACTATAATTTAATACATACATATCATCACTATCATATCACCCCCTTAACTACATTCAATTAAAACATGAAACTAAATTTTGAATTGCATTTGAATTTGAACGTACGTGAATACACATACATCTGTAGAAATGGTAACCTTTTCCATATATTATGTTTCATTTCACTATGCGCTGTGGTGTCCTTCTCTGATGGAGTAGCTCCTGGACCTGGACCACAGGAGGAGGAGTATTCCACCACTTCAGCGGCCCACGTGGGTGCGGGCTGGGGGGCTCTCACCCGCATAACTCTTTAACGCCTTTCTGGGAGACGATTTCCGTAGTTTAGTGTTGCGCGATCCCGTGTTCACCTTACATAAAGGCGCAAAGGTACATCCCAGGGGTTTAGTCGGTATACCACGTACACTACCATCTTGGGCGGAGCAGGGTTCTTCTACCATCTAGAGAGCCCCGGGAGCCCGACACACCCCGCTGATTTCCCTTAGTTTCAATGGGACGGTGTGTAACGCATTTCTCTGGATTATTCCCACTATTTCCTACTGATTTTGTCCCTATAGAGGAATTGGAAGGAGAATAAACGCGGTCGATATGCGTGCGCTGCGGAAATTCTGCGGTGTATCACTCACAGACTGCGTTCGGAATAATGATGTAAGAAAGGGAGTCTGAAAGACAGCTTCGGATTCAAGATAAGAAGAGGCATACTCCGGTGGTTCGGACATGTGGAAAGAATGGATGACGAAAGATTGACTAAACAGATATACAATGCGAAAGTGGAAGGATGTAGGAGCCGCGGAAGGCCCAGGCTCACCTACCACGACCAGTTTGGTCGTGTATTAAAAGAAGGTGATGTTAGGAGTCATAAAAACCGTAGAGCTTGTATAAAAAGGCTTATGAATGTTTAAGAGGCGACTGAGGTGTGTAAGGATCGTGCCATATGTGGCACGATCCTAACGAGAACCGAACGCCATAGCGTTCGGTTCTCTTTGCCTACCCTACTAGGGAAGTGGCGTGAAGTTTAGTTAGTTAGTATTATAGCAAAAGTATCGAATAACTTACCAATTTGTCAACTCTCAAGAGTACACTCGGTTTGTCAGTACTCTTCCCACGAGATCTATATAGCGCTCTCCAAACAGTTATGTTTAAACTTATCGCGGACCCTATACATATGCCTCGTCACTTTTCATGCTTAAATTTTGTAAACATCGTTATTTTATATTTTGGTGTCTGACAAGCCAACTTCACGACATGGTTCAAATGCAAATATGATCTATACACCCCTGTAAAATATGCTGTTGAAAAGAGTAACTACCGAGTTTCTTGCCGGTTTCTTCTCGGTAGAAGCAACATTCCGAACCGGTGGTAGATTCATATTATTAGTTGATTTTCCTGTTGAATTGACGATTTATAAGTCTTTGTATATAGTCTTTCTATATAGGTTTGAAACCTATATAAATAAAGAGTATTTTGACTTTGACTTTGACTTTCTCCCAACTGGCTTCCTTGACATTTTAAATTTTTGTCATTTAAGTCAGTTAAAAGACAAACTTGTGAAGATGAAAACTTGTGAAAAATTTGTGACAAGCGGCTAACTAAACGCCTACATAATCACAAGCCCAATACGCGAAACACCATTAGTCCCCTTTTACGACATGCTAGACAAGAAACATATTTGGAAAATTATTTTTAAAGCCAAGCCCAACTTAGGACTTCGCTATATTATTTTCTATTAACTGGCCCAGTTGACTGATCACATTTATATCAATCCGTAAAACAAAACAATTGAGTTTGTTGAAAATCTGTAGGTGTTTTGCAGAACATACTTTCAAATTGTGTTGCCGCTCGATAGACCAATATCTAAAGCTATCGGTGAACAGCAATACTATCGATTCATTGGTTAGCAGCGATCGAAACTATCGATACTATCGATAGTCTATACGATATTGAAGAGCAAAACTATCGATACTATCGATAGTATTGCTATTTACCGATAGCATTGCACTAACAGAGACATCGATACTATCGATACTATTGATACTATGGATACAATCGATTGTCCTATAGATCCTATAGATGATTTGGCCGTTAAACTTTCGATTGCAAAACTATCGATTTTTTGGCAACACTATTTTCAAATATAACCTGAACTAAGCCGAACAGCTGGAATAACTTGTACGTTTTTAGCCAACACTAAGACATTAAGGGCAATACTGTCCTTGCGTGACATGACAAAGGATGACGTGAGCAAATCCCCTAAATAAGGACGAGATTAGCTTCGGCCCGGTAAAATTTGAAGCCTGGTGTTTTGCAAGCATTTGCAGAGGCTCTTCTTATAGCAAAGCTACAACACACTGGTATTAAAAGAGTTAATTTCATCATCTTCCTAGCATTCACTGGACCGATTTGAAAAATTCTTTCAGAAAGTTACCTTATTAGCGAATAACTTTGGCTGTGTTTTATTCTGGTAATCTCATGGGAACGGGACCGACGCAGGCGAAACCGCGAGGCGCTGCTATTTTTTATATCACAAAAGCGTTAAAGGCCTGCCATCATCATCCTCATCCTAACGTTATGTCCCGTGCTTGGACGGGGTCCGCTTAACCTTAATTTAGCGTAATGGTAATTAAGTTGAAGCTACTCTCGATCTGACTTTTGTAACCTTTAAATAGGAGAATAAGACAATTTCAGAATCATGGTTACATATCCATAACTGTTGGAATGTACAGGTTTCATTACGATAAATATAATAAAATATCATAGATTTAAAAAATCAGAGGCAAGTGTCCACGTTTGAACCCACACTCAGTTAAAGGCGCGTTTCCGGTAACAGGCCTACGCTAGTCTAATACAATCACGGCAGCCTATAGGCGTCTATAGGCGTGGCACAGTATTAAAAGTTGTATCCTCCTGATATTCTGGATTCGTTGAGATTTCCAGCGCTATATACATGTAAGTACATATACGTAGGTATATAGATCTTGTTGAGGATTCACCCCGCTTACTAATAATAACTACTAAACAAGGCTTTTAGTAGAGCCGAAACACAGGTCAAATATTTTTATTTTAGAAAACATTATAAAAAAAATAAACAAAAACGACTTTGGTTTTGCGCTTATTAGAAATAATATTGACGGGACTTAACGACCTTATAACCTTGTAAAAAGCGCCATACAGTATCTAGTAGGGTGAAATATTATTATGGGTGGTGGTTGTGAGGGCACCCCCAACTGCCTTGCACGTGTCTCCGTCGCCGCCGGACGGGAACGGCCCGGTACCCCAGACCGTTCTCATCCCGTCTCCCGACTAGTGGTGCCTACCATGTAGGGCTGGTCGCTGGAAGCGTTTTGGAAGTAGAATTGTCCCCATGACACTTCCACTCGAGCGAGGGGTACCGCGGGGTTGAGTAGGTATACCCCGGCCACTCACCACCTTTAGCCGGAAAGGGGGCCTCCGACTCAGAGGCCCCTGGGAGCCCCACACACCACTTTGTCCCCCCGGGCAGGGTGAAGGTGCGTCACGCATTCCCCGTGTAAAAAAAAAGGGCGAAATATTATTAAAGGTTTCTAAATATTTTTTGGTCAAAATTTAACGTGGTTAAAAACTATTACAATCGATTATGGACAAACAGTTTTTACTAAAAACAAGGTTGTATATTATATGAGTCGTTATATTTCGGGAGCCCTAAAGATTCTGATGGAAGCCACTGCTGGCACAGTTAGATGTTAATACACCAATATATATATACCTACATTCCTTACCTTTTGCATCTGATATCGGCAGATTGGCCTGCTAATAGCGCTAGTTGGTATACATACATTTAAAGTAGTAATTCTACTTCGGTTCTCTCTGCCTACCCCGCTAGGGAAGTGGCGTGAAGTTTAGTTAGTTAGTTAGTTAGTTAGTAGTTCTACCTTATATCTCGTCTAGCGTCTTGGATTACTAGTGTCCACACCGATACTGAACGAACGATTATACCAATGAGGCTGTGTTTAATATTTGATACTGGCCAAACTTAATATTTGCACCGAGTGGAAAGTGATCTATCAAAGTCACTTAGACAGATTAAGTTGTGAGGTCTCAAGAAGTTGGTATAGCAATCTTTGTACCCTCACTGTATCCCGTGGAGAGTTCAAAACGGTTATGCAGGCTAACGAGATAACGTCGATAATGTCCCCGACTATAACAAATAATTCAAATATTATAGCTATGTTCAAATCACAGCTATAATATGATTCTACTGGCTCGATGGCGCATTCGATAGTGACCGTGCCCCATGCGCCAAGAGTTGTGGGTTCGATTCCAGGATAAACATTCGTGTGATGAATACTTGTGTTTGTTCTGTGTCTGGGTGTTAATATCTCATATTTAAGTCTGTATTTTTAATACCACTGTTGATTCTGATATCCGTAACACAAGTGCTTAAGCTACTTACTTTGGAGTCAGATCAATGTATGTGATGTAGTCGGATATTTTTTAATATTGGAATTATTTGTATTTGGTTTTCAATGTTGTCTAATACATAATTAGTGATAAACCAACAACCACGCCCGCTTTCAACGAAGGTGTAGGCAGAGACAATGAAGTTACCACTTACGACCACTTATAGCCAAAAACGAAAATTTAACTGGGTTAGATGAAAATCTGTGAAAAATTGTTAACGAGTGCTTAGCTCGTTGCCTACGCAATCGTTATTCCAAGACTATATACACCATTAGCCGTTATTTACGACACGTTAGGCACAGAACATAGTGGCATTTATTTTAAGACCCAGACTATGGGATCAAGATGCAGCTCATTCGCCCATCGAGATCGCGTCTGTGTCGCCACGCTCGATACTGCAGACGAGCCGGCCTTCTGCGAACTATTGCCGCAAAAGTTAAATCAGTTTTGTTGCCTCCTTGGAGCCAGTTTCATCCGGATTCATCCGGTTTAGGTCCCTTCGTGCATGCGATTTTGTATAGCGATTCTTAAGCGCCAGAAACTAAGGAAATAGATAAAACTACACATATTCAATATTATCTTTTTATTGCATAATATAGAACGCATATGCATGGTGTAAAACCGTAAAATATAATAGTCTAGTATACATTTTTTTTAATAAATGCACTCCTTTTGTCTTTTTTTCAAATATTTCTATTGAACTATAATCATCATCATCCTCTTGCCCTTCTCCCAGTTCATCTGGGGTCGGCGCAGCATGTCTTCATTTCATGTCTTATTGAACAATAATACATGCTACAAAAGTGATCTAGTAAAAATAATATTGTTTTATCATTTTAGGACTAGCATAAATTGTTAATTTAATAAAATGAAGTGTAATAATACAAAGGAAATGTAAAAAAATATTATCTTATAAAAAGCAAATAGTAAATATAAATAACATAGACTTTTAGCTGTGCCCTTTACAAACGTAAAGAAACAATATGCTATAAGAGATTTGATACAATTCTTTATTACTATATATCTATATATAGGTACCTAAATGCGAAAGTTTGGATTAAAGAATGTTACTGAATCACCCCAAAGGTAAAGAAACGATAATGCTATGAAACGTTAAGGTCAGCTTTATAATTCTGGCGAAATTACTGTTGATAAGAGATATAGGTTCATTATTTTAGTCCGGAATAGGCTACATTCTATTTCAGAGATGTACGCCCGCTAACTTACATGTAAAAGGTCGAACTTCACACGTGCAAAATGGCACGCCAAAACTAGTTCACAAATACACAATATCTGTAAACTTTCTTGTTTTATACATGCGCTCTTTTAGATTCTATGAATAAGTTGATTTAACTTGGTGAATACAATAAACGCAATAGTTATCCATGTATTTGTGAAAAGACTGATAGAAAAACAATACTTCATATCCAAAAAAAAAACAGTCGAATTGAAAACCTTCTCCTTTTTTTGAAGTCGGTGATTGTTACATTTGAATTCTAAAACTTAAAATACAAAAATAATAAAAAGTATTAATATAAACATAATGAGGCCAGCGTCGGCAACATGTTTACTTTTAGAGCATTTATTGTTTAAGGACATTTTTATTTGAAGTCGTTTTTTTTTTTCTTTTTAATATTTTTATTCAGGCCCTTAATAAAGCCAATTTATCTTTTACCATTTGAGAAGCTTGAGCAGAAACTTGTGCCTCGTTTGCTAACAAATATTCAATGATATCCGCCCGATCGCCTTCCATAGCACACGAGAGAGGCGTGTTTCCAAAGATATCCTCCGCGTTAACTTCAGATCCCTTAGCCACTAAATATTTAATTACATCTAAACTACTACCGTCTTTGATTGCGATCATTAAGGGGTTTTCGCCTTTATAGTTCGTTGTAATAACATTGCCATTATCAATCATATACTTAATCATTTCGAACTTATTACTATCAACTGGTTTGTATTTTTTATTTAATTTGTAATTAATATCAGTCAATGCGATTTTAGCCCCATTTTCAACTAGAAACTTAACTATTTCGTATAAAAACAATCTAGAAGCATAAAAAAGTAAATCTTTTCCTGTCGAATCATGAACATTTTTAATGATTTCGATGTTCACTTCTCGTTCTTGATAAACGTCGGGAATATTATTGAACATGTTATCTATAGCTTTAAATAAAAAGTCAATATTCTGGTCATTAGTGAGATTTTTTGGAGACTGCTCATTTGTATTATTTACATTATAGGAAGCTCCATTTGCTAGCAAGTATTCGACTATACTTAACTCACCTAACTGGGCGGCATAGTGTAAAAGAGTGTTAGTTCGACTGTCACGAACATTAACTATAATTTTCACCTCCATTTTGCCATTTTCGATTAGATCATGGATATTTTTAATTATTATTTCAGGATCATCACTTTGTATATCTTTGAATAACGTTTCAATTGTTTCGAGTAATTCTTTTACATCACATTCGTCGGGTACCAAGTCAAATGGTCTTAAACCTTGTGAATTATTTGCATCAAATATAGCTCCAAATGTCAGTAACAGTTTAACTATTTCAATTTCGTTATTTTGAGCAGCAACATGTAGAGGTGTATTCTTATTGAGATCAACAGCCTCAATATCTGCATTATTATCCAATAATAAATGGACAGCGACGTCTCGACCCAAACAAGCGGCAAAATGTAACGGCGTCTTACCGAATTCATTTTTTGAGTTCTTAAAATAATAATAATAATCTGAGCTTTCAATACAATTTAGAAGTGCCAATAAATTGTTCGCTTCTATAGCATAGAACAGATTTTTTACAGATTGAAATATTCCGACAGTGTGTTCATGTCCATTATTCAGAGCAAGCACTTCAGGAGTTTCTCCTTGTAGGTTAATGCTATTGTAAATGACTTCTTTCTTTAACAACGCTAACACTATGTCGTCATGACCATTTTGTGCTGCTATATGGATCGGTGCGTTTCCTTGATAATCGGTTTTATCGATTGACATCGATTGAAAATCTTTGTATCTAGGACATTGAAAATATTGTTGAAAAATGATTGGCTTTTTACGTTCAAGATAATCATGATTGAATTTTAATAAGATACTAATTGCTTTAGAATCATTACTGTCAGCTGCAGCTAAATGCAATAATATTTTTCCCTGGGAATTTTGTGTGTTCAGAATAAAAAGCATAGGGTTATTACCATCCCACGCATCTGGATGACCACGACCATAGGGCCCCCAATCAGCAAGAGCTTTTGATTTGTTGTCCAGCAACCCTTTAAATAAATCTGCCATAAAGTCCAAACTGCCATATAATTTGTTAAGCATATTCAAAAGCCAACATATTTTTGACCGTGATTGTGATACTGGCAGCAAATCTAATGGTGTCGCCTTATTGTTATCTTTAACATCGAACATAGCACCATACTGTAGTAGTAATTCTACAAACTCTATATTTTGTACGGTGCAGGCCCAGTGCAATGGTGTTTTACCTTCGACATCCTCCTTGTTAATGTCAGCACCGTGTCGAATAAGGAATTGGGCCCATTTAAAATCACCAGCCTGAATGGCAGCATGCAGCTTAGGGTAGCCGTTGCTATTGATAAGATTTAAGTTGTATTTACTTCGGTCTTGAAAAAATTCAACCTTATCCTTAATTAATTGGGAAACGTTTTCTGAAACACGTGCCCCTTTACTTAATAAATATGTAATTATTTTATCATCATCTCCACGTATAGCACAAGAAAGAGGAGTTTTACCTTTTAAGTTTTTCCAATTAACATCAGCTCCTTTACTGACTAAATATTGTACTGAATTGAATTCATAGCGAGATATAGCCATAAATAATGGAGTTTCTCCTTTATCATTTAGAGCATTAACATCACAACTATTTTTAAGTAAATCTTTAATAATTTTTAATCTCGATTTACTATCACAGGCAGCGTGTAGGGCAGTGTTTGCATTTTCATCGTTAACGCTAATTCCAAGATCCTTTGACATATATTTTATAATTTCAATTTGATTACATTGGCATGCCCGATATAAGTGATTGTTAAACTTGTCTCGACTTTCCATGGGAATGAAATATTTAAAAGTCTCCAGAGCACCGAACTGGGCAGCAGCTTTTAAGACCTCAGTAATTTCATTTTCGTTAAAGGGTCCTCCATTTTCATATAAATACTTTGTTATTTCCAATCTCTCATTATCACTGAGCACCTCACTATTATTTACCCGATCCAAAGGTGTGTAACTATTATCAGCATTTCTTAATAGGTATTTTCTTTCTTCTAAATTGTTTACAGTTCCCAGTAAAGTATCGATAACCTTAATTCGACCATGCACAAATAAGTAGGATAGTATTCTAGACTGATCTTTCTTACACAATTTATTAAATCTTGCTGGTGCTCTTAAAAGTAATTTCTCTTCAATTGGTCGGTATTTATTGTCTTGGTTGGCATAAGCAGCCAAGATACTATTTTCATATATCTTACAATCATCATATCGCATGGTTAGCATTTTGCCTGTCAATACGTCAACATCTTCGTCAGTTAGTATGTCTATACTAGCGCCTTTTAATAATAACTCAAAAGCATAATCAATGTAGTTTTTCCGTATAGCATAATATAAAGCGGTATTTCCTTCGTTGTCTCGCATATTGATAAACATTACTAATTTGGCATTTTCATAATCCGTTTTTTTAAAAGTGCCATGTTTTAAAATAATCTTCTCGTAAATATCATCAGCATAATCAATTATCTTTTTAGCAAAATCAAAATGGCCATACTCAACTGCGTAGTGCAGTGGAGTTTTTCCAAAAACATCTAATTTTTTCGGCCATATATTGAAATCGATTTCAAGTAATGATTTTATAAAGTTGGAAAATTTTTCAATTATAACAAAAAGCAATAGGGGACTTTTCAAAGTCGATGTAATAATTTCTTGTTTTCCATCCAACTGCTCTATTATACTACTAATAAATATTGGAGACATGTTTAATAAAACATCGTCTATATAATATAAGGTAGAAGCAGGATCTGTGAGCAATTTTTCAGCAATATGAAAAGAAGCGAAATACTCAGCAAAGGTGCGATGAACGAATTTTGGTTTGTCGTCTATAAATATATCAACAATACCCTCGTCGTGTTCATTAGTTTGAAAGTCGTCAATTAAAGCTTTTAACTCTTCAACTTCCGGTTGACTCAGTAATTTGTTACACGCTTCCTTGCTGAAAAGCACTTGCAACGCTAACAAAGTGCACTTTTTTTTAAATATCTTATATTCATTGGCTGCTTTCTTACGTTCACCGCTTTTAGTAAAATCTCTGCTTTTCTTGCTCACCAAATAGAACTTCATAAATTTTTTTTCAACAAAGTCTTTATACAAGTCTAGAAAAGCATAGTTGTTTGGTAATATTGGCATATCAAGTTCTGAATCTATATATTCCTTGCAACCTTGCCATGTTTTTGTCAGGTCCGCTAAATTTTCTTGAAATATTTCTGCTAACATCATCGTTTGAAGAGGAATACCAATATAATCTTGTTCCTTATTATAGTTCGATTTAGCAATATGGTCAATCAAACACGTTACATATATTTGCAGTCTCTCTGTACGCTGTACACTCGCACACTTTAAATCTAATCGTTTTTTCCAAAACTTGGTCAAAAATTCAATTTGTTCTGGTTTCGTCAATGGTTCTAATTCGTGAGAGAAAACTCCTAATGATAGTTCTAATTTATTTTTTACACTAGGTCTTGTAGTAACAAATATTTTTTTTGCTTTAGTTTTATTCAATGACCGCAATAATTCAATAATGATATCCATGTATTCTAGACTAATCTCATCGAACCCATCAAATAAAAGTACAACTTTACCATTATTATTCAAATTATTATCAAATATTTTCTTTTCTAGGCTCGATGATATTTGTGACGCCAATAATTTATTTAGTAAATAGTGCTTGCCTTTATTTTTTTTATCTCTGAATGTTTCTTCGAGCAATAT
Source organism: Glyphodes perspectalis (assembly GCA_951394215.1). Lineage (NCBI taxonomy): Eukaryota > Metazoa > Arthropoda > Insecta > Lepidoptera > Crambidae > Glyphodes > Glyphodes perspectalis. The sequence goes on along the minus strand of OX596218.1, from coordinate 12,177,626 downwards.
AGTATGGTCGTTTAAATTAATCTTAGTTACCCATAAATTGCTTACGTCTTTTTTTAGTTCCATTGATAGATGTGTTAATACTGTACTTTTTCCTATGCCTGCTATATCAGAAATAACAACAATCTTTTGATAATTACCATCGTGAACGAATTTAGCTTCTTCTATTTGCAGTTTATTTCTAATTATCTTATTATTAACTTCTTCATTTTTTCTACACGATACAATATTAGATATAGAGCCATAAGATTTGACCCATGCTAGATTATTTAGATCGCTTTCTAACCAGTGAACATTCAATTCTTTATTTTTTTCACATAGCTCTGCAAATTTGTTGGAGGCTACATCAATGTCCTCAAATGCGAATACATTATTGTGTTTTAGTCCACAATCACTTCCACTGATAACAAATAAATCTGAGTAGGCTCCGGTTTCTTCGAAATATTTTTTTATATTTTGCTTGCTAAAAATAACTTTTCTAAACTTCCGCTCAATATAGTATTCATTGATTTCCCCTAAATTATGTTGTAAGCCATTAATATTTATTTGTTCACCCCGAAGTAACATCCGAATAACATGGACATCAATTATTTCCTCTGCCCTTTCATCAGATGGATGTATCAATTTATCAAAACTAACCACTTGACCTTGAAACATGACCTCTCTTTTTAAAAGATTTTCTTTTGATTCCTCAGTCATGTCAGCAAAACTGGTGTTGTCCTTCACAAATGATTTCAAATCTTCTGAAAATAGGTCGATCAGAATACTCTGCTCTTTAGCAATTATTATAATTTTCTTATCGGTTGTCTCTAAAACATTTGTTAATTTTAAAAACAGTTTTAATATTTCTGATGTTGGTGCAGCAGATTTACAGTCAATAATTAATAAACGGTGATTGTCTACATTTTCGAAAGCATCTAATATATACTTTTGTACTCTTTCGCCCAATAACGTATCTAAACATACAAAAATATAGCCGTCGTTACTTTTAAACTCAGTGAAACCTTCTCGTTGTTTCAGAATTTCTACAGTGCTGTTAACATTTATTGCACTTAGTAATGTATCCTCTGGAGCAATCACGTGGAGTATCTTTTTTGATGAATCAGTCTGAGCAAGAAACTCTTCTATAGCTTTAGAGACAGAGTTTTTACTTAATAGAATGCCATATCGTGCAAGTTCCTCAGGATATGCTGCGCTTATTCCTACAGACACTAAAGAGCTTACTTCTTTTTCTATTGAATTCAAAAAGTCTCGACCACTTTTATCGTTAAGCCATACGCCTTCTTTGCCTTTTTCAGAACGTTTCTGTTTAAACCAGTCCAGCATTTTACTTTGGAAAGAACCAGATACTAGATGTGCATTAAGTAGATTAAATTGCGTAGATTGGCCCATCTCTTCCGTAATAAGCCTGCCCAACTCGATTTCATTCGGTTGGTTAACTGCAAATACTAGTTTTTCCAAAAACTCTTCTATTTCGGCATCATCGATCGTGTCGTTAGGCAGCTCATTGAGATGGCTTTGTTCATGTCCAAAGGTCTCAGATATTCCTATCTCTTTGTGGCTCAATTCTTCAGAAAATGAAAGTCCCTTTGATTTGAGAACTGATACAAAAACTTTACGGAACTTGTGGACTACTTGCGTAAGATTATGATCGTTAACAAAATCCTCACGAAATATTACATATCTCCTAATAAGTTCTTTACCTTTAATATTTTTTTGTTTTTTTACTTTAACGTCAAATATGTTTTTACTCAGTGCAGTGTGATATAGTGAAAAAACTTCATTATTTAATTGGAGTTTCTTATTCTCAATTAAATGCTGGATTAATGTTTCAGCTAAAACATATGAGTCTGATGTTTCCTTCAGTCTATTAATTGCATCATGATTTTTTGGTAATGTTAGTATGAAGCGTTTTGTGGCATTTCCAGATTTTGTTACTTGTAGAATATCATCACTGCCTTTTTTTTCGTGAACACCAATCAATTGTAAGTTACCAAAATCAATATTTGTATAAATATTAAAGTCTTTTATTTTATGTCCAAAAAATTGAGGGCTTTTCTTAATTTTACTATAAGAAATGAAATACTTTTGAAGACTAAAATCATTATCACTTTTGTTGTATGATTTTAACAAATCGTTGACGGTAATTTTGATAGACTCGTCCTGTTTATGTTTCACTTGTACAAAACGTATTTCATCTGAACTGGTCTCATCTTTTCTCTTATACTTAAACACTATGTCATCGAACTTTTCCGCATCTTCTACTTCTGTACCTAAATTAAATTCATATCCATTTTGCAAGGCACGTTTTAAAAACAGCATCTGTAATTTCAGTTGATATATATTACCGTGTAATGTGTGCACCAGTCCACCCTTTGGATATGTATGTTCTTTTGAATAATCCCATTTAGAGAAATTTCCATTGTCATCATCTTTTGACCTTGTTTCTGAACGTTCTGCAGAATCAGAATATGAACTAGCTATCATTTTAAATACTAAAGAACCTTGCCCTGACAATAATGATGCTAATGGTTGTGATTGTGCTTATATAAACTAAAAATGAAACTTATTTTGGACTTACAAAACTATGATTACTTATCGACAATTTGCATTGCTTATTGGTAACATGCAAACCATATTTTATACACGACATCTGTAATCGAATGTTGAGTTGTAACTGACGTCAGCTTCTTAAAGCTTCTTGACATCTTTCTTGATCAGTTGTTAGCACTGCTTTGCCGCCTATTATCTGAAAAGAACAATTCCACAGTTTGAATTTATAACAGCGCATAGTTAATTCTCATTACCTTATGTACGATAAGCATCACTCCCGCAATCCTCGAAGAAGTAGTCTCAAAAGGTATGTAAGCCTCTTTGACCCCTTTTACAGATGCTATGAAATCAAAATAGTTGGCATATTAATTTGAAATCGCAGATCAAAAACATATTATCGTATCGTGACATGTTATCGGGAATAATCACATAATGTGCTTGTATAGGTGACGAGCTAACCACTTGTTACTCTTTCACAATTTGCCACTTAACCCAGTCCAGTTTTCATTTTGGGTGAATGTGGTCAAAGGGGCTTGCTGCCCCTTTGACTTCGCTTACCCCTTCGGGAATTACGGACGTGATGTTTTGTATGTATGCTCTTAAACAATCGGCTCGAATAATAAGTATATATAATAAACAGGATAAGTCTATTAATATCACTATATTAATAGACTTATCCTGTTTATTATTTATGTATTTATCCTGTTTATATACTTGTACAAAACTATTTTAATCCAATAAACTTTTTAATTTAAATAGTAAATTTTATGTCCCATGTTGGCCTGGGACTTGGCCCATGTTGATCTGGGAAAAAAAAAAGAATGTGCCAACTGTGGTTCTTGCCTAGCATGTCGTAAAAGGCGACTAAAGGTTTACGGCCTTTTGGGTATGTGACTGAGTAGGCGACGAGTTAGCCACTTGTCACTCCTTTTTCACAGCTTTCCATCCAACCCAGCCCACTATCCCATGTTGGTCTGGGACTTAAAAAGAATATGCCAAAAGGCGACTAATGGTATATCGTATTTTGGGTATGTGTTGTGTAGGCGACAGGTTAGCCGCTTGTCACTGCTTTTTCACAATTTTCAATCAAACCTAGCCCGGCTTTATTTTCGGCTGAATGTGGTTGAAGGGGCATGCTGCCCCTTTGACTCTACCTACCACTTCGATGATTATGGGCGTGATGTTATGTATGTATGTATGTATGTAAATTTTATTACCTCAGTTAAACAGACGATTTATTAATTACTGAACAGGATGTGGATATTTAAGGTCTTTGATGAGCTTGATCTATAGGACTCTCGTCGCTTCAGCCTGGTTGAAGTCACACGGCGTGATAAACCTTGACCTTACGGATAATATCAGCTTACTGAAAGACAAGAGAATTTTGTTTTTGAGTCCAGTTGGTCTAGTTGTTAGAGACACCAACCACAAATGTTCGCATAATAAACTTGGTAATTTCTAGAATTTATATACATATAAAGGGTTATTTATATATTTATTTACCCCGAAGCTGGTCCCATATAAATTTAAAAATCCAACTCTAAGGATAGGAAAATAGGGGATAATTGAATGATCACTAACTGATTGTAATTAATGACCATGCATACCCTATTTACAGAGTTGTCCGATTTTGATAATCCGTCCGTTAATGGTCATACATTACAATTAGTGAGTGAACAATCAATCATCCCCTGTTTTCCTACCCTTATAGTATTTTTTTTCAATTTATATAGGACCAACTTTAGGGTATATATACCCTTCCCCATAATAATAATAAATAATAATAAATTCTTAAGACTGACACATCAATTCCCTAGTACCAAACTAAGCTTATAAGCTTGTATTATGGAAAAAACATTTGCCCCTAGCGGGATTCGAACCCGTGACCCTTAGTTTCGTGGCCGGGGTCTCAGACCACTCGACCAATGGGGCCTGTCAAATAAAAAAATATTATTAAAATCGAACTCCTCTCTAAGAAGTTATACGTGGTATTATTTCTATTAGGGTATATATTCATTATTAACAACACAATCTTATACGCCTGGAATATCTGATGGGCGATATAAATGACATTTTCCGTATAGTTTATGTAATCGTTATGTATATTAGACAAATATAAATATAATGTAAACGTTTAATTGTATGTACTATAACTTAAAATATGGAATTAGGAATTAACTAAACTAAGCGGATATTGACGGAACAGACGAATTGTGTAACATAACGCCAAATGTCAATTATGGCGGAGCCTAAGGGATTGCGTTATACTCGAAAACGATCGAACTGTTCACGTGGTGTTTTCTTTCTATGCTGTAGTCATGGACTAGTAAAACAAGAAGGACTCCACACTGTCATACCATAGCGTGAAGCCACGTTAATTCATGTGTGAGTGAGATACTTATGGATACCAGATAAGGGATATCTTTCATTTGGAGCGCTTATTATGTCAATGTGTGGCGTAAGTTGCGTGTCAAGTTGGAGTACCTGAGGAGCTTCAACGTCTTGATAGTGGCGGAGAGTCCTTCTTTTTTTACTAGTCCGTGGCTGTGTGTGAGCTTGCGCAACGAAGTGTATTAGATCAGGTGTTATAACTGTTACGACTTTAGGCTTTATACGGACTCGATCTCGTCTTCTATAGTGCGACATTGTGCATATGTTTTTGGAATACTAATTGCTTGTGATTCAGAACTATGTTGAGATGCATAAACTATCCACGCCAACAGGATGCAAAAACATGTAGTGTGTACATTATCAGCTACAACACAAAACTCTTCTGGCATCTTGGATGTCGTTACAACAAATATTTATTTTCATAATGTTCCTATGATCGGTGTTCCTATAAGTGCAAAGATCGAAGTGCAATCAACTCATCGTGTTATTATTATAAACACGAGGGTAATATCTATAGCTAGCGAGCTAGCCCCTTGTCAATCCTTTTCACAGCTTTTCATCCAACCCAGCTCACTGTCCCATGTTGGTCTAGGACTTAAAAAGAATATATCAACTGTGGTTCTTGCCTAGCATGTCGTAAAAGGCGACTAATGGTATATCGGGTCTTGGGTGTGTGGTTGTGTAGGCGACAGGTTAGCCGCTTGTCACTGCTTTTTCACAATTTTTCATCTAGCCCAGCCCGGCTTTATTTTTGCTGAATGTGGTTGAAGGGGCATGCTGCATCTTTGACTCTGTCTACCCCTTCGGGGATTATGGGCGTGATGTTATGTATGTATGTATATATATAATATCTATAAACTGTTTTATTTTAGTTAGGTACCACCAGAAGCTGTGATATGTGAAGAATGGTTCCACTGTCGCAGAGGAAACATGGAAGTTATAAAAAAACTAGGCCACACCCACGTTTGTTTGGAATGTGGATGATCTGCCCTGAACAATAGACTACCTTTAATAGCTATTATGTGCTAATGGAATATTACTAATAGTTTTACCTCCACTTTGTAATAAACCTAACGAATGGCAATACTAATCTTCTCAGTCTGTCTTTGAAGTAGAAGATTCGTCCCAGAAAACTCAATCTAATTTAATTGTTGAGTATTATAAAATATTCGATGTTGTTTTTATTTTGTAATGCGTTTTATATAATTTGTTTTTTGAGTAACTAATTTGAATATTTCTTGTTATTTATGATATATATATATATATTATAGATAATGTTTCTAATAAATAATAATAATGCTCTAAACATCATACCGATTATTGAATATCTGTGTTACAAAATATCTGACAATCATTAATAGCCGGGAACCTCACTCCCAAACCCGAGTCAATTTAGAAAAAATCCTTTTCTAAATTGTCCCACACCGGAATTCGAATCCGGGACCCTTTACGTTCAAGGCAAACCACTGCGTGACGATAAAAATCTAGTCGTCACGAAAGTGCCTGATTTGTTTTGTACAGCAAAGATAATGAACTGCACATATGTAACTTGGTAAATGTAGGATAAGTGTATACTTTTAGTTGTAATACCCAAAATACCGCAACTTCTAGAGAATTTTCAACTTTCATACTTTCATAAGTATAGCTATATACGAAACACTTTATTGCATTCGTGTAAAACGACTTTTGAGTTGGATTAAATTAAATGATTATGGAACTTTGGGCATCGTCTAAAGTACAGTATTCTTATTGACTTCGCTAGCATTTTATAATTGTGATCAGATTGGATAGATAAATGAGGAACTCTCCATTGTTTTTTCATTAAAAATATTCTCGCATGCTAGCATTATGCAGTTCTTCCTAACTTCATTAGTCAATTGGACGTATGTTTTAACTTCAATCTTCAAATATAGCAGACAACAGTTAAAACGTCATACATTTATAAATCTTAGTGCACAAACAAATATTGCAGGTTCTGTATCACTTGAATCGCACAGAATATGCGAACAAAAAGAAATAGGTATATCAACTTAATATATAGACACAATTATGTTCAAATACATCAAACAATTGACTGAATACTATGTATTATTATATACTTAAACGTTACCGTTGTATAAACTTATACGTTACTATATACCTACGTGATGTATACTGTAATTACATCATGTCATGCTATACTCGATACTTACAACAGTTTGACTGATGGCTTACTTGAAGATTAATTTTGGCACAAATAATTCACAAGATAAAGCACAACAGACGTGTTGTTATCGCTGGCTGACAGCGATGGCCGCCGCGATCGCTCGTCGCGACCAGAGGTGACGTTTGAACGGCGCGTGCGCACCAGCTTGGCCGAGTGGAGTGGCGTGCCCAGTGTTGCCAACCCCAAAAAACTAAAAAACAGCTGCTCACCAATAAATTGTTATTGGTGAACAGTAGGTAAAGTGAAAAAAAGCAGATCTTACTTTCCTCATATAATTAAAACGATTACCTACTTTTATTAGTTACTAGGACTCAATGCTATTAATTATATCATATTAAAAAACAAAAATCAAAGAAATTTAATTTCAACTGTCATCCTCCATTGCCTCATCTATAGTATTTAGAGACACATTTTCTTTTTTGGTGGGGGAATCCCCTTAAATTCCGATATAATTATAAGAGTAGATAATCTAGTGTCATCTATACAAATAAATAAATCTATACTTTATACATATAAAGTTTGTTTGTTTCTTTACTTGAACGCGCTAATCTCATGAATTACTGGTCCGAATTGAAAATATATTTTTGTGTTGTATAGTTCTTTTATCGAGGAAGGCTATATATAGATTATAAAACATTAACCATAAACACGGGTGAAACAGTGGTCGCAACCAGTTGCGACCACAGTTTCATAACTGGTTTAATAACGGTTTCATGACTATAAATTTAAGTGGTTAACAAAAAATATTTGCATTACACAATGCAAATATTTTTTGTAGGTGACTCTGAGCGCTAATTGAAAAACAGTGAAAAAATATGAATGAAACAGAAAACTGTAGCATCAATGTGAAACCAGCAAATCCACTGTTAAAACAGTAAGGTTGGTAACACTGGGCGCGCCTAATGACGCGACTCAATACACCAATTGACTTAACAAGTGTTACACTAGCTGTCGCCTGCGACTTTGTCTTCGATGCACGTGCACACTCAGGGCCAAGCGAACCGAACGGCTCGCATATGACGCAACTGAATACATCAAATGACTAATCCATGTTACCTATATTGAACTGAACTTTTTAGTATTAGACACTTATTAGTGTTCTGTTGAAGTAGCCACCTGTCTTATATGAAATGAAATTATCTTTATTTACGTAGGCTAAAATAAGCACTTATAAATCGTCAGTACATACAAATGAAAATGAAAATTTACCACCGGATTCGGAAAGTAGTTTCTACCGAGAAGAACCGGCAAGAAACTCGATAGTTACTCTTTTCATCGCCAAATTTACAATAAGAATCAATAACAATTATCATATTCTTAAGCTACTATGCTATACAAATCTAAAAAAAAGTAAATATGTATAATAGCAATTACAAATATTTGTCACTTAAAAAACCTTCTATAGTATATACGCCTTTCTCATAAGATGATCTTTAACGTGTAATTTAAATCTGTACATAGGCAGTTTAATTATTTTGCCTGGTAATTTGTTAAATAGTTTTATACTTAACCCCCTAAATGAACTAGTCTTGTGAAGTCTTAGATACGTTAATATTATGCGATATAGTGTGAAGAAGTGTTACGTTGAAATGACGTGGCGAATATGTCTCTGTACAAAATGTCTAGTCGAAATAGCGTTTATCAAAATCTATACATATAAATAGGTATCAACTACCTGCGCCCCGCGGTTTCACCCGCGTAGCTCCCGTTCCCCTGGGAATACGGGGATAAAATACAGCATGTGTTACTCGCTGATAAAGTAGCTTTCTATTGGTGATATTTTTAAAATCTGTCCAGTATTTTCGGAGCCTATTTAATAATAAAAAACAAACAATCAAATCTTTAATCTTTATAATATTAGTATGACTAGCGACCGGCCCCGTCGTCGCACGGTAAGGACAATACAATCTGAAACTATACCTATTAATCACGGACTAGTAAAAAAAGAAGGACTCCACGCTGTCATGATATAGCGTGAAGCCACGTTTATGCATGTGTGAGTGAGATACTAATGGATACCAGTTATCGGATATCTGTCATGTGGAGCACTTATTATGTCAATGTGTGACGTAAGTTGCGTGTCAAGGTGGAGCACCTGAGGAGCTTCAATGTCTAGTTAGAGGCGCGGAGTCCTTCTTTTTTTACTAGGCCGTGCTATTAATGTAGTATATAAATGTTATGATGACAATGAAACTGGTTGATGTTTTGATGATAAAAGTTATTTAATTGTAGTACACAGCTGGTCGGTTAAGAATACTAAACTTAAATTACGTTTCCGATTCTACATAAATCTGCCTCTTGAATTACTCTGTCTATTGGTAAAAACTGCATTAACATCCCTTGCGTAGTTTAAAAGATTTGAGCGAACAGACAGAAGCAGCAAATTAGTTTTACGCTATGTAAACATAGCGAAGGGACTGTAATGTCAAAATAACAGCTTATTACTAAATATATTTATTACAAAAGTATTTGTTTACCTGTTTTTTAATAAAAGATGAAAAATCGTCTGTCTGTTCAATTTTTGCAACGGCGATTTGGTCGTAACCTTATTGGCCTTATAAAAAAACCTTCAGATTGTATTGTACTCCGGTAAAGTTGCAGGCAACATGAAGTTATACACCATTGCTAATTCTGCCAAATTGTGTTTAGTAAATTCCAACTGCGATTTATTCGAGTCGATCTTTTGAGTAGGCATGTCACTAGCACCGACTACTAACTGCCATATATATAGCTGTGTGTGCGCAGGTTTAGTGATAACAATGTTGCTCAATATCCTCTTATACAAACATAATATTATCATGCCCGTAATCCCCGCAGCGGAAGGCAGAGTCAAAGGGGCAGCTATCCCTGTCAACCACGTTCAGCCAAAAATAAAACTGGGCTGAGTTAGATGGAAAATTGTGAGAAAGTAATGAAAAGTAGCTAGCTTGCCGCCTACACAATCACACACCCAAAACCTGATATACTAGTAGTCGCCATTTACTACATGCTAGGCAAACACAACAGTTGGCACATTCTTTGTAAGACCAACATAGGAGTAATAGAGACTTGAATGTCTGTCTGTACTATGTGAACCGATTAGTTCTTGCACATGCAGATACTGGATAACAAGGAGTAACATAGTCTATTTTATTTTAGAATAATAATTGCAGTACATTCATATCATGCCCACAATCCCCTAATAGTTAAAATCCATGGCGTATTATGGTCATTAAACCACATTTAGCCAAAAATCGAGTTAGTTTAGATAGAATATTATAAAAAAATATTGACACGTGATTGTGTAGGCGACAGGTTAGCCGCTTGTCACTGCTTTTGCACAATTTTCCATTTTACCCAGCCCGGCTTTATTTTTGGCTGAATGTGGTTGAAGGGGCATGCTGCCCCTTTGACTCTGCCTACCACTTCGGGGATTATGGGCGTGATGTTATGTTATGTCTCTTTCACACAATCGCTTTTGCGTAAAGCTCTGTCTCTTTACCAACAGCAAAAATAGCAGGAAAAGCTTGTTATTTACTTGTAGTATTACTGATATGCAGTAAGTATTTTTACTTTAATATCCAACTCATATGTCGCAGGCAATTTCTATGATTTCGCCGTTTACATACGGCGTCGTCAGTTTAAAAACGCTCGCAGTTATGTATTATGCCGAAGGCAAAATGTATAATGTGGTTATTATATAGTATGCCGCAAATATTTAGTTTAGGTCAAGTTAGGTAGTAGTTAAAATAAAAGGTACGACGACGAGCTAAGCGAGGAGGAGGTGTTAGCTACAACTGCGACCCTACAGCTAGAACCGAAAAAGAACAACCAACGTCGAAATTATAACAATTGATAGAGTTATAGCCTTCGGCATAATACATAACTGCGAGCGTTTTTAAACTGACGAAGCCGTCTGTAAACGGCGGAATTATAAAAATTGCGACACATAGGTATACGAGAATCAGAATTTGTTTTATAAATGTTTACTTATGATGTTTCAACATCTTCTTCTCTGTCTGTTTCGCTTTTGACAGAGCGGTCGTGGTCACGTTGAGGCGTCCACGTTTCTCTGTTTACATACTATCTGGCACAGCCTGACACGCGGTTTGTGAAACACATGTTCTAACATAGTACATACCTATATTATTATAATGGCCGTTTCATTTAAGTAAATGTGTATATTCGTGTAATTAATTATACATATACTTATGCAATTGAACATGTAAATTGTTGTTATATTTATAGATACATAAATGTAACACTAAATCTGCTCTGTTTAGTATTGTTACTATAATAATGTTTCTCAAGTTGCGAGAATTCCGGAGTGATTCAATTCATCGCAAATAATGCGCCAGGCGATTTTGATACGTGGTACAATAAAAAGAAGGTTTATATTTGCAACGAGTAAGCTGGTAAGTGTATTTTTAGAATTACGCTGTTTTCGTTGGCGGCGTTAATGTAATCATTAGTATAGAGATGTTTAAGGAGAGAAATATTACACTTTTTGATTTTATCGATATACATTCCCATGCCTAGATTTTACCTCTCTGGACCCAATATATAGATCCTAAATAAAATTTTAATGTAAAATGATTTGTTCCTTTTTCATACCTAAACTACTAAGCAAATTGTGATGCATATCTATTAACAACTGCAGTATCGACTTTAAACTATTCGCTTTTATCTTGTTGTAGCGCAGGAGGTTTTTAAGAAAGGCATTGTAAAATGTAGCTTCTCTGAAAAAGAATAAGGAACAATTCAAACAATAACATTTATATACAATTCAACAATATTATTGCCTGGATAATAAGGTTTAATTACCTATACTCAGGCGCGTAAGATTTTCTCAGCTAATGTGCTATCATAAGCTATATTTTTATTCTATGATGAAGCTATTGTTTAGAGACTGTGCTGGGGTTCCTACTTGAAATCAACAAACCGCTCCAACACAAATGTTCATTGATAATGTAACTGATGACTGCTGATTTGCGCTAAACAAGTAGGTTTTTTTTTTTTTTTTAATTCGTTCTTATGATCTTTCGATAAATGATGCTTCGAGGTAAAACTTCTTCATGCATTCAATCCGCCGGGCTTATGTCATTCGAGATTTTGGTGCATCGATATAGTGAACGGTCGAGCTCATAATCTGTCCATTTTATGGTTCTTCGAGGACAGGATTTCGAGTATATATTCGAGCCAAGGGCATTAAATTTCAAGTAAAGTCAACTTTTTGACCGAGAAAAGAAGTAGGTATATTAATGTCGGAAAAATAAAATTAACCGTATTTTATAAAAAGAAACATAGTATTTTATTACAACAGTACAATTTACATTTAAAAATATATTTATTTTAGATTCTTGCACATTATATAATTATTTTTTTTTAATAGATATTTATAAACAACTGAAATTGAGTTTTTATACGTTTTCTTTTTATACAGCGGACATTTGACATAATTTTCTATACTTTTTTTTTAGAGAACAGTAAAAAGTATTGACGAAGGAAAAAAATATACTACTATTTTTAACTGTATAATGGCAACCTTAGTAGTAATGTTGGTTGACATTATTCGAGTAACTACGAATGGATGATATCGAAAATAGCGTAAGTAAATACTCGATATCAAATCTTATCTATTTTATACCGAATGTTATCAAGAGAATGACTTAATAAATTTGCACGTACTAATAACATGTTTTCAATCGACAAACACAATACATAATTATAATGCTATATGTATTTAGTTCTGTAAAGTTCTAACCTTTATCTCTGCCTGGTTAATTTATGCTTAAATTTTGTAAACTTAGTTTTTTTATATTTTGGTGTCTGACAAGCCGACTTCATGACATGGTTCAGAAGCAAATATAATCTATACACCCTTGTAAAATATGTTGTTGAAAAGAGTAACTACCGAGTTTCTTGCCGGTTTCTTCTCGGAAGAAGCAACATTCCGAACCGGTGGTAGATTCATATTATTAGTTGATTTTCCGGTTGAATTGACGATTTAAAAGTGTTTGTTTCAAACCTATATAAATAAAGAGTATTTTGACTTTTGGTAAAATTACTATTCTGACATACTCTGTGAGCTAACGAAAAAAAAAACTACATCACATACATTGATCTGACTCCGAGGTAAGCGGAACGGATATCAGAAACAACAGTGGTATTACAAATATATACCTAAATATTGAATATTAACACCCAGACACAGATCAAACACAAGTATTCATTATACGAGTATTTATACTGGGTGTTGATCGAACCCACAACTCTTGGCGCATGTGGCAGGGTCACTACCGAATGCGCCATCGAGCTTGTCAAATACCTACCATTATACCTATGGTCAATCTATATATTAATACGTGAAGCATAATCCTTGTACTCGGAGGAGTATGCGATTTGGCACAGTTGAAGTTTATATGAAAAACAAGTGCAGAAAGCAAATATCTTAATAAATATTGCATTAGAAATTCATAAAAAAAATTAATAAACTATAGTCTAATTTCAACGACTGGGCTACCACTAGTATTAAATGTAGACATGATAAATATGTAGTAAACATACCACCACGCTCGCAGTCCTCATAATATGTTTTAAATTAAAAATAAAATACCACGCCAATTACCCAATACGCCATTAATCACTTTTTACATGCTTTACAAAAAAAACAGTTGACACAATCCTTTTGAATCCTACCATCGGACACATAGCGTAAAATCATCGATTATCGATATATATTGACACTTCATCAACATGCCCGCCCTTAAGAATGCACACTGATAAAGATGGCACGGACGACGGACGCGCAATTCCATTGAGGAACGATAACAACATCCTTGTATCATTTGTTTTGTAAATCATTGTACTTAATAAGTATTTTAAAGTGCAGTGTTTGCTGGAAACTATGTGAGTAACTATTCTTATTTACTTTACCTAAAGTTTTACAGAGAATATATTAAAGGGCAATGCCAGAAATTCCGTAGTTATTTAACCTACCTCAATAATCGTTTTACACGAATGCAATAAAGTGTTTCGTATAGCTGTCAATTTACTTAAGAAGGTATGAAAATTTAAAAAAATCTTTAGAAGTTGCGGTTTTTTTTATATTACCACTAAAAGTATACATATAACCTACATTTACGAAGTTACATATGTGCAGTTAATTATATTTGCTGTACAAAACAAATCAGGCGCTTTTGTGACGACTAGATTTCTGGTGGTAACTAAAATAAAACAATTTGTAGATATTATTCTTGGGTTTATATCAATAAACACGATGACTGCACTTTGATCTATGCACTTACACACCGATCATAACTTTGCCAGAAGTTTTTTGTGTTGTAGCTGATAATGTACACACTACATGTCTTTGCATCTTGTCGACACATAATTGAAAGTTAATGCATCTTAACATATTTCTAAGTCACAAGCAATCAGTATTCTAAAAACGTAAGCGTAAAGTCGTATAGAAGGCGTGATCGAGTCCGTATTGGAAAGCCAAAAATCCTAACAGTTTATAACATCCGATCTAATATTGTACATTTCTTTACGCAAGCTCACACTACGGCATAGAAACAACAACACCACGCGAACAGTTCGTTTTTTTTTCGAAAAAACCGCAGTCCCTTTTCCTTATGCTCCGCCATAATTGGCATCTAGCGTTTCGTTCCACAATTCGTTCGTTTTATCAATATCCGCTCGGTGTAATTAATTCCTGATTTTTTAACTATATGACCAAACGTTTACATTACATTTATATATTACATTATATTTATATTTGTTGTATGTATGTATGTATATTATTCACAACGATTACCTACATTAAACATATTATTGTAACTAAACTTCATTTATATCGCCCGTCGGATATTTGAAATGACTTCCCTGTATAGACGATTTTATTCCTTTTTATATCGTATCCGCAATGTTTACAAAATTCAAGTTTCACTAAAACAAAATAAAAAAACATTAATATTTTTTAATTGATTCTGTTTTTCTGTAAATGCTGATACAAGATCTGGCATTGTCCTTCAGAACACATTACCAGTGATTTAAGAGATATACCAATCACCGGTAACGGTTGATAATGATGTCTATGTTATATATATATATAGACTATGTTACTCGCTGATAAAGTAGCTTTTCATTTGTGGAAGAATTAGCTATATCTAATTTATTTTAGAAAAAAAAATATCCCGCACAATATAGGATTTTCGTTTTTAGGGTTCCCTACCCAAAGGGTAAAACCGGGACCCAAGACTCCACTGACCGTCTGTCTGTCGGTCTTTCTGTTTGTCTGAAGAATTAACTACATATTTAGTGGGGCTACCTTACAACAAACGTGATTATCGCAGTGAAAATAAGTAATCAAATGAATAAAGCTTGTAATAAAGTGTCTAATATTGTATAAATAGTGGTACGGAACCCTTCATGCGCGAGTCCAACTCGCACTTGACTGGTTTTTATTTAAATTCCACGAGGGCAGATAAGCGGTATATTTATAGCAGTGAATAGCTATCATACAATATGATTGTAGTGAATTCATTGAATACATACTTAATTTAAATATTTCAGCTGCAGTGGGCAAAGCAAATCTAACAAAGTGGCGGATAATAGCTACCAACATATAAAGTCTTACATATTAAGGATGAAACCAATTAAAAATTAAAATGATTACGAACAGTAAAACCGACATGATATAATCTTAAAATTTACCAACAAAACACAGACTGTTTCTTTTTTAATAAGACTTCTTGCCAGAAAGGAGAAGCCTAACTAAAACTATCAGGATAGATCAAAATATTTAATGTGGTTGTAATGTGGTTCTAATATTGCAAATATTGCAAAATAATTAGTATGGATAACAAACCTTCGGGATCATCAGTTCAAGGATCTTCTAGTAAAAGAAAAACTAGCTCCAACACCGGAAATGATGCGAAAAAATCTAGAACAAACGATCAGGGTAGTAGCAATGTCTCGAATTGGGATCATTCAAAAGAAAATACGCATGGGAAAGGGGGGTTGGTACACACATTGCATGGTGTCATTTACCAATTGAAATTACAGATGTTAATTTTAAACCGTGCCGTGAAAAATAATTACGAATTCAGTTTAGGTACAGAAGTAGAAGATGCAGAGAAATTCGATGACTTAGTATTTAAATATAGGAAGAATGATGTGACTGGATCATACGATGAAGTTTGTTTTGTACAAGCAAAGCATAAACAAAATGAGTCTAGAGAAATAACCATCAATGAATTATTAAAAACTTACAACAGTAGCGAGAACGAGTTCAGTCTTCAAAAATACTTCATGTCATATCGTAAAATAAAGCAAAATCCTGCGTTCTGTAACGATCATTTAAAAGATTTTATTCTTTATACTAATATCGGTTTTGGTAACTTAAAATCAATCAACATTGTTGAAATAAATGATAAACAAAACATTTTTCAAGTAACGAAATCTGGTAGGGCTACAAAACGATACAAACTTGACATTAAAAAGGACCATAAAGTATATAGTTTACTGAAAGAAACGTCACATGCATACGTTTTAGCAAACACAATAATTCAGCATTTACTAGAAAAAAAGAACCTCAATTTAAAAAATGAAATTTTTAAAGATTATCATATTGTGCTAAGTAAAAAAATATTTGAGATAACAGTAAAAAAACAAAAAAATAATAAAGGTAAGGAAGTTCTAAAGCGATTTGCTAAACTTCATAAGGATTTTGTCAACAACCATAACCTTTCACAAGAAGTCCAAAACTTTCGCAATGTTTTTTTGTCAGCTCTACAATCAAAAAGGGAGAAAGAATGCATTAACAATGAGTTGGAAATATCTGAAAATTTTGGACAAGAACCGGACTCACCATGTCACATCGATGAACTACCTAAAGACACGATTGATGATACTGAAATACAAGAATTTTTGGAAAAAATTGTTTTTGCCGTTGACCAACCAAATGAAGTCGAACTAGGCAAGCTTATTACAGAAGAGATGGGTCAATGTACGCAATTTAATCTACTTAATGCCAATTTAGTAGGTGATTCTTTTCAGAGAAAAATTTTAGATTGGTTTAAACATAAACGTTCTGAAATAGGCGAAGAAGGTGTATGGCTCAATTCTCAAAGCGGTCGTGACATTTTGGATTCAATAGACAATGAAGTAAGCTCTTTAGTATCTGTAGGAATAAGCACAGCATATCCCGAGGAACTTGCACGATATGAAATTCAATTTAGTGAGAACTCTGTCTTTAAAGCAATAGAAGAGTTTCTTTCTCAGTCCGATCCACTAAAGAGGGTACTCCACGTGGTTTCGCCAGAGGATACATTAATAAGTGCAATTAATGTATACAGTGCTCTAGAAATCTTAAAACAAACATTTTCTGAATTTGCAAATAATGACGGCTTCATATTTGTTTCTTTAGATACGTTGTTGGGTGAAAAAGCGCAAAAGTATATACTAAATGCTTTCCAAAGTTTAGACAACCATCGTTTATTAATAATTGACTGTAAATATGCTATTCAGACGACGGATCATCAGCATCAGCGTCAGATTTACGCTATTATCAAATTATTCAACAAACTAAGTGCTGCTCTTGAGAAAACCAATAAGAAAATTATATTAGTCGACAAAGAAACGAGTATTCTGACCAATCAATTTGATGAAGATTGGATATCACTTGTGATGGACGACACTAAATTTTCTGATTTAACTGAGGTATCAAAAGTAAATCTTTTGAGGAGAGAAGTCATATTTCAAGGACAGATGGTTACTTTTAATAAGTTGATAGATAAATCCGATGAAAATATAGGAGAAATTATTGATACCAACGTCATTAAAATATTAATTAAGGGTGAACAAATAAATATTAATGCATTAATGGATTTAGGTGAAATTGAAGAGTATTATATTAATCGGAGGTTTAAACGTATCCTTCTCAGTAAGCTAAGTTTAAAAAAATATTTAGAAGAAACGAAGGGCTCCTCAGATTTCTTTGTTATCAATGGTGCAAATTGTGGCCTAAAACACCGTAATGTGTTTCCGTATGATGACATCAAGTTAGCTGAACGTCAGTTTGTCAAACTATGTGAACAAAATAAAGAAACAAATGTTCACTGGCTAGAAACTGATTCAAAAAATCTAGCTTGGTACAGATCTTACGGGACTTTAACTAATATTCTAACATGTCGTTTAAACGAAGAGGTTAGTAGTAATCTAAAACTTCAAATAGGAGAAGCTGAATTCGTTCATGATGAAAACTACCAAAAGGTGGTAGTGATTTCAGATTTGGCGGGTATGGGTAAAAGTACAGTTTTAACAAGCTTATCATTGGAACTAAAAAGAAGTCCAGGAAACCTTTGGATAAGCAGGATTAATTTGAATGATTATAGTAAATTACTCAGTGAAACGTTGAACAATAAAAATGTTAAGGGTAATAATTTTTTGTTAAATAAATTATTGACCTCACAAATATCTTCAGATTTGGAAAAACAGCTGTTTGAAAATTATTTTAGTAAGAATGGAAAAATAGTGGTTTTATTAGACGGATTTGATGAGATTTGTCCAGATTATACCGATATAGTAATGGAACTATTGAAATCGTTAAAAAAAAGTAATGTGAAAAAAATATATGTTACAACGCGGCCCAATTTGAAGGATACATTAGAATTATCCTTAGGGGTATTTTCTCATGTATTGGAGCCTTTGACCAAACAAGAACAAGCTGATTTTTTGACTAAGTTCTGGACTAAAGGATTAGGTCTACATTATGCAAGTAAAAAATATGAAGATAAACTGAATATTTATGTAAATTCTATAATAGAACACATGTCTAGGTCAAAGTACAATAAGGACCAAGATTATATTGGTATTCCTCTACAAACGATGATGTTAGCAGAAACTTTTCAAGAAAACTTCACAGAACTGCCAGAAAAATGGCAAGGCTGCAAAGAGTTTTTAGATTCAGACCTTGATATACCTATTTTACCAAATAATTATACTTTTTTGGATTTATATAAAGATTTTGTTAATACAAAATTTATGAAGTTCCACTTAGAAATCAAGAAAAAAAGAGATTTTACCATTACTGGGGAACGTAAAGCAGCAGAAAATCAGTACAAGGATTTGAAAAAAAAGTGCGCATTGTTAGCATTGCAAACGTTATTTAGCGAGGAAGTATGTAACAAACTACTAACTCAATCACAAATCGTAGAGTTGAAAAGTCTAATAGATGAATTTCAATCAAATGATCACAACGAGGGAATTATTGATCAATTTATAGATGGCAAAACAAATTTTGTTCATCGTACTTTTGCCGAATATTTTGCTTCTTTTCTTATAGCCGAGAAAATTATTTCGAATCCAGCTGATACACTTAAAGATATAGACGGCACGTTTTTACTTAACATGTCTTCAATATTCATTAACAACATAATTGAGCAGTTGGATGGAAAACAAGGAATAATTACTAAGTCTTTAGAGATTCCTCTTCTGCATTTTGTTGTCAAAGAAAAGTTTGCTAACTTTATCAGATGTTTACTAGAATCAAATTTTTATGTATGGCCGAAAAAACTGGATGCTTGTGGAAAAACACCACTTCATTACGCAGTCGAGTATAGATATTTTGATTTTGCTTTAAATATTATAGCGTTTGCTAATGATATTCATGAAAAACATATTTTAAAACATGGCAGTTTTAAAAATCCAGATTATGTCAATTCTAAATTAGTTAAGTTCATAAATATTCAAGATAACGAAACAAGAACTGCTTTATATTATGCCATAAAATATAAATATACTGATTTTGCATTCGAATTATTATTTAAAGGTGCTAGCATAGATCTACTTAGTGATAGTGATGTTCAAGTATTGATGATAAAGATGCTAGAGATAAGATATGATAGGTGTGATATATATGAAAATGGTATATTAGCTGCTTATGCCGACCAAGACAATAAATATCGTCCGATTGAAGAAAAACTACTTTTAAGGGCACCGGAAGTATTTAAAGAATTAAGCAAAAAAGACCAGTCTAGAATACTGTCGTACTTGTTTGTGCATGGACGTGTCAACGTTATAGATACCTTATTACAGACTTTAAATGATTGTGCGAGAAAAATAAAATTATTGCAACTTGATGATAATGGTAGCAAACCCTTCGATCGTGTTAATTACAGTGATCATCTTAGTGATGACGATCGGTTGGAAATTACAAAATACCTATACATGAATGGTGGATATAATATAACGAATCATAACTTTATCACACAGATATTGCAAGCTGCTGCACGATTCGGTTCTTTAAAAACTTTTAAATTTTTTATTCCCATGGAACAATATGATTTATATTACCATCATTTAAACCAGGCATGCCGGTATAACCAGTTTAGCATTGTGCAGTTTTTGTTAGAAAATCATAAAAAACGTATAGAAATGAATGGAAACACGGCTCTACATAGTGCCTGTGATACTAGTGCGCCACTAAAACTTATAAATTATTTTATTGAAAACAAATGTGATGTTAATGCTTTAAATGAAAACGGAGTAACGCCATTAATTTTGGCAATAAACAACGGTGAGTTGAAGGTAATAAAATATTTGGTCTCTAAAGGAGCTGATGTAAACAAAAAAGATAGAGCAGGAAATACGCCTCTTTCTTTCGCTTTTATAAAGAATGAAGATAAAATCATTAAATATTTACTAGAAAACGGTGCATCATATTCAGGGCAAGCTTCTGAATTAATAACAGAAAAGATCGCATTTTTTAGACACCACAGCAATTATAATGTAAACTTTATAGGTGACAACGGCTATCCTAATTTACATAGAGCTATTCAGACTAGTAACTTTGAATGGGCCCAATTTCTTGTCTACCACGGCGCTGACATTAACATGCAAGATGTAGAAGGCAAAACGTCGTTGCATTGGGCCACCATCCAACAAAATACAGAGTTTGTAGAATTTTTACTACAGCATGGAGCTATGTTTGATGCTAAAGATAATGATAAAAAGACACCTCTCGATTTTTTTGCTGATTCTCAATCGGAATTTAAAATATCATGGATTTTCAAGCTACTAGATACATTATTTAAAAGTGTAAACTTCATGCAAGATTTACACAACAGATTATGTGACGATGAATCATCAGAAAATGGACTTGTGGATTGGGGACCATATTGGCGTGGTCATCCTGATGTGTGGGATCCTAACAATCCTATGCGATTTATTCTTAATGCACAAAATTCTCAGGGGAAAACATTATTACACTTAGCTGCAGCTGACACAAGTGATACTAAAGCTATAGATATTTTATTACAATTTAATCGTGAATATCTTGGACAAACAGAGTCTCTGTCTTTTCCAAGACGCCGCGAATATCAATCAATTTCAATCGACAAAACAGATTATCAAGGAAACGCACCATTACATGTCGCAGCACAAAAAGGTCATGATCAAATAGTGTTGGTGCTGTTAAAGGAAGGAGTAATTTTTAATAGCATGAATCTTCAAGGAGAGACTCCTGAAGTACTCGCTTTAAATAATGGACATGAAGAGACTGTGGAATTGTTCAAACCTATAAAATACTTATTTGAAGCTATAGAAGTAAACAATTTATTGGAAGTTCTAAATTGTATTGAGAACTTGCGTTTTCGTAGCTTTATAAATGTAAAGAATGAATTTGGTAAGACTCCCTTACATTTAGCAGTATCTCTAGGTCGAGTCATCGCTGTACAGTTATTACTGGATAATGAAGCAGACCTGGAGGCTCTTGATCTTAATAAAAATACACCTCTACATATTGCTGCTCAACATAATGAAACCAAAATTGTTGAGCTATTACTAACATACGGAGCTATATTTAACCCAAGTAATTCACAAGGTCTAAGACCAATTGACTTAGTACCTAATGAATGTCACGATTTACGAGAATTACTTGCAGCAATTGATACGTTATTTCAGGACATACAAAGCGACGATTCTACACAAATCATTAATCATTTACAAATGATGACTCAAAATGGAAGTTTCGATTTGAGAACTGTAGTGAATGTTCGTGATATTCGAACTTACTCTCTTTTACACTATGCTGCTAAATCAGGGGAATTTAGTGTCGTGGAATACTTATTGGAAAATGGAGCTTGGTATAATGTTAGAAACAAAAACAACCAGTCCGTAATAAATTTTACTAATGATCATGATATAGAAACTTTAGTGAAAGCTATCCATAACATGTTTGAAAATATCCGTGATATATATCAAGAACTAAAAGTAAATGCAAAAATGTGTAAAAATGTTTCCAATAGTGCAAGAAAAGGACTACTGTACTACGCTTGCAACTCGTGTGTGTATGAAAAAGTCAAGATTCTCGTAGATAAAGGTGCGATTGTTAATTTGACGGATATTAATTACAAGTTTGAAGCATCAGTTGATCATATTAAGTTCGAAATGATAAAATATCTTATTGACAATGGCAATGTCAAAACCACGAACTATAAAGGTGAAACGCCATTAATAGTGGCAATAAAAACTGGTAGTAGTCTAGATGTAATTAAATATTTAGTGATTAAGGGAGCTGAAGTTAATCAGAAAGATGTCTTTGGAAATTCACCTTTATCGTGTGCTAGGAAAACAGATCGAGCAGATATTATTGAGTATTTATTGACTAAAGAGGCAGATGTTGGTGATGAATTGGCTTCTTTAACAATCTAAATAATAGATCGTCTGGATAAAAAAAAGATATCCGTAAAAATTACATTAGTTAATAGATATAAATCGTTTTATAAAAATAACCTCAACATGTTTATTATACAGATTTGAATGAACGAATGAATGAATAATCGTTTATTTGGCACTAAAATACAATATTTTTCCAATTAAACAAACAGCAAAATGTAACAATAAAGTATCAGTACCTATCAGATAGACAAACAAATATAACATTATACAAATTTAACTGTTACCTATTTCTAATCTAATGTATGTCGTCTTTAAGTCGTCATGTATGGGTTTAATATAAAATGCTGATAAAAATGTCATTCTGTAGTACCTATTGGTCCTCCATATTTTACATGAACTACTTATTATAAGTTTATTACGAAAACAACAATAGATATAAGCATATATTTAAATTTTAAATAGAGCTAGTATTTATAGTTTTATATTGTGCGTTCATATAAAAGATATACTATTGAAATAATATAATATTAAGGTGCTATTTCGATCTTAGTTAATTGTTTTAACGTATGTTTATTTTTAAATAATGGTGTGTTATCTAACACTAAACTAAGATTGATCAATGACGTATTCATAAACATCGTTGTAGCAGTGGTAGCTCAATGGTAAGGACACGCGCCTTTTAGCCGAGGAGTGCGGGTTCAAACCCGGGCATGTACCTCTAGATTTTTCAAATCTATGTACATATTTATACCACTAGCTCGACGGTGAGGGAAAACATCGTGATGAAACCTGCAAATTCAAACAACTTTGAATTTGTTACCATGATCCAAAAATTTTCTGGTTCCTCTATCTTAGGGTTACGAAGGTCAGATCGGCAGTCGCTTCAATGTAATTACCAGACTCGCTAAATCCTGGATCATGGTCTAAGCGGACCCGCCTAAGCATAACGCTAAGAAGATGTAGATGTACTTATTCATAAACATTGTACCAAAGTTAACTGATTTTTTTTTTATTGTAATAATTAGGTTTTAATGTTTTAAATTAAGTAAATATATTTTGTGCGAGAAAAAAATTCTGAATATAAGTTAATTAGTTTAGACAAAATTGTGATTTTGAACTGACTCCGAACTTAGTAAGTAGCAAAAGAACCTGTGTTACGATGGGTATAGAATGCGCCATCGATCCAGTGACTTTTTCATAGTAATTAATTACTGATAATTACCTATATAAATAATATGTTGAATAGAAAAGCTATATTTGAATACTACCTACTTTTAAATTGCAATTTTGTTTGTATATATAAATATATGTATACTCGTTTAAGCTATTTTGTAAATAAAGGAATTTCATAGATAACATGTTTTTATATCTAACATAACAGCATGGGTAAATTACTAAATCCACAAGAAAGTATATAAGTACAGTATTCATAATAAAAAAATACGTATAGTGTTTATCTGTCTGTTGTTTCGAGCAATGGCTTGAACGAGCATAAGCGTACGGGCAATAGCTTGTTTACTAGGCTTACGTCGAAACCAAGGGAGCTCAATAGTATGGACATGCGTCTTATACCCGAGTAGTACCAGTTAACGCCCGGGCATGTACACACATCAAAAAAGTTTGTGATCACTAGCATGAGCTGATATAATTTTTTTAAATTTTACTTTATAAAGAATTTTTTTTGTTGTGTGTTTTCTTTAAATAGAATTACCCTGTTTGAAATTCAAAAATAAATCAATTTTATTTTTAATTACCAAAAATTTAGTAATTAATTATAATGTAATTGTGACAGGAATTTGATAGTAAAAAAATACTGTTTAACCATTACGTAACTACATATTATAAAATAAAGTCCTTCGCAGCGTCTGTTTGTGTGTCTGTTAGCGATAACCTCAAAAACTACTGCACGGATTTTCATGTGGTTTTCACCAATAGATAGAGTGATTCTTGAGGAAGGTTTAGGTATATAATTTGTTAAAACTTTGTGTAGATTGGCGAAAATATTGTGATATTTGTTGGAGGTGTCGAAAAAATTAAGCCGCCACGCGGGCAGAGCTGCGGGGAAAAACTAGAACGTTATATAAACATCCATGACTAGAGTAAAAATATCCATGTTCATCATACAAAACATTTTCCCCTAGCGGGATTGGATACCACGTCCCTTTGTTTCGAAGCCAGGGTCTCTGAACACTCAACCAACGGGCCTGTCTTATATGCTTTTTCTGAACTGAAATCCATATCCAGCCTTCATTTTACATTTTTTCACGATACCCTAAACTCTCAAGACGCGGACTCAGATATATCTTCCCTTAGAGGAAAAGTTTCTTCGCATTTTATCATGCAACTTATGAATCGGTCCGCGAGGAACGTTTACACCTAACGTATGAAAGCGCTTCGCCCAAACCACAGTCAAACAATACGACAGTGTGATAGCTCACTGACGACTTTTACATGCAAACTGTACAGATAAATAAAAATGAAGTGTCTGTATGTCAAAATAACGGCTTACTACTGAACGTATACAAGGTTATTCAAGGGCGGATCCAGGATTTTTTCTAGGGCACAAGAGGCGGACGGGCAAAAAAAACAACAATAACTGATTATTATATTTTTTGCAAGTTTTTGTTGCTCCGTTCTGGGTAGTCTTACTGATTTGGTCTTTCTACTTTCTTATTTTAGGAAAATAATTAGGTTTCGCACAAAAAGGACTATCTGGCGGCCCGATATATGTTCAAAGCACATCCCGTTATCACATATACACACACACATTTGAAAACCACGGATTTTCATATACATTTTTAACCACTTCGGTATTTAATATAAAATTAATTGTTAGTTATTAAATGAGCACTATGTGATTGACCATTTACAAGAAAACTATGGGTGTCTGCCCAAGATCCAATACGTCTGGTCTACCTTTATACTGGCTGGCCCGGTAAATTTCATACACATTTGTTTATAATCTAGTCATGGATGTTTAAAAACGTATTTAAGTATATCTATCCGTTCGCCTAGTATCCATAGTACAAGCGTAAGCTTAGTTTGGGACTATTCATTTATTTATACTTTTTTACTCTTTACGACAAGCAAGTTAGACAATGACTCCTTTTGCCTACCTTATATAAAATTAGTCCGATGTTGGTCTGGGACTTAAAAACAATGTGCCAACTGTATTTCCTACCTAGCATGTCGTAAATGGTGATTAATGGTATATGTGATTTTGGGTATGTGATTGTGTAGGCGACGAGCTAGCCGCTTGTCACAAATTTTTCACAATTTTCCATCTAACCCAGCCCAGTTTTGTTTTAAGCTGAATGTGGGTAAAGGGGCCTGCTGCTCCTTTGACTCGGCCTACCCTCCGGGGATTATGGGCGTGATGATATGTTATATAAAGCTAATTAACGTTTTCTCAATAAAAACTAACCAGTTCACTGTCGTCCTTTATATACTATGTCGATGGTCCTCTGTGTAGTGGTCTGATTTGTGGAGAGAAAGAGGGGCAATTTTATTAACCACCTCATTTGTAGACGAAGCCATGTGTGAGGAAGTGAGGTCAAAGTGCCTTCACATTTTCGATTAACTAAATATATATTGTACTAACTTTATGTTAATATTGATAATAAATCGTCTTTTTTTTATTTATTTTTTTTATTTGACTACATCACCTACATTGATCTGACTCCGAGATAAGTAGCTTAAGCACTTGTGTAACGGACATCAGAATCAACATTAAATATTGGATGTTAACACCCAGACACAGAATAAACACAAGTATTTATCATACGAATGTTGCCCTGGGTGGGGATCGAACCCACAACTCTTGGCGCATGGGGCAGGGTCACTACCGAATGTGCCATCGAGCCACTCAATCTTTATTTGTACACTAGCAGCGCCCCATTTCACCCGCTTAGTAGTTAGCTTAGTATACGTTCCCGTGGTAATACGGGGATAAAATATAGCGTATGTCACTCGCTGATTATGTATAAACTTATTTGCCGTTGGTGAAGAATTTTTCAAATCTGTTCACTAGTTCCGGAGCTTATTCAATACAAAAAAATAAACAAACATTCAAATCTTTCCTCTTTATAATATAAGTATGACTAAAAACTGTATGGCGCGTGCGCATCGCTTGTTATAAAGTCACTAGGTCGTTCGGTCTTGTTAGGTTTTTACTAATAAGCGCAAACGACGTCAAAAGCTCAAAACCATACTCGTGGAAGGATAACAAGGCACAAAATTCTTGTAACTTGTATTTTTGAGATACTATTATATTATTATATTATTTTTTAACTGATTCTTCAAATGAATTGACCCGTGTCTTAGTTTTAGTATACATTCAGCCTAAATAAATCCGGACTAGGTTAGATGGACAATTGTGCAAAAGTAGTGACAAGCTAGCCTTCACGATCACACCCGAAATTCGATATACCATTAGTTGCATTTTTTAAGTCCCAGACTAAAATGGTTTTTAGTAATACTAAAATTAACTTTCATATTAAAACCTACCTAGACTTCCTAAGACTACTAGACTTATTAAATGATAATAATAAATACTCCGCTTCCCAAAAGGGTTTGTAGCCAAAAAAGTTTGAGAACTGCTGGCCTAGACAATCATAAACCTGATACCCGGCACATCTTTCACCTCTTAGGACATGCATTAAAGAAGCTGTGAAATCACCAACTTCCAAATAAGATCCTCATCTTTATTAACCAATAGACATGAAGTCGACAGCTTTGGTGTGTATATGGCTATTAGGTGTCCAGTGGGGGAAGAGCGGTGGTAGCTCAATGGTAAGGACACGCGCCTCTTAACCGAGGAGTGCGGGTTCAAACCCAGACACGTAATTCTGTATTTTTCAAGTCTATGTACGTATTTATACTAGTGCTACTAGAGCTAGTGCTTGACGGTGAAGGACAACATCGTGATGAAACCTGCAAATTCAAACAACTTTGGATTTGTAACCATGATCCAAAAATTGTCTGGTTCCCCTATCTTAGGGTTACGAAAGTAAGACGGCAGTCGCTTAAATATAATTATCAGACTCGCTAAATCCTAAATCATGGTCTAAGCGAACCCCGTCTAAACACAGGACATAACGCTAGGAAGATGATGATGGGTGACGCCGATAGCGATGCCACTGACAGGTTTTGGGAGAGGACTATCGGTAGTTGACGAAAGGCTGCCTTTACTACCAAAAGATTACTCACTGACAGGTTGCGTTGGCATTGGAATACATAGGTCAGAGATGGGAATTTTTTTTAAGCAGCCGTGCCATACCCAAGTAACACACAAGCATGATAACAGTACTAATGCGATTCATAACACAGTTAATAGTTACGTAACATTTGTGTTACAGTTAAGGAAATAGCTAAATTCTGACTAACGTTGTATTACGGCTATTATAATTTTTTAAGCTTAGTAAAATTTGTATAATTTCGGCTTCTTTCTTAAGGCTTAGTAATAACTTTTATTCTCAATATTACACAAACGTTTCTAAGCTTACAGAGTTTCACATAGCTTTAATTTGCATAACAGTAAGCTAAAAGATAACAAGCTGAATAAACGTAATGTACAATACAATTATACAAACATTATTAAGCTTATTGCTGTTAAAAATGCTATATTCTGTATAAAGTACCCTCAGCAACTAGATGCTGAATAATAGTGTTAAAATTCGGTTTTAAAATGCTTGTATCTGAATAACAGCTTTAATATTATTTTGAAATCTTATAAGGTTCTTTATTTTGCGAATTATTCAGCTGCTGATAAAAAGTATTTTCTGGGTTCTAATTAAGCTTATATTGGTATAAAAGAAATGTAGATATAGTTTATAACTCTATTACACATACTTCTATTCTTATACCGAAACTAGCAGTTTTAAAGTTAGTTAAACAGTATTTACACAGAAGAATGCTGAATATTGCTTTATTTGTAGATATTTATTAAACGTTAGTTGTTGTAAGTTGGGCGTAGGCAGCATAGTGTTTAGTAAACTAGCTGTGGAAGAAAGCGGTCAAGCTAACCTTAACAGTCAAGTGCGATCGTACATAGAAGAGTGTTCCGTACCCGCAATTTCATATACAGACTGTGTGGGTGACGATGATTACACATCTAGTGGAGATGAATCAGATGTGAATATTAACGAATTCAAAAATACGCGCGGTCCGAATCATTTTATTCTAGCGTTTTGTATTTGTAGTACATTCAATGCGGTAGTATAAATCTACCTTTTGTTGTGTCCGAGGTTTTGAATTTGTATAGTATACTCAAATTATGTGTCATTATGATATTATTAATACGTATCTTTAAATAAAAAAACTATTGTATACCTATCTATATTGTAATCTGAATGTCGAAAACGGCTCCAAGAATTTTCATAAAATTTAGCATGTAGGGGGTTTCGGGGGCAATTAATCTATCTAGCTAGGTTTAATTTTGTTTTAGGTTTCCGTTTATCTATACTTATAATAAATCTGTAGAGAGGTCAATTCTGTACATGAAATATATTTTCAAAATAACTATCAGGGGGTGATTAGTGATCGATACTGATGCCAAAAATGCAATCAGTAAAATTTTTGTCTGTCTGTCTGTCTGTATGTCTGTATGTTCTTTTTAGAAACAAAGACTACTCGACGAATTTTAACGAAACTTGGTACAATTATTCTTCATACTCCTGGGCAGATAGTATACTTTTCATCACGCTCCAATCAATAGGAGCAGAGTAGTGACGGGAAATGTTGGGAAAACGGGAGAAGTTACTCCATTTTTAAGCTTCCGTCGCGTGTGCAGCCTTGATGGTTAAAGTTACATAGAAATCATGTATGACGGAAATAGTCTATATAATATTAACCATAAACGCGGGTGACACCGCTGGCACAGCTAGTGTAGGTATAATATCCGTTTGTTTTCAGACAGTGAAAAACTGCTACATTATCATTAGAATAGATGGGGAACCAAAAGAGACCTCGTTTCTTTTCCCTTTTTAGCATTTTAATAAGGTATGCAGTACATACGAGTAGTTAACTCAAACTAGCCATAGGTACGTAAGTTGAAAAAAAAAAAACATGATTACCACAGCTTTTTTTCTAAATAAAACAAAATAAAAAAAATATTTTACATCCTTTTTATGTTAGATTGGTATACCTAAATAGCTTTAATTCATTTGCTTAATTTTTTTTTTTTTATTTAAGTAAAATGATTGCATTATACACCGTGCTAAAGCACGGTGTATAATAGTTAAATAATAAAGTTCGATCGATCACCTAATCATTTTTCCACGAAATTCTAGTTTTTGATTGTTCTGTTTTGAACCCTAATAAGCTGTTTAATAAAACATGTGAACAAATACTCAACTGTTATTCAGAAATTATTCCGCCATACCGCGCTTTGCCAAATAAAGGCTTAATATGTGACGAGTCAAAACTATTATTCAGCAGCAGCTCGGTAAAACAGCTCCGTGAGCAGCTAATAATCAGATTTATAGGAATCGCCATTATAACCTCAAAAAAAAATGTTTTTGGAATTGTTTTTGCTATCAAATGCTGTGTTTTATTAATTCAGATACAAATTCGAGTATTATACATAAACTAATTATTACTTTTAAAACACTAAAATAAGGAATTACGTTAAAGGTTTTTTTTTGCCTTATTTCTGTCTTGTACATTAACTTATTTCTATCATTAAACTTCGATATTGAAGCGGCGCGTAAAACCAATAGTTACAGGACATACGTTATTGACGACAAAATTACTTGCGCAATATTATTTCACTTGTATAATAGCTAAAACTCGTATTTTTAAAAATTACTTAACAATTCCAAGTATTCATTCCGTCCACATTAATATCTTAATAAATATTAATGATGTCAACAATTTCTTGAAGGAAACACACATTTTGTTTGAAATAGTGTGGTACAAATGTGCTTATAGCTGAGTAGTTTTTGAATATCACAGCCACAAATATTTATCTGAATAAACATGATAAAACATCTGTGTATAAGTAACGACTGCCGTTTTTCAGACGTTATTAAGCTATGTGGACAATTACATTGCTACTACTCAGATTTTATATTGCTATTATTCAAATTAAAGCATTTAAAAGTGTGCCCAATTTGCTTGAATAAGAGCTGAGTACACGTTTACTCAGACATTAATCAACAGCTTTTTAAGCTTATCGCTCCCGGGTTTGCTGTTACTAAGACCTTATACTGCTATCTGTGTTACTTGGGTAGTTACGAAAATGTAAATATCATTGAATCGTCAAGTGCCAGAGAATCGCTCCATTCTTAGCGACATTATTGCCATCGTCGTTTATTAATTTTAGATGTCAAAGAAAATGCGTGTCTAACATAACGTTCTACCCATAGCACGCGCGCCAACGGTTTGTTATTCCTGACTTAAGTAATTTTGTTATCTGGCGGCCATTTTGTAAAGTCAACAAGTTCACGACGGGCCATCGCTATCAATGCAGCGGGGAATAACAGTTATCACTTTGTATAGACTTATCTAATCAAAATGATACGTGGTATAATAAACCCGGACTTATACTAATATCTTAAGCATCTTTATATGACTTGCTCGGCGGAGACGGAAAACGTGCATAGCAAATGAATGCGAAAGTACTTATATACAGAATGTTACAAATATTTTTTGCCCGTCTGTTCGGCTAACCTCCGGTACGATTACGGCTGAACCGGTTTCGATGTGACTTTTATTAGTTGAAGGACTGGCCTCTAACTAGACCGACATCTTTTATCTTTTTCTTTACGCAAAAAGGGGAAAAACAATTTCTTGTTAAATTCTAAATTAAGTAGCGGGTAACAGCAAGTCAATTAAGAAGTTTATAATTGACTTGCTGTTACAATTTTATTTTCATACACACATACATAACATCACGCCCATAATCCTCGAAGGGGGTAGGCAGAGTCAAAGGGGCAGCTGGCCCCTTAAACAACATTTAGCCAAAAATAAAACTGGGCTTGGTTACATCGAAAACTGTGGAAAAGTAATGAGAAACACAATTACATACCCAAAACATGATATACTATCAGTTGCCTTTTACGACATGCTAGGCAAGAAACACAGTTGGCACATTCTTTATAAGTGCCAGGCCAATATGGGACAATCATACTCACTATGTATCACATACAATTCTTGTCCCATGTTGGTCTGGGACTTGGCTCATGTTGATCTGGGACAAAAAAAGAATGTGCCAACTGTGGTTCTTGCGCAGCATGTTGTAAGAGTAACCAAACAAGAGTCACCTTTCAAGTGTCAATCGCCTTTTCCCCTAGGTAGCGCCCACAACACCTGGCGCCCTTAGCGTCCGTCCAGGTCGCCCACCCCTAAAGCCGGCACTGGTTGTAAGGCAAGAGTTGTGGCTTACCGTAGTTAGAGGATCCCTGGAGATCTTTTATTGGTAAACACACGACCTCCACATCATTAGCTAACGCCATTTTCAATTCCGCGCCCGCCGCGTCCCAAGCGTCCGGTCCCAACAAATTCTGGGGCACTTCCGCAAAACTCATTATCCGGTACAAGTCGGGGCTCGAACTCGCTCCCCTGAGACCTTGGCCGTGGAGGTGAAGGTTCAGGCTCTAACACCTTGCGATTCGTTACGCAAAACACAGTAACGGAAATTAGATGTACTACGTAGGTCTGAGACGGTAAACGAAACTACCAACTGTATTCCTTGCCTAGTATGTCGTAAGTCTAATGGTGTTCTGGGTATTGGCTTTGTTCATCTACCACCGATCGACTCGGCACTTCAACAAGCTACCTGTACCAATCTGATTACTTCGTAGCATCACGCCTCTAATTCCCTAAGGGGTAGGCAGAATCTAAGGTACAAGAGCTCTTCAAACGACGAATACCAAAAAAAGTTATTTAAAAAAAAAATTGTAATAAAATAAAATAAAAAAATTGAGTTGGGCTATATGGAAAATTGTTAGAAAAAGAGAAAAACTTTATTTTGCATCTGTAAGTGAGATTCTTGTGGATACCCGATAACTAACATCTGTAATATGGAGCACTTATGTTAATGTGTGACGTAAGTTGCGTGTTATGTTGGAGTACCTGCGAAGCTTCAATGTCTAGTTAGTGGCGAGGAGTCCTTCTTTGTTTACTAGTCCCTAAATTCAAATAACTATTTGCATGTAAAGGGCTACCTCGTAAAAAATGCATAATAAACAATTTTACAATATAGTGTTTACGCTTTAGTGAAAAAGGTCAGGTTTTACATTCGGCTACTGATTTTAGAGCTTTCACGTCCAAAACAGCCAAGCCCCTCTCTTTTGATATAATTTTCAGGTAGAACAGGTCTTGTTCGAGAATATTTTAGAATTAATCCATATCAATGAACGAATTATTAATACTAATCAGATTCGTCACAGTTAGTTGCGAACTTTGCAAATTGATTTCGCTGTGCTTACATTTAGAGCGGTGTAGAGCTTTTAAACAGCTTATTGAATGGATTTAATATGCGTCATTTGAGTTTGAAACAGGGTTTCCTAAATATTATTCCGCCAAGCCTCCCCAAACCAAAAATAATATTGTCACGGCCGCTTAAGTGATCAATAAAAATAAGTGAATAAATAATAAATAAATAAATTTTACGGACTGACACACCAATTCCCTAGTTCCAAACTAAGCTTATGCTTGTGCTATGGATACTAGGTGAACGACTAGACTACTTAAATACGTTTATAAATATCCATGACTCGAGTACAAATGTCCATGTCCATTACACGAAACATTTGCCCTTAGCGGGATTCGAACCCACGACCCTCGGTTTCGTCGCCAGCGTATCTGACCACTCGACTAACGGGCCTGTAAAGTGAGATTTTTTTTAAATTTTATTCCGATCAACACATTGCAGAGGCTTTTGAACGTTTTTTTACCAATATTCCTATCACAACAACTGCTCAGCTGAACTCCTCTGCTTCTGAAGCGGAGAAGTTGTTAAAGAACAACGTCGCTGGTTGTAATTCTCTTTTTAAATTTAAACACATAGGTACCAATGATATAATAAGTACCTTCAAATCTCTGCAACAGAAAAATACTTGTGACCTGTTTGGTATTTCCATAAAGCATATTAATCATATTATTCCTATTATTGCACCATACTTAGCGGATATCTTTAATTCCTGTATTGATAGTGGTGTGTTTCCGGACTTAATGAAACATAGTAAGGTCTTACCATTATTTAAATCTGGTTGTAAACATGACCCTAATAATTTTAGACCTATATCAATTTTTTTTAGTTTTTGAAAAAAATATTAATGAACAATTGTTAGCTCACTTCACACAAAATAAACTTTTACATTCGGAACAGTATGGCTTCTGCAGAGGTCGTTCCACAGCTGATGCTGGAATTGCGCTCATAAAACATATATATGAGGCCTGGGAGAACTCACTCAATGCTCTTGGTGTATTCTGTGATTTATCCAAGGCATTTGATTGTGTTGATCACCAGACTCTCATTTGTAAATTGGACCATTACGGCGTCAAAGATCTTGCTCTGGAACTTATTACATCATACATTAATTCCAGAATTCAAAGAGTTGGTATAAACGGAGCTTTTTCTACAGGATCGAAGGTTACCATGGGTGTCCCTCAAGGATCTATTCTGGGCCCTTTCCTATTTTTAATTTATATTAATGATTTGCCATTCTGTGTTAAAGACTTATGTAAGATTGTATTATTTGCTGATGACACATCGCTCATTTTTGACATTGATAGAAGTAAAAATAATTTTGATGACGTAAATAATACTCTCTCGATGGTCTTAAATTGGTTTACAGTGAATAACCTACAGCTTAATGCAAAAAAAACAAAATGTGTGAATTTTGTTCTTCCAAACGTAAGACAAGTAGATGTAAGCTTAAAGTTGGACGGCGACAAATTAGAATTAGTCGAATCGACCGTCTTTTTAGGTATTAATCTAGACTCAAAGCTGCAGTGGAGTTATCAGATTTCTATTCTTGCCCGGAAGCTTAGTTCAGCTGTTTTTGCGATTAAAAGAATTAGACAACTTACAGACGTTGCAACATCTCGTCTGGTCTATTTCAGTTACTTTCATAGCATCATGTCTTACAGTATTCTTCTTTGGGGAAAGGCAGCAGAAATCCAGACTATCTTTCTTCTTCAAAAACGAGCTATTAGGTCTATCTACAATCTAAACACTCGAGACTCTCTTAGGGAGTTATTCAAGCAAATTGGGATTCTCACCGTTGCCTCATAGTACATATATAGCTGCATCTTATATGTGCATCAAAACATCAATTTGTTTACTAAAAAATGTGATGTGCATAATAAAAATACAAGAAATAAGTTTAAGATAGCAATACCACGTTTCAGACTTCAAAAGTTGTCACGTAGCTTTATGGGACAAAGTATAAATTACTATAATAAAATTCCCGCAAGTATCATAACATTGCCTCTCATTCAGTTCAAACAGTACATTAAAAATACCTTACTACAAAAAGGTTATTATACTACTGACGATTATCTGAACGATAAGACAGCTTGGGTTAATGAATCTCCATTGGGATCTAATGTGAAATTTTTAATAGGGTAGTCTGAATCTTGTACACCTTTTCCTATGGTTAGTGGCTGATGTTGGATATTTGTGACCGTTTTCTTTTTAGTTTTTTTAATTAATTGCTGAGATAGCCTGAGTAGTCATGCTCACTTAATTGCCTCTGGGGTGGTGGCGTTATGTGGCGGGTCGTTACATTCCCTCTGATATGGTTGAGTGAAACGATGGCTGACACATACGTCATGCTTGTGCACAGGTGCCACCTTTGGGGGCTGGTCTGCTCTGGTTAATCTTACACTTTTATTGTAAGTAATCATATTATGTCATCTCCCGCAGTCATTGATTGTATGATTTGGTTTAAAACATTTAAAAGAAAACTGTATATTACTCATGTATATTTTGACGCTGAAAAGAGTAACTACCGAGTTTCTTGCCGGTTTCTTCTCGGTAGAATCAGCATTCCGAACCGGTGGTAGATTCACATTGCTCTAAAGATTTTGTAAAATTGACGATTTATAAGTGCTTTTTTAAGGCCTACATGAATAAAGAAATTTTGAATTTGAAATTTGAAAATATAAGCTTTATTATCTAAAATAGTTAAAGGAGCCTGCTATTCTTTTGACTCTGCCAACCATTTCGGGGATTACGATCGTGAAGTTAAATTGAATGAATGAATTATTGAATGAATAAACGTTTATTTGGCACTAAAATACAATAACTTTACAATAATACACAAACAACAAAATCAAACGATAAAGTACCAAATGGTACCTGGTACCCCGCTCAGCATGTGCCGGGACACTGGGCGCCAAGACGCTGGTATTCTGCGGATACCTTAATATATAAAAGATAGATGTCCGGCATTGTATAAACAAATATTTCACAAGCTCGATGGCGCATCCGGTAGTGACCCTGCCCCATGCGCCAAGAGTTGTTCGTTCGATCCCCGCCCAGGACAAACATTCGTATGATGAATACATGTGTTTGTTCTGTGTCTGAGTGTTAATATTGAATTAATTTAAGTATATATTTGTAATATCACTGTTGTTTCTGATATCCGTAACACAAGTGCTTAAGCTACTTATCTCGGAGTCAGATCAATGTATGTGATGTAGTCTGATATTTATTTATTTATTATAAATATAATATTATGCAACTTACCTATTTTAATTATCTGTTCTAGTCTAGTCTAAAAAGATAAGTAACTAAATTATTTATTTGAATTGCACATATCGTAGTGACTTGTCGAAACTTGTAAAAAGTAAAATAGGGTGTGAGCGGTTAGTAGGTAACTAATCATTACTAGTTTTGATGTATGCCTGTAGCCCAGTAGTTAAGATGCGCGCCTCATATTGGAGCCGTACTAGTTTCAAATCTAAGTACGAATTAATACGACTTACGAACGAACCTGCACATCCAACCTAAAATAACTATGGATGTGTAACCATCGTACATCGACAAGCTCGATGGCGCATTCGGTAGTGACCCTGCCCCATGCGCCAAGAGTTGTGTGTTCGATCCCCACCCAGGACAAACATTCGTGTGACGAATACTTGTGTTTGTTCTGTGTCTGGGTGTTAATATACAATATTTAAGTATATATTTGTAATACCACTGTTGTTTCTGATATCCGTAACACAAGTGCTTAAGCTACTTACCTCGGAATCAGATCAATGTATGTGATATGGTCTGATATTATAAAAAAAAAAACCATGGTCCAATTACATACGTACCTATATATAATCATGCCGGTAATCCCTGTAGGCAGTTAAAAGGGCAGCAACCCCCCTTAACCACATTTGGATAAGAAACCAAATCTTACTGGGTTAGATGGATACTTATGCAAAAATTGTGACAAGTGGCTAGCTCGTCGCCTACAATCACACATCCAAACCCGATATACCATTACTTGTTTTTTACGAAATGCTAGTCAAGAAACACAGTTGGCACTTTTTTTTTTATGTTCCAGACTAACATAGACTAACATGGGACCAACATAGTCTAATTAGTCCAAATGTCTACAATGTCAACAATGCCAGATAGGTAGTCTTTTCAAAGTAATTACATCTAGAATTATTTCTGTTATGATATCATTCCATATGGAAGGCAATTTTATTTAAGCATGGTAACACCCAAAACAATTTTGCAAACTTGTTCCCTAAGAACTCCGGATACTAACGAAATGCTTCGAAAATGCAAATGCGCCGTGGCTTACACCCGAGTTTAAATTACACTCATTTGGAGCTTAAATTATAGATTCCTGGCGGAATAAAAACTTAAATGAGTGAAGACGTGCCTAGCATTGCCTCCTGGCTCGAGGCCTGATACAAGTAGCTAACGATCCCAACCGACGGGGTTCTCGGTGTCGTCTCGGGGAACTTTGTATACCCTGGACATCTCGAATAGGATGGAAGCCAAGAAACCTGAGATAGGCCGCGACTGGTGTCCCAGCCAGTCGACTTGGACTGCTGAGGAAGAGAAGAAGTGGGTACCATCTGCACGCCTCTCTTTATACTGAAAACCGCAAGGATTAGTGTTGCCGCTCGATAGTCCACTATCGATAGTCTATCGATAGATTATATCGATGGTTGGGCAAAAGCCATAGTATTGATATCCTTATCGAAACAATCGATAGTATCGATACTATCGATCGTATCGATAGCCCCGTGACACACTATCGACACACAGCAATACTATCGATTGTAACTAGATTGTAGAATAGTGCATTCGATATTGAGCGAAACTCAATATCGATAGTATCGATAATATCGATACTATTGCTACTAAATATTGCAACAACAATCGATACTATCGATAGTATCGATAGTAATTTCGACATTGAGCTTTAGTACTATCGATAGTATCGATAGGCCTATTGATATTATAGATGATTTCCGAGGTCAACTATCGATAGTCAAACTATCGATAGTTCGGCAACACTAGCAGGGATGCACTGCCTATGCGTTGTGGCGGGGCGCAGGAGGATTCCCCCCGCGTCGCCAGCGTTGCGCCTTCATATAGTAAGTAATCATGACCAGACACTAAGTACAAGCATTTAAAAAGTGAAAAGAGATTACTGAATTAGGTTAAATTTTTCGCTGAGTCGCTCATTTCAACATTTCATATGATTTCTTCGTCATAACCTCTCAGCTATCGGTAAAAATGTGACGTAATTGGTCGATGCCGTTCGCAAAATTACCTAATTCGCTATAAATTACGAAATTAAAAAAAATAACCGAGGGTATGTTCCAATGATACAACACAAGAATATTCATTAAATTACATATCAAACGACATATAACACATATCGCACCTTGAAAACCGTACCGTCACTAATCGAAATTTGGCGCTTTTTAGTTAAGAACGCCATCTAGTGCAAATTTTCGGTCACTATAGAATACAAAGACACCTGTGGTTCTATCTCTAATAAAAACCGCTAGATGGCATTAGTGTCACTACGCTTTTGGGAAGTACTCTAGCGCCAATTAACCGACTAACTGTCACTTTGACAGTTTTTCGTCACAGTCTTTCGTCATCTACGCATGAAAGGACATACAATTTTGAATAAAAGTGTATCTTTTTGTTTAAGAACGTTATTCCATCGGCAAACAGGTAAGTTAAATGTGTATTTTAAGTATAATAGTGTGTTTTTTCGATTAACTACATTCTTCCGATAAATAATTTGTTTAAAGCTATTGTAGGCATGGACTCACTATTGTCATTTTTAGTTTAGTGACAATTTTCCTCTTTCTGGTTGGTTTTTTATTTCGACCCTTGTTGACATATTTTGTTTAATGACACTTTGATTTCAATTTATTATTTTAAAATAACCTAGCTTATAAAGCATCCATGACACTTTTTTGTTAGAGTCATTATAGTGTTATGTTTTAAGCATAAGTTGTGTCATTATGTTACAGGTCTAACGTTATATTTAATTTAGTGCCAGTTGTGGCGTATTATTCTAAAAATATTATAACGTTTTTATTGATTATTGCTACTTTTTTCTTGCACACGTAGAAAAATTTAGGAAAGGAAAGTTGTTTTTGTAAATGTATTTGAAACTATGAAAATTATATCACTTAGTCCTGGGTAATTTTGAGATGTGTTATTATAGGTTTAAAAATGTATTGTGATATATTTCTAAACTTAGGCCAAAATTTTATTAGTAATTTTTGTTACAGTATTATGCAAAAATGGCTCCACCTAATGCCAGAATAATGAAATTGAAAGGTCTCATAAAAAATAAATATTATTATGAAAAATCAAGCTCCAATGAATACTCATTGATTGACAAGGAAAATATACCAAAATTGGTTAAAAAAAATCAGCTAAATGACAATCCTGCTACTTCCCATGTAAATTCTAAACTCCGCTCATCACAAACTACAAAGATTGGACAGATTAACTCATCAAGCAGGAGATCCTCTAATTCATCTACAAAAAGTGATCTAGAGCGTGATTTTTCCCCAGCGTCAGACGATGATCGTGATATAAACCAAATCTATCGGAGTCCTCTTCTGACACTGAAATTGAGGAAACATCTGGTACAAAGAAAAAAAGACAATTAAAAAAATCTACAGCTGGTACATCTTCTTCGAGGAATTCTTCATCTAGCACATCACGTTCTAACAGCAGCTCATCACGTTCTAACACCAGCTCATCATCTGATTCAGAATCCGATATAGAAACAGAATCACCTACATCAATCATTCCACAATCCTTATCACCACTTAATCCACAATCACAACCAACGCATGCGAAACGTAGCCAAAATGCTTCACCCAATGAACTCGTAGAAGTTTACGTTCCGGTTGATTTATCTGCTGACTTGGCGATGACTTCATCAGAAGATGAAGCCTTACAGAAGTCGCAAAATAGTCCGGTGCTGACAGATATAGAGGCCGAAGTTGAAAACACTACTATTGCCCCTGAGGATAAAAGCCCTTTGCCATTAAAAGAACTTGCCTATCGTATTGTGAACAGATTGCTTGCACCTAATACAGATTCCATAGCGATTACTTCAAGAAAGAAAAGGCGCCAAGGAAGTAAAAAAGAAACAGCAAAAATACTGAGAAATTTAGGTCTTCCGTACACATCTGCTTCAAAAGGCCGTAGACATGTTGGTTCTAGACAAATTAAACCACCCTGTAATGCTCGTTGCCGTTTGAAATGCTCAGAAAGATTTTCGCAAAACACTCGCCAGCAGATTTTTGAACAATATTGGAACATGGCTTCATTGTCTCGGCAGAGAGATTTTATTGCTAAAAGCATGACTGAAGTAAAACCCAAATACCAATACAAAAGGTTACATAATAACAGATTACCAAGGCATGCATTTTACTTCACAGTGAATGGTGACAATCAAAGAGTGTGCAAATTTTTTTTAAAAAATACATTGGGCATTAATGACCGGCCTATAAGAACTGTGATATCGAAACTAAATACTTCTGGAATAGTAGAGCCTGAAAAAAGAGGTAAACATGAAAAACACGGAACAAAAATCCCTGAAGTGCTTTTAGAAGGAGTTAGAAAGCACATTAATAAAATTCCTAGAATTGAGAGCCACTACTTGCGTAAACAAACAACAAGAGAGTATATTGACGGCGGCAAAAATCTCACTGATCTTTATGCAGATTATAAAACGGAATGTGTAAAAAACAATATTGAATACGTAAAAATTCACATTTTTAGAAAAATATAATATATAATATAGAAAAATATAATAGTAATAGTAGTAACTTATATTATATTATGAATAAGTTTTTTTTTAACCCTAATTAGGTATTCATTTTTTTTTGTAGCCCGACTACAAAAAAAAATATATATCTATCTGTACTTTTGACTGGCCCGTTGGTCGAGTGGTCAGAGATCCTGGCCACGAAACCAAGAGTCGCGGGTTCGAATCCCGCTAGGGGCAAATGTTTCGTGTGATGAAC
Organism: Glyphodes perspectalis; assembly: GCA_951394215.1. NCBI lineage: Eukaryota > Metazoa > Arthropoda > Insecta > Lepidoptera > Crambidae > Glyphodes > Glyphodes perspectalis. The sequence goes on along the minus strand of OX596218.1, from coordinate 12,136,342 downwards.
ATGGACATTTGTACTCGAGTCATGGATGTTTATAAACGTATTTTAGTATGTCTATCCGTTCACCTAGTATCCATAGCACAAGCATAAGCTTAGTTTGGTACTAGGGAATTGGTGTGTCAGTCTGAAAGATTTATTTATTTATTATTTTATCTATTAATACTAGTAATTGTCCGCAACTTCATTTGCACAGAATTCACCAACACAAGCTTTTGCCTGGGGAAAACACCAACTCTTTTTCAAAATAAAATTAAATAATTCTTGTAACTGTCTAACTTGTCAAAATCAGTTCGTCCATTTTTGAAACAGGCAGATAGACACATAATTTAGGTAAGTGTACTTCTCCGAAATAAACTTCCAACAAAATCTAATAAAGTTGTGATCTCATTTTCAAATAGAATAACTTGGCAGCTTAAGATTCACACTCCAGCTAAGGTTTGGCTACAAACATAGTGAGCTCGGTAAAGTCTTAAATTAATTCCTGCCCTACATTGGGGTGGCTATCCTCAAAACAGTTGTTAATGATAATCTCTGTCAATAAAAAATAACTTTGAATAAGTAAAACATTTTGGTGTTTTCACGTATATTTAATTGTTAAGGATATAAGATTAAAAATGGTTGCCGCTAAGACCTTTGTCATTTTTCGAAAATTCATCGTTGCCATCATTAAGAGCCATTGTTCTCATAATCTCAGTACCGAGTTCTACCTTAAGTCTGGGTGTTCCATTCCATCATCAATGATAAAGTGTGCTGAAACTTACTTTGGAATTAGATGATTTATCATAATTTACTAGCTAATCTGTCAGATATGCTAAGGAATGAGACAGAGAAAAGGAATCGTATGTCTACACAACATCTTACCTACGTAAGTCGCAAGAATTAATTAAAAACTATTTTCGCGCCATTTTCCTATAAATTTATTTATTTTTATCTAAAATTAATAGCAGTTGAAGGTTGTGTAAACGTGTACGTAGGTAATGCGAATTTTATGTGTACCTAACAATATTTTTAATATATTTAATAGAAATAGAAATATAGAAATAGAAATAGAAATATCTTTATTTATGTAGGCTCCACAAATGCACTTATGAATAGACTATAATCATAATTATATTATTTATAGTTAACCGTCTTTTAAAAATTATTATAGTATTTATAGTTAACCGTCGAGCCCGAGCTCACAGGTCAAAACGAGATGGCGAGGGTAGACTTGAGCAGTGAAACAGTCAAAACTTCCCGACTACTCTAATTTGGGAAGGCGATGGTAGAATGAATGGTCCCTGGCTTAGGTAGCAGCTTATATACAAATTTTTAGTCCGAGATTTCTCACGGTCACCTTGAACGCAACAATGTGTCATATCTAAGGTGGTAAAACTGATATAATTAATATGAAACTCTAGAGACATAGCGGGTCACGCCATGTCGAATTTCATTATCGGCAAAGTAGCACGATTTACGACTTTAGAATTTATGCAAAGCCTATGAGCGGGTACGTCGAAACTAATACTTTGTAATACTTTATAGTTAATCCGAACTAATGTAGAAAGGTACACATAACATATATATATGTTGTACATAAATATATTGTTTGAAAAAAATAAATAAACTTAATTAAATTGCGGGTTTTTCAAGATAAAATCAGTTTTTAACAGCGTACGTAATTTGTTGGAACAATATCTTGCATTCATTCATTTTATAAGTAGTCTATACATTGTTAACGGTTGGTTCATGACACTTAAGAGGCACAGCTGTAACCGTATCAGTATGATTTATAGGGGCCTCAAAGTTTCAAAATATTAGAAATGTAAAGTGCCTCTTACCATATTTGAGTTGGGGCCCACGTATTTCGTATATTTTGCGAACAATAGGGATGATGACTGCGTTAAAAAAAACTATAATTTTATTTAGTCCATCAGTTAGAATATACAAAAATACTAAACCAATATTTTTTGATTTATCAAATTAACAATCAATCACAAAGATAAAGAGCATCAAAGTTTTGGAGTGGGGGCTTGCGTTACTTCACTATTTAGTAAAAAATTACGAAAGTGTGACGCCAAGAGCAACTTGAATGCATTGTATCTTCGTCAATGTTTGTTTGACAAATAAATATAAAAATACGTATTCAATATTTTTATATAATCTAACTGACTGAACAGAATTTTTTAGTCACATTATTTTGTATAATATCTTTCGAGCACTTACAAAATAGCTCCCGCAACGTCACAGTTCCAAATAAAACTAGATTCGAATGAAAAATGGGGGGATCAGAGAAAGTTCTCGAAATAAACTAACTTCGAGGAGGAATTGGGGAAATGTATGTTTGAATGTGACGGCTATAATTAGCACTCAGAGTTCCCTTATATATTGTTTAAAAAGCCATTGTTCTCAATGCATACTATGTTCGAATTTTTCCAATTTCCTTGTGACAATAGATATATCGCACAATCGTAGACATTAGTTGCTGAGCACTTTGAACCTTATTCGAAAAATTTTATACAGTTGTATTTTTAAGTCACATGTTGGTCTGGGACCTAAAAATAATGTAGGTACCAACTGCATGCCTTGCTTAGCATGCCGTAAAAGGTGACTGATGGTATCGGGTTTTGGGTATGTGACTAAGTAGGCGACGAGCTAGCCACTTATCACTCCTTTTTCATAGCTCTCCAACCATCCACTGTCCCATGTTGGACTGGGACTTAAAAATAATATGCCAACTGTGGTTCTTGCCTAGCATGTCGTAAAAGGCGAATAATGGTATATCGAGTTTTGGCTGTGTGATTGTGTAGGCGACAGGTTAGCCGCTTGTCACTGCTTTTTCACAATGTTCCATCTAACCCAGCCCGGCTTTATTTTTGGCTGAATGTGGTTGAAGAGGCATGCTGCCTCTTTGAGTCTGCCTACTGTCAGTCAGTCTGCCTGATTATATGTTATGCCTCACAGATGAAAATAGATTTGAAAAAGTATGGAAAATCCAAAAGTAATTATAGGATGATTACAGGAACTTGGAGATACTATGCGCCCCCCCCCCCCCCCCCCGGTCCCTGGTTGGGGGACCAGGGGTCCGGCCCGGTCCCGTCAGAGGGCCTCCCAAAAGATACCTTGCCCACATTAAGTTTAGGTATTGCGCCGCCACTGTATGTACCTGATATATAAAAAGTGACTTAGTGACCTAGGTACACATTTGTTCTACAAAAGCCTTCGAATGCTGATCCACTCGAGTCCACCATTCCTTGCTCTTCACCATATCACCCTTCGGTGAACCCTTCATAGTGCCTTGAAGACCTATCACATACACACACCATTAGTCGCTTGTCACGACAGATAGGCAAGGAACTCAGTTGACACATTCTTTTTGAGTGTCGGATCAACATTGAAAAAGTTATTCAGCCTTTAAATAAGATCTATGAGATATGCTATGAATTTTGGTGTAGGTAACTCTCAGATACCTTCAACATTCATACCAAATTCCTGTACCAATTAAACTTAAGACTTGGAAATGTTAACAAAAAACAGAATAGCCACGAAAATGACACGGATCCGACAAGTGGACAGTAATATGCGCCTGTCAGAATAATTACCGCAATACAACTCAGCAACTCCGCTTTGCCAACTAACTTTAATACAGCTTCAAAAGCTTCAATAACTAAGCTGGAAGCTGAATTCTGAATAACTGAGCCATTAATTACCTCTCCAGTGTCCGCAGACGGTCGTCCTCTTATTTGTATGCAAATGTGCGGTGCATTCGTCTCAAAATTACATGCAATATGGTCATGTCCACAAAATGCCACGGTACTGTGCTCTTTAAATGTCTAGAAGTGACATTCGAGTGCATATTCGATTAAGACACATGCTGGGACAAATTGTATCATGACTACCTACTATCAGATATTTAATATTACGTCTGAGTGCACTGCAATTTTAATCTTCATACTTCTCTATCTACTGACACAGTAAACTCCCTAGCGGTATGTCCCGTCCTTAGCCAGGGTCCGCTTAGACAAAAAATATAATAATTACAATAGGTTTTTCACTCTCATTGTCTGGTGAGACGGACACCCGACATGACTGGAAAGGGGTCAGGCGCAGGACCAACGGCTTGAGATGCTTTCAAAGGCACGGGAGTAATTAAACGATTACTCAGTAACAGTCCGGATTGAGAAAGTTGGCGAACTTTCTGACTCCGGACTGTTACTGAGAAATTTCAATATTATAATACACAGCCCGGCCCGACCCGGGACATATACCTGGGACCTCCTGGTCCTTAGGCGGCGCTTCTGTCTCCCCCCTTTAGACCAATGGCCCAAATCCTTAAATCTAAGCTACCAAGCTACCACCGCCCTTACCTAAAATGGATAAACATAGGTACCATACATGCTATCACACCCACAGACGAGTAGGTGGAACCAAAATAGCATTAAGCACAATTGCATACATATCATTCAAATCCATCCAGTAATATCGGAGCCTATTCAATGCAAACAAACAATTAAATATTTCTTCTTCATAATATTAGTATAGAAAAAAAAAGTGACAATAGCTAACTTGCCGGCTACACAATCACAAACTCAACACTCTTATACACCATCAGTCGTCTTTTACAACAACCTGGTGAAGAAATGCATCAACAGCATGGCACATTTTTTAGTCCCAGACCAAGGGACTTGCCACGTCTAGAACCGTAAGCCCACGTAGCTCAGAGGCGGGCGGGATTCATTTGGTTTTCATGAAGTAACTCCTCATTTGTATGGACATCATGAGTACGGACAAAATGCCTGGTGACAACCCCGAGAGGCTTATTAAAATCCTGGAACCGACTGACTGTGTTCCATTAAGTTTCAATTGCCTGGGAAAGATGCCACAAAAGGTTACCTGTTGTATTAACCTTTTGATCTGCAAATGAATCCAACGTTGCATTGTGATCATGCAGTACTGGAATCTTGCTTTGCATTATTAATTTAAATATGTTAGTATATAAATTTTTTTGTAAAAATATTTAACTCATTGTTCTGAGGAATAAATTTAAAAGATTTATGAAAATCTGACTAACTGCTGATCTGACCTTCGTTACAAATCCAAAGTTGTTTGAATTTGCAGGTTTCATCACGATGTTTTCCCTCACCGCCAAGCTAGTGGTATAAATACGCACATAGATATGAAAAATCCGGAGGTACGTACTCGGGTTTGAACCTGCGCCCTTGGGAATGAGGCGCGTGTTCTTACCATTGAGCTAAGCGCTCCTCTTTTTACTACTTGAGTATGGAAAGGAAAAAAAAATTGCTTATTTCCAAAAATCCTTTAAAACCATTTCCTTAGAATAATAAAGTTAAATAAGTAGGTATGTGGTTTCTTATAAACTAAATATAACCTTATATATTTTGACGCCCACAGTTAACAAAGGCATAGGCAAAGTCCAAGTCCAAAAAATATGGCTTACATGGAAAACTGTGTTAAGTAGTCCTATGTTGGTCTGGGACTTAAAAAATAATGTGCCAACAATGTTTTTATACTTGCATCTCGTAGGTCTGAGAATAGGTTGTTATGTATATTTCATACCCCTATGTGATAAGGGTGGTCCACCACAAGGCTATACTTGTGAACGGCTTTACCGATTTCGCTAATTATTTTTTAGTTGTTGGTGACAGAAAAGTTGTATTTGTTATTGTAAAGTAAAGGTTCACATACAGGAAAAAATAAAAAAGATGCGCGGATAAAAAAAAAATGGTAATTGAAAATCCGAGAACGGGGCGTTACGAAGTGCGCCGGGTCAGCTAGTAGTTCTATCTAGACGCGCGGTAGCGTGTCAAGCCAAGTTCAAGTAACAGAACCGACGAGCAGCACCGTGTGTAATATTACACGAACCATTTGGACCCACTTTTGACCTCATAACTCAAAAACTATTTCACTAGCCAACTATGAAAACTAGCCAAGTCAGACCTTAGGCTATGATATATTATTCTAAGTTATAAGAAGAAATGATATTTTACGTTGTTATAAATAAATTTCAGGACTGACCATTGAACTTAGCACCCATTTAGATCTCACTTCTTTTGTCGTTGAAGTCAACAACCAAGGCATATCATAATATCGAACTTGGCTCTCATTTCACATTTATGTTTTGATGGGATATAATACAAGATATAATATACATGTCAATAGCTTATTAACGGTATTTCTTCCCTCACCGCCGAGCTAGTGGTATAAATAAATTTGAAAAAGCCAGAAAACACGTCCTCTGGTTTGAACCCACAGCACTCACAGGTGAGACACATAATAATTATATTAATAAATATCAGACTACATCACGTACATTAATCTGATTCCGAGGTAAGTAGCTTGTGTTACAGATATCAGAACTAAAATTGGTATTACAAATATATACTTAAATATATTTAATATCAACACCCAACCACAGAACAAATACAAGTATTCATCACACGAATGTTTGTCCTGTGTGGGTATCGAACCCTTGGCGCATGAGGCAGGGTCACTACCAAATGCGCCATTAAGCTAGTCAAGTCATGTCCCACATGTCCTTATCATTTAGCTACCATCTAGTAGTTAACGAAAACTTTACATATTATATTATCATGGAAAATGGTTAACGCCACAGTCTAATAGATGCTTGTTAACTTAATCTAGTTTAAAGTTTAACTGCCGTTAAAAGCTAAAAGCTTATTTCTGACCCATTTTTGAGCTGAATGCTTCAAAAATTAGAACCATTAGAAACTTTCGCTTTAACGTTCTGCGAGATATTCTGAAAAGCATCAAAATGATTTTCTAACTTCAAAAAATTTTATAACGAGTTTTGTATCATAAGCTATGAAGTCGAAGCTTTTTGAAAACAATTGGAAAAAAACGTGCACTGGTGATACGTAATATGAAGATTGTAGAGTGTAGGCTCGTGCGTGTGTGCGGCGCTGGTTCAGAATCTGGCTGTCTCTGTATTTTTTTGGGTTCGAATCCCGCTAGGGGCAAATGTTTCTTGTGATGAACATGGACTTTTGTAATAATGTCCTCCTAAGCGATATCGGTCACTTAGACGATTAGCTATCTGCGCAGGAGATATTATAGTGCACAAGTGTGTGCGCAAACACAGGTGCACTCTGTATTCCTTCACTCTTATAGTCCGGTGAGACGGCAATTCGACATGACCGGAGAGAGGCCAGGCGCAGTACTAACGTCTTAACGTGCTTTCCGAGGCACGGGAGTGATTATACCGCCAATTTCCTGACTCCGGACTGTTACTGAGTAATTTCAGTATTGAAATAACCAGCCACAAAGTTTTAGCCCGATCCGACTGCCTCGTTGGTCTAGTGGAAGCATGCACCGCCTAAGGACCAAGAGGTCAAGGGTTCCATATTATTATAATTGCGATGCGTTATCAACTTCACCAACAAAAGGGCCAAGTTCGGTAGACAATTCTGAAATTTATCGAACCCCAATATTTGACTTGATTAGTATTTACAAATAAGTCCTTGCGCTCTTGTTTTATTAGTCATTGCGTGCATAACACGCTCACATGTGTCTTGATAAAACTATAATGATAGTAAATAAATAAATAAATTCTTCAGGCTGACACACCAATTCCCTAGTCCCAAACTAAGCATATGCTATGGATACTAGGTGAACGGATAGACATACTTAAATACGTTTATAAACAACCATGACTCGAGCACAAACGTCCATGTTCATCACACGAAACATTTGCTCCTAGCGGGATTTGAACCCGCGACCCTTGGATTCGTGGCCAGGGTCTCTGACCACTCAACCAACGGGCCAGATAGAAAGGGCCATAGTGTATGCACACAAATAGTCCTGAACTTATATTTCACACTTACAAGTGTAAAAGAGGTTTAAGTTGGTCCCACGACCCGCTCGTGACAAGTGTCTTGTAACTTCTCAATAAATCCAGACACCCGCGTTCGACCCTGCAAGGGGACACCATTATCATTTTTGTCACATATCTTTGTAAGAAAATACCCGGAAGGCACCTCTTGCATTCCGACAATTGAAGATAGACATTCCATTCAAAATGTGGATTTTAGGATTTTAACTGGCCTAAAAATGATGAATTGAATGAATGAGATAAGCAGATCAGTTACATACACATATATATCACCACGGCCGCAATCCCCGAAGGGGTAGGCAGGTAAGGAGCTAAAAGCTCAAACCACATACAGCCAAAAATAGGAGATGGATGAGTTTAACAAATAAAATGCTTTATTTCAAGTTCAAAACTTGTTAATGATCAACACATTAACAATAATTAACAACTGTATTCCTTGCCTAGTATGTCGTAAAAGGCTTCTAATGGTATATCGGGTTTTGGGTGTGTCATTGTGTAGGCGATAGTGATGGTTTATATGAAAACGCAGCACCTTTTAAAAGTCGGTCGAAAAGATGTTTGTCTCGTTGTAACTAGGTTACACGAACGAACGGTATCAGATTACGTCGATAAAGTACAAAAACCCAAAATCATGGCTAATGACGCAAGGACACGCCGTAGAATTTGTCTTTCTCGACTTACGACCATTTATCAACAAACGTCACGGTGTGTTAACACATATTTTTTATAGAAACATAGTTTCTGAAACTCGGGTGGTAAGGGGTATTTTCGTGTGAACGTAGAAAAAATGGAGTAAAGGCCGTTGCTTTCCACGGGTGTACGACCGTCACGGCTTGCAGTTTTTAAGACTGAGGGAAAATATTTTTATCCGGAGTTTCGAGGCTTCATAAAAGGAATGATGGTAAGTACCATACATAGGTAAATCCAAGACATATTTTATTAAATATTAGCAGGACCCCGCGGTTTCACGCGCGTAGTTGCTGTTCCCGTGGGAATACGGGGATGTAATATAGCCTATGTTACTCGCTGATAGCTTTCCATTGGTGACAAAAATGTTCATGTCGTGCGAATAGTTTTGGAGCCTATTCAATGCAAAGTTCGTCAAATTAAAGTGGTGTTATCAATCGCATTAATCCGCTAATCTAGGTTTAAAGTTCTTTATTTTTTTGTAAGATTACCAAAATACATTATGTATTAACATTAACATTTTGTTGGACAAAAACAAAGAAGAAAACCAGAATTATACGTTTAAGTAATTTCGAAACTTGATACTAGATACCATAATTATAACAGATCGCATAAAAACATAGTATAAATATGAGGACGGTCGGTCTAAATATCTAGTCTTAACAATTGATTAACCTGAAAGCACTTCAAATGAATTGTGGGTTTGAACATTTTATCGATTTGCCATAATGCGATTTTGAGGGAGCAAGGGCGACGGGCGGTAGCACAAAGGCTACAAATCACTTGCCGAAGTCGCCCTACGGGGGCTACAGGTGAGGGCTGATCGATGGCTTCCTTGCGGAACCTTCGGGTAAGCCGCAAGGAATTTAGATAAAAAGCGCCATGAGAGTAATGGTCGTACATTGCCCGACTTGTATTAATACTATTTATTGCTCAATGTTGGTCTGGGACTTGTAGGACTGAGCGGTGGTAGCTCAATGGTAAGGACACGCACCTCTTAGCCGAGGAGTGCGGGTTTAATCCAGGGCACGTACCTCTGGATTTTTCAAGTTTATGTACGTATTTATACCACTAGCTCGACGGTGAAGGAAAACATCGTGATGAAACCTGCAAATTCAGACAACTTTGGATTTGTCACCATGATCCATAAATTGTCTGGGTCCCCTATCTTAGGTTACGAAGGTCAGATCGGCAGTCGCTTCAATGTAATTACCAGACACGCTAAATCCTGGATCATGGTCTAAGCGGACCCCGTCTAAGCACGGGACATAACGCTAGGAAGATGATGTTGATCTGGGACTTAAAATAATGTATCAACCGTGTTCCTCGCCTAGCATGTCATAAAAATCAACTAATTGTATATCATATATAAAGGATTTGGGTATGTGATTGACAATCAATCAATCAATGATTGTGTAGGCGACGAGCTAGCCACTTGTCACTACTTTATCATAATTTTCCATCTGAACCAGCCCGGTTTTATTTTTAACTGAATGTGATTAAGTGGGCTTGCTACCTCTTTGAATCTGCCTATCCCGTCAGGGATTGTGGGCGTGAAGTTAAGTATGTATGTATGTACCACTGTTGATACTGACATCCATGACACAAGTGCTCGAGCTACTTACCTCGGAGTCAGATCAATGTATGTGATGTAGTCTATATATATTTATTTACTTACGGTGATCGCCGATGTGATAATGACATCATTCATGATTTTATATGATATATCATTCATGTCCTCCCTATGGTCGTTACTGGCAAAAAACTTAACACAACAGCTTCTGATCCAACACTCGTACGGTGTATGACACCCTTATTTGCTACGGTGGATCTTCCGTAAAATTCTTACGCATTTTAAAATCACGCATTTCCCATGGGCGGATGTGAACGGCACCCATCGATCAAACGTCACGTGCTCTGAGGGCTCTTTGAGCCTCTCCGTGATGTCTATTACTTTCTAAAGCCACGTTATGGGGTTAACCCCATATCAAGGGGAGGGAATTGATTTCCTTGTTTATGACAGACCGGTCTGGTAGGCACGTTTAACCGACGAGTGTATAAAAAGACTTATGAATGTAGAAGAAGCGAAAGGCGTATCAGGATCGTAGCAAATGGAAGGATGTGATCTTTGCCTACCCCCATGGGAAAATATTAATAATAGTATCGATAGCCCTATCGATACTATCGATAGGTCTATCGATACTATAAATAGGTCTACTATCGATAGGTCTATCGATATTATAGATGATTTCCGAGGTCAACTATCGATAGTAAAACTATCAATAGTTCGGCAACACTAATTGTGTTGGACCTAGCTGGATTGCTTGCTCCAGCATCCCAGTCTCTAGTGGGGATTGAAATCCAGCGGTATTGGACCAGTACATGTCACTAGATCCAGCAGCCAGTACAATTTTAGCATAGCTGGATTGCTTGCTCCAGCGTTCCCTATTGCCCATTATTTAATCATTACATATGTAACAGTCGCTACAATAAAAACCAGACTTGCTAATCCAGGTTCATAGTAAAAGTGGGTCTTAATTGGGAATGAAATATAACATAAGTAAAGAATAATAAATAAACAAATAAATATACTCACCATAGCTTCTCAATTCATTCTCGATTGCATCATCTATGTGCGTAGAAACATAGATGAATTTCATGAAAAATCGCATATTCATAGTCTTAATACCTACACGAAATAAACACAAACTTGCCGTCCCAAAACTCAGACTTGGTAAGATAAGTAGCTCATTTGTGGGCCTAAGCATAAAAATATTTAATAAATTGCCAGAAAATGTAATTGAATTTACCTATAAATAAATTTAAGATTTTTATTAAATCATGTTTAATGATAAAGGGTTACTACAAAGTAGAATATTATTTAAATGACAAAAATATTTGGACAAGATAGTCTGCTCGCATGCACAGTGAAATTTATATTTTCAACTAGCTGTGCCAGCGGTGTCACCCGCGTTTATGGTTAATATTATAAAGACTATTTCCGTCATACATGATTTCTATGTAACTTTAACCATTAAGGCTGCACACGCGACGGAAGCTTAAAAAATGGAGTAACTTCTCCCGTTTTCCTAACATTTCCCTTTACTACTCTGCTCCTATTTATTGTAGCGTGATGAAAAGTATACTATAACCTGCCCAGGAGTATGAAGAATAATTGTACCAAGTTTCGTTAAAATCCGTCGAGTAGTTTTTGTTTCTATAAGGAACATACAGACAGACAGACAGACAAAAATTTTACTGATTGCATTTTTGGCATCAGTATTGATCACTAATCACCCCCTGATAGTTATTTTGAAAATATATTTCATGTACAGAATTGACCTCTCTACAGATTTATTATAAGTATAGATTTATAATGACACTAAATAAGATATTAATGTACATATGAACGTATTTAAAAAAGGCCATCTGTTGAGTTTCTTGCGGCACCTCTTCTCAGCAGGCCATTCACGTCGAAGTGCTGGTAGAGCAAAAAAATGTTTGACGTGCAAAAGAATTTGTTAAGAATCCACTTACAAAATAAATTATTTCATTTCATTTCATTTCATTTCAACGCCAGAATATTTCATTCCCAATTAAGATGATATATATATATACCATGTATACTTTACTTACACATATGTACTGGTTTAAATGTATCCTCGTGGAGCTCAAAGGAGCTCAAAAAAGTCGTAAAACAAATCTTGATTGCACAAAGAAGAAATGTGCACAGGGTCCCCCGTCGAAACGTATTGGAAACTAACTCATCGAAATCACAATACATCCCGTAAGGTTTCCTATAAAGGAAAGTACCTACCATTTGTCACAGTACCTACAACGTCAAGTTTACGGCCGGATTCTATAGACTAGGATGCCATCGTATGATTTGAGCGTTTTTTAATATTGAGTCCATATTGAAATTATACTTGCTTCTTTTTCATAACGTTATTTGACAGGCCCGTTGGTTGAGTTGCCAGAGACCCTGGCCAAGAAACTAAGGGTCGTGGGTTCGAATCCCGCCGGGGGAAAATGTTTCGCGTAATGAACATCAACATTTAAGGAGTCATGGATGTTTATAAACGTATTTATATATGTATATCCATAGGACACGTATGATCTTAGTTTGGAACTAAGGAATTTGTGTCAGTCTGGAGAATTTATTATTATTATTACTGATTTATCAAAAAGCAAGGAGTTGATGGTACACAATTGTGTACCATAAAAGTTTTGTCTGGTATAATTTGCCTTGGGATCCCGGACTACAACGTCAAACCGCGGTCAATGAGACAGGCCCTCTTCAGAATAACAAACGAACCCCCGCAACGCCTCCTTGACGATTCAATCCTGTAAAAGCCCCCCATTTTCCCTCGGAACGTTTTTTTAAAAGGCTTGTAAAAAGAATGAATGGAATCGGCTTAGTCTATTTATGCATTGAATTGGTATTGATTGTACATTTGGTGTGAAATTCTGGAGTTATGTCTTGAGGAATTACAAGGAAAATACCGTTACTCAATAAGCGGATGAAGAATATTGCATTAGGTAAAAGGATTCTTTAGGAAGAAGGAAGAATAATTAGGAAGAAGACCAATTGTACTATGAAAATAGGACATTTTATAGTGCCTACTTGTATACATTTAATATTATTAATTTATCCTCCTAATCGTTTTTGGTCACGGCGGCCGATCTTAACGAGGATTAGTCCACTGCGCAGGAGATATTTTAATGCACAAGTGTCTGCGCAATCACACGTGCACTCTCTGTTTCTGCACTCCCATAGTCCGGTGAGACGGCAACCCGACATGATCGGTGAGAGATCAGGCGCAGGACCAACGGCTTAACGAGGCAGGAGGGTGACTTAACTGCCAACTTCCTGACCCCGGGCTATTATTAAGTAAATTTAATATTGAAAAATTTAGCCAAAATTTTTTGGCTCGCCAAAAATCCATGACCGACTTGGTCTTGGTCCTTAGGTGGCGCATACTACTACTAGACCAGTAATATTATTGCATCATTAATTATGCAGTATAATAATCATTGCACACAAGAGCATTGCACCGTGATTTGAACACGGCACTATTCCTTTATTTATAACATTCCATCATAATAACATATCGCGTTTTATACAGTACGAAAATGAATATGGGTGTTAAAGAAGCGAGTGAGATGTGTAAGGGCCATGCCCATAGATTTAGTCAAAAAATTCTAAATCTATGGCCATGCCATATGTCGTTCGGTTCTGTCTGCCTACCCCGCTAGGGAAGTGACGTGAAGTTTTGATTAGTATTACAACTCACTTTCTGTTCATCAGCAAATTTTTGTTTTTTTTTTTTTATAAATAACGCACAAGATCACATTCATTGATCTGACTCCGAGGTAAGTAGCTTAAGCACTTGTGTTACGGATATCAAATTCAACAATGGTATTACAAATATCTATATACTTAAATATTGGATATTACCATGCAGAAATGCGTTTATATATGCATACTCCTCCGTCCGCATAATTCTCATAAAAAGGGCTAACCCTTTTTCGCTTTACGTATTAATATATAGATTACCTAACACGTTAAATAGATAGGTAACAAACAATTTAGAAGGCGGCTCCAAAGAAGTTTGACTTCCAAACTGTAATGGAGTCTTGAATAGCATTCACTCCTGTCGATAATGTGCCGTAATTAATCATCCATACAAAATGATGGATGACGCAAAAGAACTCGGTAAACAAGCCACAGGAGGATTTTTGATGAATTCCGTGAGTTCACGCCGAGATATCGTTGAAGATTTTGGCTGGGAGGGGGTAAACAATGGGGGGGAATGATATGACGCCGATAGGAGAGTCCCGGGACAGCTGACTAGTTACCTAGCTTATTAGTTACCTACTTATCCTACTAATATTATAAACGCGAAAGTTTGTGTGGATGTTTGTTACTCTTTCACGCAAAAACTACTGAATGGATTTTAATGATACTTTACAAATCATATAGCTTATACACCTGAATAACATATAGGCTATGTTCTATCGATGTACCACGCGAGCAAAGCTGCGGGCAGAAGATAATATTACAGATGAAAAAATAACTCCAATATTCACGCTTAACGCACTTGACTTATTGTAATGACATTTAACAGAGTCTGAAGAGCAAAAAGCTCTGAAAAAGTAGTGACTAGCTCGTTGCTAGGCAACACAGTTGGCACATACATTTATTTGTTAATCCCAGACCAACATGATAGGCTATGTAAATATATAATAACAAATATCAGACTACATTACATGCATTGATCTGACTCCGAGGTAAGTAGCTTAAGCACTTGCGTTACGGATATCACAATCAACAGTGGTATTACAAATATATACTTAAATATTGGATATTAACACCCAGAAACAGAACAAACACAAGTATTCATCAAACGAATATTTGTCCTGGGTGGGGATCGAACCCACAACTCTTGGCGCATGGGGCAGGGTCCCTACCGAATGCGCCATCGAACTTGTCAAACATAATATTAAAGTAAGTATTTTTAAATGTTTTTCTTAATAACGTTAACCTTATTAATTTTCAGAATGTGTCATTTCGTGTCTTCCTGTTTACACAAGCCAAGTTGGTAGACAAAGTTTTATCAAACATTAAGAACTTTATATGTGAAGTAGTCCAAAGCCTAACCTTGCCACAAGTTTCCTCCGAGCAAGGAATGTAAGGATCAGATAAATGTGACTCCAACAATGAAGAGACAATTTGTTCTTCGGTCGCGTTCTAAAGTAATAACTTTAAAGCTTTGTTTGTAGCACATTTGAAAAGTTCTCCGGACAATGGTAGTTGAAGAGTGGAGAGCGCACATCCTCAGCATGTTTAGGTTCCATATTGATTTAAGTACTAGTTCTATCCGCTTTGCTTTACACTGACAAATAAACATACATCATCTTCCTAGCGTCGTGTCCCGTGCTAAGACGGGGTCTGCTTAGACCATGGTCCAGGATTTAGCGAGTCTGGTAATTACATTGTAGCGACTGCTGATCTGACCTTCGTAACCCTAAGATAGGGGAAACAGACAATTGTTGGATCATGGTTACAAATCCAAAGTTGTTTGAATTTGCAGTTTTCATTACGATGTTTTCCCTCACCGTTGAGCTAGTGGTATAAATACGTATATCAACTTGAAAAACCCATAGGTACGTGGCCGGGTTTGAACCCACACTCCTCGGTTAAGAGGCGCGTGTCCTACTATTGAGCTACCACCGCTCTCAAATAATAAATCACAAATAAACATACATACATATCATTACATCTACAACTTCAGAAGGCTGCACTTTGCCTACCAAAGGGCAGTGATAAGTTCTCGAACCACATTCAGTGCAAAAATAGAATTAAGTTGGGTTAGACGGAAAATTGTGAAAAAGTAGTGACGAGTGGCTAGCTCGTCGCCTACACAATCACATACCCAGCACCCAATGCACCAAGATATTAATAAAAATTTAAAACATAATTAAACATGATCATGGGGAAATTTTCATATCCAAATAGAAACTACAGCAGGGTAATCTCCGATGGGGTAGAAAGTGTCAAAGGTACAGCTATTTCTTTAACTAATTTGACAAGAATGATGGATAAAAATTAATGAGAAAACAGATATCTATTGGTTTACGAGTATTGAAGTACAACCAGATACGTAAAATAAATTATATGGATAACGATTAGGCACATGACAAAACATCTTTTTTATTGTTCTGGGATAAGGTCCGACGCCAGTTGCTTAGAATGCTAGCAAGAAAAACTAGCACAAAATAAATAGTTCTTTTTTAACTTATGCCACCAACAACGCAGCGCAGCACCTGATAACTGAAAACTTGTGAAGATAATACAGTTGTAAAAAGTCTAACTGCAGTGAATCCCAGAACAGTCTGAGACAACCGCGCTCAGAAAGAAACCCATTAGCACTTCACGGAGTTTGCGAACAATGACGTAACTGTTGAGAACTGTTCACATGAAAGCTCCAACCGTTGGCTTTAACGTCCGTCAAAATAGACGTTAAAGTCAACAATTCCAGACAATTTTTGGATCATGATTCTATGAACCAAAAATTATCTATATAACGGATAATGATTTTCTATTTCGTTATTATCCGCCATGCTGATTGACGGCTATGGGCGTTACGACGGGTAATGTTGGTCAAACCCTGGTACGATAATCAAGGTTATTTTAATTACACTCAATAATTAGCACTGATGACTGAATTAGGTACTAGGAAACCTAGGAACGCGTGACAGTTTCCAGACGTGTTCACTGCTCGGTGGTCGTACGCAAAGTGAGCTCGCTTCTGCCGGGCACAACGTCGTAGACTCCGTCAAGCGCCGCGTGGTGGCGCTGGCGTTCCAAATAATACACTAGCCGCTTGGTGGTGCCGGCATCGCTTAACGCCGACATATATGTGTCTTGACGGTCTTGTGGTGTAGTATACAGAAGTGTTTAGATGTCGCCGCAATATGCGTATTTTTTTCTAAATACAGAATAAGGATAACGAATTACAGATTAGGAAACATAGACAGATACTTCCTTACCTTTTTTCTTTTTTAGCTTTTTTCCTTAGCTTCCATAGTTTTAATACTAGAAATAAACACAAACTTGTTGTCCTAACCATAGACTCCAGAAGAGTAATTCATTTATTGGTCTTAGTATTAAAATATTTAATAAACTTCCAGAAAGTCTACTAGAATTACCTTCACATAAGTTCAAATTGTGCATTAAAGCGTACTTAATGAATAAGGGCTATTATAAGATTGAAGACTTCCTAAATGATAAGCATATATGTTTAACTTCATAATGAAGTGTTCACCTGCAGTGTTGTTACCTAAAATGCAAAAATGCAAAAATGTACAATTTCGTACTTACTAATAAGTACTTAATAATATATACTTATGATAGATTATTAAGTACGAAATTGTAAATTTTTGCATTTAAAAGAGTAACTATGGAGTTTCTTGCCGGTTTATAATAAGACTATTTATAAGTGCTTTTTTGAAGCCTATATAAATAAAGAAAATTTGAATTTGAATTTTCCCTTAAAATTTGTGAAAACCAACCTACACTCGACCTTAGCTCGACCTTTCCTCGATTTTTTTTTAAGTCGCAAAATAATTATCCGATTGCTGAAGAACAAAAACCAGTAACAGTGTTACTGCACAGCGCTCTCAAGTTTTTAATTATAGAAGCGAGATATATCGGAGTACAGTATTGGAACTATGCCATTTAATTTTTGTATTAGGCGGAACGTGTGCAGCGATTTCCCGGGGGAGGAAGAATGTGCTGACGTTGTTGTTTTTAAATACAAAGTTGAATTCTGTATTTAGAGTTCCGTAGGTCAAATGGGAAAACGGGTCTTCGGGGGATCGCTTTATAGTCCGTTATATTCTGTTTTCTCTCGGTACAGAAAGCAAATAGCTTAGCTTGTATGAAAAGGATCATGAATATTGAAGAGGCGAGTGAGGTGTGTAAGGATCGTGCCATATCATATGGCGTTCGGTTCTCTCTGCCTACCCCGCTGAAGTTTAGTTAGTTAGTTAGAAAGCAAATATATGGTTTTACTTATGGATTTAGTGTTGCGTAAACCCTCAAGTATCGAGTACAGAAATCTAGGCCACGGCAGTGTTCTTGACAGGACTAATCAACATATGTTTTGAGATCATTTGTCTTCACGACAACCCAATTATAACAACGCGTAAGTTTGAAATTGAATCATATACAACCTTATTTTTTTGGATATACGAAACCTGAACCGTTTGTACGGAATCGTTACTAGAATCTTTTTTATACCATGTTATATTTTGACAAAATTATATTAATACTTATATATAAGGTAAACCATACTAAAACGGTGTCACGCGGTACAAGTCGGCTAAAGCGACGCACGCGCACTGTACGGTCACCATGCTAACGCGAGAAAAACGAGACAGCAAAAAAAGAAAATATACGTTTCGGTTTTCGTATATACTAAAACTAGCTACTGCCCGCGGCTTTGCTCGCGTGGTACATCGATAAAACATAGCCTGTATGTTATTCGAATGTATGTATAAGCTATAATATTGTAAAGTTTTATTAAAAGCCATTCGGTGGTTTTTGCGTGAAAGTGTGACAAGCCTCAGCAGGAGATATTATAGTGCACAAGTGTGTGCGCAAGCACAGGCGCACACTGGAGGAATACCTTCACTCTCATAGTCCGGTGAGACGGCAGTTCGACATAACCGGTGAGAGGTCAGGCGCAAGACCAACGGTTAAACGTGCTTTCTGAGGCACGGGGATGATTAAGCCGCCAACTTCCTGACTCCGGGCTGTTACTGAGTAATTTGACAGGCCCGTTGGTCGAGCGGTCAGAGATCCTGGCCACGAAGCCAAGCGTCGCGGATTCGAATCCCGCTAGGGGCAAATGTTTCGTGTGATGAACATGGACATTTGTACTCGAGTCATGGATGTTTATAAACGTATTTAAGTATGTTTATCCGTTCACCTAGTATCCATAGCACAAGTTTATAAGCTTAGGTTGGAACTAGAGAATTGGTGTGTCAGTCTGGAGATTTTTTTTTAAATTTAATTTCAATATTGAAATACCCACCATCAAATTTTTGTCCCGACCCGGGATTTGGACCCGGGACCAGGTCTTTAGGCGGCATGCTACCACTAGACCAACGAGGCAGTCAATGCGTTTATAAAATAAGTAGGATGAACTTTGTATACAATACATATATACCTACTTTGACACAGCTCCTCTCAAATTAGTGTTGCCCAAAGCAAGACTCTTGCAGCGGTCTTGCACGTCGTCATCTTGCAGATTTAGTCTTGTTCTTGCTTAAATGTTGCTTGTTGCTTGGTCTTAACACAGGACCAAGCGACAAGCAACATTTGATCAAGAACAAGATTGAGTCTGCAAGATAACGGCATGCAAGACCGCCGCAAGAGTCTTGCTTTGGGCAACACTATCTCAAATACTAAATTAACTTACACAGTCATACACAGTGTCAGTCTACTAAGATTAAACTACTAATGAGTTCTTAAAATACTTAAACTCTCCCTTGAAATGAGAACATTTCACGAAGTTTTCTCAACTTGGCTTTAAACGAGTTACGATGCCAAGTGGATCTTATTTACAATATATTCATATAAAATTAACTTAACATTCGAAGCATACTTCATTAGTTTAGTCATTTTATGAGGATAAAGAAACAATTAGTTAACAAGTTTCCTACAAATGTCATTGTCATCATCATCGTAGTTTTATGTACCATTGCTTATACAGGGTCCGGGCCATGGTCCATGACCCAGGATTTAGCGAGTCTGGTAATTACATAGAAGCGACTGCCGATCTGACCTTTGTAATACTAAAATAGGAGAACTAGACAATTTTTGGATCATGGCTACAAATCCAAATTTGTATGAATATGCAGGTATCATCACGATGTTTTCCCTCAGCGCCGAGCTTCTAGTAACTACAAATATGTACATAGTGCCATCCACGTGCTCGGATTTGAACCCGAACACCTCGGTTATCAGGAGCCATACCATTGAGCTACCGGTCGGAGCTAGCAGTCGTAGAACCGCTCTACAAATGTAATTTTGTCATATCATAATGTATGTGATGAGCTAGCCACTTGTCACTGCTTTTCAGTTTTCGATATAATCTCGATGTTCGATAGACCCATTGGTTTTTTTTTTTTTTTAATTGGGGTAACTCCCACGAGCCGTCACCCTCTACTCGGGGAAGCAGAGGGCGGTGTGTCGGACTCGAACCGACTAAAACCCCAACGTGGCCTCCAGCGGCGCAGTTCCGGAGGAGCCTGTATCCCCACTGTCGGGACTATACGACTGCTCCTCCGGTGATGCGCGTGCCGCGCTACGCGGCCCACCTCGCGCGGCGGTAGTCGATGCTGTGCAGCCCACGACAACAGTCGTCGGATACACAGCACCGAGCACGCGCGCGCGTCGAGACATGCCAGGCCACCCAGCATGTCTCAACCACTCCGCCCAGGATTCAGACGCCGATCATCCCCGTGCCCGGCGTCGTGGGCCCACTCTCGCGCTGTGCCCTCTGCTAAGCCAGAGGGGCACGCGGAGAGCGCCTCGTCGAAGGGGCCGCCTTCCGCCCGGCGACCCAGATTGAGAGCTTAACCCTGTCGTCGCAGAGGGAGAGCATCGAGACGCTCAATCCCTCTGCGACCCACCACAGCGCGACTCAGCGCGCCCCTGTCGGGCTGCCGAGGATAGGGAGGCGAGCAACGACAACACTCAGCTCCTCCTCTTCCTCGGCAACCCTGGTCCGGCCGCAGTGGGTCTACAGCCGGACCGCCGCAACTGCCCGGTAGCAAGTCGTACAGTTGCGGCTCACCTCGGGGTCCTTCTTCGCTTCAGCCCTGCCATGTCAGGGCCTACTAAGCCCCCCCGGTACGACAAACCGAGGACCCCGGCGGGGGGGATGTTCGATAGACCCGATGATAGGGTATTAACTATGCTCAAATATCATACAATATTTTTTTACTGCACACTAAAGCTGAGACACCGGTCAAATATTTTCATTCGAAGAATCGTGTAAAATAAATAAATAAATTCTTCAGACTGACACACCAATTCCCTAGTCCCAAACTAAGCTTATAAGCTTATGCTGTGTATACTAGGTGAACGGTTTGACATTAAATACGTTTATTAAACATCCATGACTCGAGTACAAATATCCATGTTCATCACACGAAATATTTGCCCCTAGCGGAATTGGAACCCGTGACCCTTGGTTTTGTGGTTTCTCTGACCACTCGACCAACGGGCCAATTACAATGGTATTTCAAAAACTCACGAAGTTACAAGCATTTTGTGTTGTCGCCTTGTATGATTAGCGCCGTTTGTGCAGGTGACTTCTGACAAGCGATGCACTTGATCTAAACAGTTTTTAGTTAAGTGTAACTTTATATAAGGTTTTGTAAATATATTACGGTTTTGGGTATGTGATTGTGTAGGCGACGAGCTAGCCTCTTGTCACTACTTTCTCACAATTTTCCATCTAACCCAGTCCATTGTCCCATGTCGGTCTGGGACTTAAAAAAGAATTTGCCAACTGTGTTGCTTGCCAAGCATGACGTAGAAGGCGACTAATGGTATATGGGGTTTTGGGTTTCTGATTGTGTGGGCGATGAGCTAGCCACATGTCAGTACTTTTTCACAATTTTCCATCTAACCCAGCCCGGCTTTATTTTTGGCTGAATTTGGTTAAAGGAGCTAGCTGCCCCATTGACTCTGCCTACCCTTTCGGGGATTATGGGTGTGATGTTATGTCAGTCATCCTCTTGCCCTTCTCCCAGTTCATCTGGGGGTCGGCGCAGCATGTTGACGGGTGTGATGTAATGTATGTTTGTTAACATATTTTGGTCAAAATATAACATGTTATAAAAACTATTGCAATCGATTCTGTACAAACAGATTTCAGGTATCGTATACACTAAAACAATGTTGTTTATTAACACCCAGACCCATAAGTATTCATCACACGAATTTGTCCCGTATGAGGATCCTCGGATCGTAGGACAGTGTCACTATCAATGCGTCAACGAGCCAGCCAAAAAGAACAAATGTTTACCAGTCCAAACGCAAGACAACTTAACATGTCAAACCGCACTAACTTCGACGGGTGAAGGAAACAACAGCACCTACAAGTCTCACATAGAGAACTTCCCAGAGTTTGTCTTTGCGGACGAGACGTCAACTTGTACGAGTGTTGCCTGTTCAAGTTATTGGAATATATTCACTGGTACTTAAATAATAAATAAATTCGCTAGACTGACACACCAATTCCCTAGTTCCAAACTAAGCATATGCTTGTGCTATGGGTACTAGGTGAACGGATAGACATACTTAAATACGTTTATAAACATCCATGACTCGAGCACAAATGTCCATGTTCATCACACGAAACATTTGCCCCTAGCGGGATTCGAACCCGCGACCCTCGGTTTTGTGGCCAGAGTCTCTGACCACTCGACCAACGGGCCTGTCAAAAAGACTTAAAATCATAGATTTAAGATAGCAAAAGTAATGAATGAATAAACTTTCGCTTATTATGTTTTTACTTATCTCTTTTCCATATGTGCCCAAATACCGAAATACGAACTGACCTAAATAGTTCACCTTAAAATATAGATAGGGCGTAAAAAATAACTGTCCAATGCACGCATGTGTCATGGTGGAGCAGCATATTGGGCGCCGAAAGGCGATTTATTGGACACAATACTATACGCTGTGTTTTTTTAGCCAGACAAGCTGGAGTCGCGAACGGAGAGGTTGCTACAAATATTACAAATGGACTTATAACTATTAAATAATGTTTACTATTTACAATAAACACTAGCAAAAGAAAAACGTAACATAACAAACTAACTTACTAAAGTACTTATCTAGACTTCAACATAAAATCTATCATCTATCAATATATATAAAAATCAATGACACCTTTCGTTGTAATTTTATAACTCAAGAACGGGCTAACCTATCCAAACCAATTGTTTAGACTTTGTTCGGACTATTTAGTAGATGGTTTATGTGAAGTTTGCACAAAATCGTTAGAGCGGTTCTTCATTTATCACATTTTTTGTTACACATGAATTCAATAAATGGCGGATCATTTTGTTAATGGAGTTTTGATGTCAAATTGAAACTTTTTTTAATATTTCACTTTATACGTAGCGAAGCACGTACCGGGCCGCTACTACTCTATAAAAGCTGAAGTTTGTTTGCTTGACTGCGCTAATCTCAGGAACCACTGGTCTGAATTAAAAAAATATTTTTGTGTTGTATAGTTCATTTATCGAGGAAGGCTATAGATTATATACCATTAACCATAAACGCGAGTGAAACCACAGGCACAGCTATTATAAATAAAACTAAGCACTTCTTGCGTAGTTCTCTAACGAACATTAGCTGAATGACATGAAAGTATGAAATTGAATACTTACATACAATTTGTATGTTACATGTATGAATTGCCGTTAAAAAGGTCTGGAATTCGAAAAAATTTACCGTGTTCCTTGTCTAGCATGTCTTTGAAGGCGACTAATGGGTCAAGGGTCTAGGTTTCGAATCCCGCTAGGGACAAATGTTTTTATGATGAATTGGGACATTTATAAGAGACAAAATAATTGCTTATAAAACGTATTTAAGTATTTATATCCGTTACCCTGTATCCATAGTACAAGCTTATAGGCTTAGTTTGGAACTAGGGAATTTTTCAGTCTGGAGATTTATTTACATACATACATACATAAATACATACATACAAACATACATACATACATATATATCACCACGCTCGTAATCTCCGAAGGGGAAAGCAGAATCAAAGGGGCAGCTAACCCCCTTATCCACATTCAGTCCAAAAAAACTGAGCTGGGTTAAATGGAAAATTGTGAAATAGTAGTAACAAGTGGCTAGCTCGTCGACTACTCAATCACACACCCAAAACCCGATATGCTATAAGTCGTATTTTACGACATGCTAGAACACAGTTGGCACATTATTTTTAAGTCCCAGACCATTATAAGACATGAGATTCAGTTATTTATTTAAAAACATACATGGTGTATTATATTTATGTCAGAAAACCTTAAAATTAACAGTTATGACTGTATCAGATCCTAATGTTTTAATTAAGAATTTTTGTATATAGGTAATTGCATTCTACCAAAAAAGTAGCAAATAAGTAGCAGGTGAATAAGTTACATTTAGAATTGGTAGATGATGTATGACAGATACGTAGAACGGAATGATGTGAAGTGCGTAAGGAGGAACGTAGTAGAGTGAGAGAGACGAAAGATATTTGAGAAAGGAAGAAGAGACGAATGGCGGACGACGGATGGTGAAAGACGTGTGCAGAAGAAAATATTTGATTGTGTTACGCTAGAAGAAAAAACTACGAATCAAAATTAAGCCTCGTCTTTCATTTGATTAGAAAGAAAGAAAGAAAGAAATTAACATTTATTGGACGCACAATATTAGAATAAACTGCGGATATATTCTGCAAACCAGATTTCAATCTATTAAAACAGTAGCAAATATAACGTTTTGCGGCTGAATGCATATAACAGATAATAATGAATGAGCTACTGATTGTGATTGTGATTATAAACGCAATGGTGAATTGATTTCGTGTAAAACGTGATTGTTGGACCGACACCGGTTCAACACATCGCCTCATTTGCCTAATGTGTAGGTACTGACTAATACTGTTTTGACCTGATGAGTAGATGAAAGCTAATTTATTGCGATAGTGATATCTCTATGGTTATTAAACTGTGTCATTTTGTTAACAACATGACCACATATGTATAAGTAATTTAAATTATAATAGGCAAGTTGACTCAAAAAAAATAATTAGTCCATTATAGAGATCACAAAAAAATATTGCTCACGTATTTTTTCTTTTGTTCAGCAAACCAAAAATTACGAAGATACAGCGCGTTAAAGGTGCGCGTGACGTCACTTGTTCTGTAGAATTTTAGGAACAAGTGATGTAAAAGCGCCCCACTCCAGATCTTTGAAGCGCTGTATCTTTGTAATTTTTGGTTTGCTGAACAAAAGAAAAAATACGTGAGCAATATTTTTTTGTAATCTCTATAATGGACTAATTATTTTTTTTGAGTCAACTTGCCTATTAGACAGAGCCGTTGGTCGAGTGGTCAGAGACCGTGGCCACGAAACAAGCGTCGCGGGTTCGGATCCCGTTAGGGGCAAATGTATCGTATGATGAACATGGACATTAGTACTCCAGTCATAAATAAATATAAACGTATTTAAATATGACTATCCGTTTACCGAGTATCCATAGCACAAGCTTATAAGCTTAGTGTGGAACTAGGGAATTGGTGTCTGGATTCTGGAGAATTTGTTAAAAATATAATGTATAAGTCACTAAATCATTCATGAATTTCATTGACTAGCACTTTTTAGAATTAAAAGATTAATTGCTTTAAACATACTTTTTAAGATTGAATGATGAATTTCTTTTAAAATAATAATTGTTATCAGTCCTTGAAATAATATATAATAATGACATACATAATATGTTCGTACTATAGACGCATACATCACGTCACGGCAGGGTCAAAAAGGCAGCAATCTCCTAAATACATTTAGCCAAAAATAAAACTAGGCTGGGTTAGATTGAAAATTTAAAAAAATAGTGACAAATGGCTAGCTCGTCGCCTACACAATCACATACCCAAAACCCGATATACCATTAGTCGCCTTTTACGACATGCTAGGCAAGCAAGGAGGACATTTCTGATCCATGGATCTAGGAGGTGACCTAGGTCGTGGTCAACCCATAGAAAAGGAACAAAAATTTTTTTTTTTATACATGCATCACATACACATTATTACGCCCGTATGCAGAACACTTTGATGAGAATGTACTATTAAGTACAAAAGAAACAGTTAGTTGACATTTATAATTTCCAAGTGGCTTGCCTAGCCTTACACACTCAATACGTAATACTCCATTATTATATTATTTTACGAATTTAAAAATTATCCTTTTATGAATGAAAGCGCACAAAAGTCAAAACCAAAATCAAGGCGCAGGCCCGGCTTAACATGCTTTCCGAGACACGGGAGTAAATCACCCTAAACGCATATACCTGCTCCGTTCCGTCGTGGGTAAAAACTGCCAACATTGACACCGGGCTAGTATAGAGTAATTTCAATAGAAACACCCACAATGGCTACACGAACCATAAAGGAACCAGTACACAAACGAGGCAGTCAACGACAAAATACTTTTATAACCTGAAACAACCGCCCACGAATATCCAAACTATTCCTATGCAAGCCTAGTACACGTTACAGCACACGGCTCATACATTTCCGTGAAGCTCCATTTGTAGCGTGTAGCGTGTTTCGGCAAGTTAAATGGCGAAGGCAGGTGTATCGCGGCTTAACGCGCCGCGGTCAAATTCGCACGCCTTTTTGATATGTTGCCATCGCGACACACACTCAGACAGTCACGTAACGTATTTAGTTGATAAGTACTAGGGTTTGCAATGCTGGATCAGGCAATCCAGCTAGGTCCAGCACAAGTTTAGCTCTGCTGAATCCAGCAAATTCCACTGAATTGCAATTCCTAAACTATTACAAATATTCATTTGACAAATTAAGCCTATTTATTTCAATCAACATTGAACGTCCTAACGCTTCACCACGCGTCAAATGTAAACAAATTCTATTCTACTGCGTCATCACTTGAAACTAATTCTACTGCGTTACTACCTTTACATACAGTTTTCTTGCGGGACCCTCACTAGTGAGATCACACAAGAGATCTTTACCGTAGCCGCCTCTGCAATTGGCAGAAGAGGCCTATTTAAAAAAAAACGGAAAGATATACTAAATTGGGGTAAGGATGCGTTTATACCAGGGATATATGCAATGATGCTTTGCGAGAATCACTTCACTACTTCACTTTTACCTAGCTCAACGTTAAGTGTGATGCGATCTTCTTATGTTCCTAACAAATGCATCCTTCTCTACTAAGGATTGCAATCAAGCGACAAGCTAAAATTGTGCTAGACCCATCTGGATTGCTTGATCAAGTATTTCAATCTCTTATAGGAATTGAAATCCAGCGGCATTGAACCAGCACATGTCGCTAAGTCCAGTACAGCTAAAATTTTTCCGGGCGCAGCTGGGTTGCTGGATTGCGATCCCTATTCGCTACGCATTCTCGTACATCTGGTGGAAACGCAGTCTTACGATTCGGTGTAACACACATCCTATATTCTGTTAGCCGCGTGGCTGCGCGAAATGGCGTTCATTCGTTTTGAATGCGTTTATGATTTTCAGCCATGATTTTAGTTCAGGTTTACACTGCCCGTAAACAGGGATTAAGTAAACTTTCAAGTTGTTGTAAATATATTTTGGAAGGTTTGTTTGTAAGAAAAGCTATGGAACAGATCGTAAAAATGTGAAATTTTTTTAAGGAATTAACATTTACAAATGTCTTTAAGTGAATATTTTATAAACAACATACAGATAATTATATTTAGTTTGGAATTAGATAATTAGTGTGCTTGTTTGAAAATTTTGTTTTTTTATACAGCTTGATGTTTCGGTATTATTGTATGTAGGGTATACCGACAAAGCCTTTAACGTGTAACTTGCCTCCACCAAGCCTTTGGCTCTTGGCCTTTGACTTTTTAAGGATTAACTTAATAATGGTGAAATATATTATAATAAATCAGGTCTATTCTGTACAAGAAATATATTTTCAAAATAACTATCAGGGGGTGATTAGTGATCGATACTGATGCCAAAAATGCAATCAGTAAAATTTTTGTCTGTCTGTCTGTCTGTATGTTCCTTATAGAAACAAAAACTACTCGACGGATTTTAACGAAACTTGGTACAATTATTATTCATACTCCTGGGTAGGTTATAGTATACTTTTCATCACGCTACAATCAATAGGAGCAGAGTAGTGAAGGGAAATGTTGGGAAAACGGGAGAAGTTACTCCATTTTTTAAGCTTCCGTCGCGTATGCAGCCTTAATGGTTAAAGTTACATAGAAATCATGTATGACGAAAATAGTCTTTATAATATTAACCATAAACGCGGGTGACACCGCTGGCACAGCTAGTGGTGAAATAAAACTCTTGTTTTCATAGTTTTTGCTGGATTGTACCTAATTAATGAGTTACATTATAGACATTAAACACCATAACTAACATATAAGGGACACCTTAATGTAAACTATAATAACATACTAACCTATCAATAATTCTACAGGTCGTACACAATGTTAGGCGTAAGGCACTAGCGGTCAGACAGGCCGTATATTTGTTTTTCATGACTATATTTCTTCTAAAACAATAATATTCACCGAACCGGCTTTGGTCACGACGGCCAATCTCAACGAGGATTAGCCTGCTACGCAGGAGATGTTATAGTGCACAAGTGTGTGCGCAAACACAGGTGCACTCTCTGTTCCTTCACTCTCAAAGTTCGATGAGACGGCAATTCGACCTGACCGGAGAGCGGTCAGGCGCAGGCCCAATGGCTTAACGTGCTTTCCGAGACTCGGGGTGATTGAACCGTTAACTTGCTGACTTCGGGTTATTACCGAGTAATTTCAGTAATCCGCCACCACAAATTTTTGCCGGACCCGGGATTTGAACCCGGGACCTCTCGGTCCTTAGCTTTAGTTCTTCTAGAACCTTTTCTTCTAGGTTTTGTCTAGCACTCATGTAGATACCATCACGCTTGCCTACAATCCCCGAAGAAGTAGGAACAGTCCGCCAAGCAGTAAATGCCCAAACCACATTCAGTCAAAAATAAAATTATGTTGCGTTAGATGTAATGAAAAAGTAGAGACAAGAGGCTTTTTTTTTTGCCGCCTTCCGCCCGGCGACCCAGATTGAGGGCTTAGCCCAGTCGTCGCAGAGAGAGAGCATCGAGACGCTCAATCCCTCTGCAACCCGCCACAGCGCGACCCAGCGCGCCCCTGTCGGGTTGCCGAGGATAGGTAGGCGAGGAACGACACACTCAGCTCCTCCTCTTCCTCGACAATCCTAGTCCGGCCGCAGGGGGCTGCGGCCGGTGCCGCAACTGCTCGGTGGGAAATGCCGAGCAGTCGCAGCTCACCTCGGGGTCTCTCTTAGCTTCGGCCCTGTCCTGCACCAGGGCCTACTAAGCCCCCCCGGTACGCCAAACCGAAGACCCCAGCGGGGGGGAGAGACAAGAGGCTAACTCGTCGCCTACCTACTCAAATATCCGATAACCAACTCATAAATAGTCGCCTTTTACGACTTCCTATGTAAAGAACATAGTTGTTATATTCTTTTTGAGGCCCAGATCAACAACCGACTAGCCCACAACACATTGTTGAAACTTTTCCTATAAGACTAACTCATCATCTTCTTCCTAGCGTTATGTCCTGTGTTTAGACGGGGTCCGCTTAGACCATGATCCAGGATTTAGCGAGTCTGGTAATTACATTGTAGCGACTGCCGATCTGACCTTCGTAACCCTAAGGTAGGGAAACCAGACAATTTTTAGATCGTGGTTACAAATTCAAAGTTGTTTTTATTTGCAGATTTTATCACGATGTTTTCCTTCACCGTCGAGCTAGTGGTATAAATACGTACATAGATTTAAAAATCCAGAGGTACGAGCCCGGGTTTGAACCCGCACTTCTCGGTTAAGAGGCGCGTGTCTTTACCATTAAGCTACCACCGCTCTATAAGACTAACTAACTAACTATTTAAACTTCATGCCACTACCCTTTATTTGAGACGCTATCATAATATTAATCTACGGTATCTTAGTAAATACGACTATAGATATGCGCCTCCCGCCTTTTTGACATACATACATAACATCACACCCATAATCCCCGAAGGGGTAGGCAGAGTCAAAGAGGCAACAGGCTCCTTTAACCACATTCAGCCAGAAACAAAATTGGGCTGGGTTAGATGAAAAATTGTGAAAAAGTGGTGACAAGTAGCTAGTCTGTCGCCCACACAATCACATACCCAAAACCTAATACACCATTAGTCGTCTCTACGACATGCTAGGCAAGAACCACAGATGGCACATTCTTTTAAGTACCAGACCAACATGGGACAAGTTGTCCCTAGTTAAGGTCCCCTTTATTAGTAATACTAGTTTTCATTAATATAAAATACACGGCAAACAGTGATTTCTATAAACAATTATATCGCTCAAGAGTTATCCTGCATACAGTTCGGAGCTCAAAATATTTACGTCTAGGATGCGATAGACGTTTCAAGCTCATTTCAAATCTCAGTATCCGCCACTACTTGAAACTTGCGCCTCCATAATGGTGATTTCGATTTACGGTAATAGCCGCCATATAACCGGCCGCATAGTTACTCAGTCGTGATGTGCGTTACACAAGCCTAGATTTCACGGACTATTGGCGACATTAGAGCCCGTATTAAATTAAGCGATGAGCTAAATCTAACAATGGTTGATTAAAAATTAAGATAAAACGATTCACAGTTTTCAAATTCAATTTTATACCCTATTAATATCCTCCTAACTGATTTCTGTCAAGGCGGCCAATCTTAATGAGGGTTAGCCCGATACGCAGAAAATATTATAGTGCACAAGTGTCGGCGCAAACACAGAGGTAGGTACTCTTTGTTCTTTCACTCTCATAGTCCGGTCAGATGGCAATCCGACATGACTGGAGAGAGGTCAGGCGCAGGACCATCTAATAGGTTTTGTTTCTTTCTAGGAGAAATTATTTTTTTGTTAATAAATACTTGCTGCAGTCAGTATCATGTTGGTCTGGTTCTTAAAGAAGAATGTGCCAACTGTGTTTCTTCTCTAGGATGTCGTAAGAGGCTAGGCCTCTAATGATATGTTAGGTTTTGGGTCTTTGATTGTGTAGGCGTCGAGCCATTTGTCACTACTTTTTCACAATTTTCCATCTAACCCAGCCCAGTTTAATTTTCGGCTGAATGTGGTTAAAGGGGCTTATTGCCTGTATGCTGATATGTATGTATACTTGTCGCTAGTTAGTCTCCGAAGACAATAAAAGCGGCATAGCCGGAATGTTTGCTAAGCAACGTTAATTCCCCGGATAGCTGGCGTTAAATCCTTTATACGTATTATTGATTAACCGTGTTACTTGAAGCACCTGGTAATTACGCGAATGGCCACAGTTGGTTTTAGAGCGGTGAGAATCATCTACGGTGATTTCCAGAGAGAATTTGTGGCGGAATTAGAAGTCGCAATTTCAGCATAGCCCATAAGCTGGAACTTAAGCTTCCTTAGCCTACATACATACATGACATCACGCCCATAATCCCGGAAGGAATAAGCAGAGTAAAAAAAAAATCTCAGTCGAATTGAGAACCTCTTCCTTTTTTTGAAGTCGGTTAAAAAGCAGCAAACTCCTTTAACCACATTCAGCCAAAAATGAAACTGGGATAGGTTAGATGGAAAAGTGTGAAAAAGTTGTGACAAGTGGCTAGCTCGTCGCCTACACAATCGCAAACCCAAAACCCGATATACCGTTAGTCGTATTCTACGATATGCTAGACAAGGAACACATTGGCGCATTCTTCCTAAATCCCAGACCAACATAGGAAATGACTTCCTTAGCAGTGAAAGAGAAAGTTATGCTAAATGTAGAAAATAGTATAGGTATAAATCATTACATAAGCGTTATGCATAGTTTTATCCCTTCTTGTCAAATTGCTGTTTGTTCTTTAAAATCGTATGATCATGTCACTAATCATCATCATCACCAGTAATGAACAAGCTCTTTTTATAAACAAACAAAGTCACACTGAACAAGGGCAGATTTAAAATAACTAGGTAGATCACATACAGCAATAAAAAATTGTAACTTCGTAACACACAACATAACATAACATCACGCCCATGATCCCCGAAGGGGTAGGCAGACTCGAAGGGGCAGCCCCTTCAACCACATTCAGCGAAAAATAAAGCCGGGCTGGGTCAGATGGAAAATTGTTAAAAAGCAGTGACAAGCGGGTAACCTGTCGCCTACACAATCACACACCCAAAACCCGATATACCATTAGTCGCCTTTTACGACATGCTAGGGAAGAACCACAGTTGGCATATTCTTTTTAAGTCCCAGACCAACATGGGACAGTGGGCTGGGTTGGATGGAAAGCTGTGAAAAAGGAGTGACAAGTGGCTAGCTCGTCGCCTACTCAGTCACATACCCAAAAGCCCGTAAACCATTAGTCGCCTCTTACGACATGCTAGGCAAGAACCACTGTTGGCCCTTTTTTTTTTTTGTCCTAGATCAACATGGGCCAAGTCTCAGACCAACATGAGACGTAAAAAAGTCCATGTTCACCACACCAAAATGTTACCCTGTAAATTTGAGCCCTATTTTTTTACCTGGACGGCCCTTAAGGTATTTTTGTCTTATCAGATCACTGTGATTTTACATACTGTGGCAAGCTCCGAGACGACGCACTAATTCGTAATGTAATTAAGATACTCCCAATGCTGCTGGCAACTGTAATGGATGGTATACGTATTATGTAGTACTCGCGTCGCTCTCTTTAAGTCTTGTAAAGTCTTCATTTTAATGTAAAATAATGTTAGCGCACAATTTTGCTTAAGGGGTAGTAGGTTGATTAGTTAAGAGTAAAGGTTCGAGGCTTTAGTTACGCTTCTTTGTTATACCATACACGATGGGTATTGATTTGAAAATTATATAAATTCTATGTTTCAAGTTTTCATATCTAAACACGGAGGAAACCTGAGCATTTAAATACTGATGATTATTGTTATGCCTTTCTAAGGAATTTCGAACGTCAAATTTGTTATGTTAATCATCATGACATCACGCCCGTAATCCCCGAAGGGGTAGGCATCAGTCCCCTTTAACGACATTCAGCCAAAAGTAAAACTGGGCTGGGTTAGATGGAAATTTATGAAAAAGTAGTGACAAGTGGCTAGCTTGTCGCATACATAATCACATACCCAAAATCCGATATACCATTAGTCGCCTTTTACGACATGCTAAGCAAGAAACACAGTTGGTAAATTCTTTTCAAGTCCCAGACCAACACAAGACAATGGGCTTGGGTAGATGGCAAATTGTGAAAAAGTAGTGACAAGTGGCTAGCTTGTCGCCTACACAATCACATACCCAAAATCCGATATACCATTAGTCGCCTTTTACGACATGCTAAGCAAGAAACACAGTTGGCAAATTCTTTTATAGTCCCAGACCAACACGGGACAAATCATCAAACTTGCCAAATTCAACAAAACTAGCAGCGCCCTGAGGATTCACCCGCGTTCCCGTTCCCGTTGAAATACAGAGATATATAGCCTATGTTACTCGCTGATAAAGTAGCTTCCCATTGGTGAAATTCAAAGCGGTCCACTAGTTTCGGAGCCTATTCAATTTAAAAAAATAAACAATCAAATATTTTCTCTTCTTATCTGACCTTCGTAACCCGTAGATAGGGGAACCAGACAATTTCAATCATGGTTACACATTAATGTTTGTTGGAATGTGCAGATTCCAACACGATGTTTTCCTTACCACCAAAATAGTGGTATAAGCGCACATAATTTTGAAAAATCCAGAGGTGCGTGGCTGGTTTTGATCCCGCACCTCCCAATTAAGAGGCGCGTATTCTTACCATCAAAATGAACATGTATCATATGTGTGTACGGCTTATTAGAAGCAGCAACCGAATCGCTATCGCCATCGCGATTAAAAAGCGATTCAATCGCTGCAAAACATCGCTACGCGTCCTCTAGGCGCGGTAGTTTCGCCGGGCCTTTGAAAGCGGTTTGAACAAAAAATCGTTGCGCACACTCACTAAATTATACCGGGATGTTATATTCAGGCTGAATGTCGCGTTTCGCTGGCGTTTTTTTTTTCGCATCTGCCAGCAAGCGGATCTGAATCGCTTTTTGTTATTTCGGTATTCATTTCACATTCAGACGTACACTTTTGAAATTATTTTAATTGACAACTATTTTTAAATTTATCGGATTAAAAAGATATGGCCACGTTATTTCTGATGTCACAACTATTCTATCAGTTGTGACATCAGATATAAGGTGACTTTTTGTCCCATGTTGTTTTGGGACTTAAAAAGAATGCGGTAACTGTGTTCCTTGGCAAGCATGTCGTAGAGGCGGCTATTAGTAAATCAGGTTTTGGGTATGTGATTGTGTAGGCGACGAGCTAGCCACTTGTCACTACTTTTTCACTATTTTCCATCTAACCCAGCTTAGTTAAATGTGGCTAAAAGTGGTTAAAAATGCCCTTTTGACTCTATCTACGTGGGGCGTGATAAGTTGTATATATGTATGTAAATCAATCGTCAATTTTAAAACATTTGATAGTTAGTGAGTTAGTGATTTGATATCAAACAATGTAGTCTTTTCAGTAAACTTTTCAATACCTATACAACACATAAATATTTTTTCAATTAAGACCACTTGTTTCTGAGGTTTGTGCGCTCTAGCAAACAAACAAACTCTTCAGATTTATATATTAATGTTGCCAGTTTCAACCTTTTTTGATAACATTATATTTTATACTTCTTTTTTATATTGTCAAATTCCTTCCTGTCATTATTGCTGAATTGGCTTGTGCCACGTATTTCTTTATTCCTTGTTATTCCTTATATTATATTATTTAAATTCTTTTCTGAGCCCTTTATTACCTTCCACCCTTTCACTCCGTAACAATTAGTATAAAGTTTAAGATTAATTGTTCTGTTCTTTATCTCTATCTAATAACTAACTTAACCTTTACAAGAGTAATAAAAAAAACTGTTCTTCCGTTGGTCCAACGTCTCAATGCGACGATAAATAAACGTTATGAAACCGATATTAATCGATGAGCTATTTTGCTCGGTGTCACGTCAAGAAGATGTATGGCGGTGCACTCGCCAATGAAATATAAAAGAAAATGTAACGGGATATTGGCAAACTAGGTTTGCCTCCGACATGTATTGAAGGCTAGAAGTAAACAATTATTGGTCGGTACAGTTCTATCTTAAATCATTAATTCAAGGTCGTATATAAGATTATGGTCTGGGACTGCTTTGATAAGAGTTTCTAGAAGTACTAGGAGTACTAGGAGTTTCAGGGAGTCACTGGATTAAAACCCGTTCTTTTTATAAAATACTAGCGGCCTGCCCCGGCTTCCCACAGGTAGACATTTATTTTCTAACCTAATCTATTTTTTTTTTAAATATTCTATAGCCTATATTAATCATACGACCTTGAGTCGTATGTAAGATTATGGCCTGGGACTCAAAAATAATGTACCAACAACTTTATAAAATGCTATGCAAAGAACACAGTTGGCACGTTCCTTTCAAATCCTAGACTAACATTGGAAAACATTTACGTATATATAAACGGCTCGAAGGCGTATTCGGTAGTACCCTGCCCCATGCGGTAAAAGTTGTGGGTTCGATCCCCATCTACGACAAACGTTCGTGTAGTGAATGTTCGTGTTGTTTTTTTTCTGTATCTGGGTGTTAATGTCCAATATTAAAGTATTATATGTGTAATACAACTGTTCATTCTAATATCCGTAGTACAACAAGTGCTCAAGCTACTTACCTGGTAATCACATCATATGTGATGTCTGATATTTATTTATTTACTTCCATAATAGTACTTAGGTACTGAAATGCTATTTCTATGCTAAAACATAGCATTTTGGCAGCACGTGAAGAAATAGAAATAGAAATAGAAATATCTTTATTCATGTAGGCTCCACAAAAGCACTTATGAAAGAGTAAAAAACGTAAAAACTCTGAGTAACGGTAAGTATATGTAAGGCTAGAAATTGGTATAATGATGAGTCATAGCACTCTAAGAACGATAACCATGACCTGGCAGGCATCAGCCCTTTTATTTTTAAAAGAGTATTATAAATTGAAAAAAAAAACTTGAATAACTCATAATTATATTATATTATCTTTGTAAAATATATGTTATATGTCAATTTCTTTGTAAGTATGTCACTTGTTTGTATTCATTTTGTAACTGCACTGCTACTTAAATCTGCATACGAGGCCTTTCATTAATACAGAGTCACTGAAAATCAGCGTCATGTCGCCCTGTCGTCATGGAAAATGCCGAGTGGCAACCATTTTGGCTACACATCTTATAATTTATATTAAGTAGAATTACTGTGTGATTTTGTTATACTAGGTTAAGTGAATTTTATTTTCTTTCTTACTTTCTTCTATTATACAAATTTCTAGCCTTAAAGAAAGGCGTTACTGGGAGGGTTAACGAGCTCTCCAGCTATTTATCCTATTACGTACTTACGTACTAATTTAAGTGCGGTCCTCAAGTTTGTCGGGGTTAAATTTCGAAAATTTCCCCGATAGTGTTAATGAGTAGGGTTGAATATTCTTATCCCATTCAGGCAGTAACGAGACCGCTCCAAACTTTTGTACCGAATTATCCCTGAAATACGCCGCGATGAATAAATAACGAATACACCAAAGGAACTGGGAGATTCCTAATTTGCGTATGTTAAAATTAATTAGAACGGAGCCTTTTTGGCGGCGGAATCGTGTCTTTACCGCCAAATAATAGTGAGTTACAGAGAGGCAAGACTTGTATTGTATTCATATCATACCTACATACATACATTAAATCACGCCCATAAACCCCGAAGGGGTAGGCAGAGTCAAAGGAGCAGCAAGCCCCTTAAACCACATTCAGCAAAAATAACACTGGGTTAGTTGGAAAATTGTGAAAAGTAGTGACAAGCGGCTAGCTTGTCGCTTGCATAATCACATGCCCAAAATTAGTCGCTTTTTACTACATGCTAGGCAAGAAATACAGTTGGCACTTTCTTTTTAAATCCCAGACCAACATGGGACAATCTCGCTCACTATATAACATACAATTCTTGCCGTAAAGGCAGGTTCATTACTGAAAGCGCCATCGAGACAAATTAGTATAGTCCAACTATTAATACACATATCTTGGTACAGTGCTTTGATAAGATTTTCTAGAAGTACTAAGAGTACTAGGAGTTTCAGGGAGTCACGGGATTAAAACCCGTTCTTTTTATAAAATACTAGCGGCCTGCCCCGGCTTCCCACAGGTAGACATTTATTTTCTAACCTAATCTATTTTTTTTTAAAATATTCTATAGCCTATATTAATCATGGATAATGTAGCATTCTAATGGTGAAAGAATTTTTAGAATCGGTTCAGTAGCTTTAGAGTTTATTCGTTACATACATAAATACAAATCTTTCCTCTTTATAACAATAGTGTAAAAGAGTAGTCTAGTTGCTTATTGGGCTACCAACTACCAGCTAGTACTGTCAATTTTTTTTTTAATTTTTGCAAATTATTTTTACTTTTTTTTTATAAATAAATATCAGACTACATCACATCCTACATTGATCTGACTCCGAGGTAAGTAGCTTAAGCACTTGTGTTACGGATATCAGAATCAACAGTGGTATTACAAATATAATTATGCTTAAATATTAAATAATAACACCCAGACACAGAACAAACACAAGTATTCATCACACGAATGTTTGTTCTGGGTGGGGATCGAAGCCACAACTCTTGGCGCATGGGGCAGGGTCACTACCGAATGTGCCATCGAGCCAGTTATACTACGTCCGTGGGAAACAAGCATACGGCCCGTCTGGTATTAAGCGGTTACCGTAGCGTATTGAACGCTTGCAACATCAGGGTTGCCACTAGCGCGTTGCCGACCATTCAAAAACCTTCTCACTCAGCTCTTGAAGAACTCCATGTAGTCCCTTGGGAAAGTCTCTGCAGGGAGCTTATTCCAGATTAGATTAGCCGAACAGACACACAAAGACTATGAAAATAGTTTTTTATACTGATTAGCGCATATTACATTCTATGTGCGTCCCGTCCAGTAATAATTTTAACTTTGCTTACATACACTTAAATTTTGTTGATCTGTATCACAGACTAGATAAGTAAGAAGCGCTGAAACACTTCTACAGCGTGAAACCACCCTATGCATGTGTGAGTGAGATTTTTTGAGTGCATTTGGAGCGCTTTATGTCAATGTGTGATGTAAGTTGCATGTCAAGATGCATCTTGACATGCAACTTGGAGCTGGAGCTCCGCTAGCCTAAACGTCTATTTCGTGACGTTGAGTCCTTCTTTTTTACTAGTCCGTGGTCAGTATAGATTTAAGAGAACATTAAAAGCAATTAACCCTCTGTACGCAATTGTCTTTGGTTTCGCAACTGACACAACGCTTGGGCGATGAGACGCGCTCGCGAACGGGCTGAAATTACCCGTTTATTATTAGTGAAGCGAAACTATCGACAGTCCGGTTATCGATTATTTAAAAAAAAACCATGAAAAATGAGGCGTCTCAGGTTAATAAATTGAATGGATCAATTTTTTCTCAAACAAATTGTATATATAGTTTTTGCATTAAACTTAATTCTAAAGTAGGTAGGCAAAGTCTCTCATAGTCTTAATATGAGACGGTACTGACCTTAGAGAGGTCTGGCGCAGGACCACCGGATTAAAGCGCTTCCCGAGATGCAGGAGTGAACCATCAACATACTGACTGCGTCCCTGGTGTTAAGGTATTGCAATATTGAATCTTTGGTCTGACCCGGTATTTGGCCCTGGAACCTCGTTATCTTTAGAACCCACGAAACCAATAAACCAACGAGGCAGTCAAAATAAGATAAATGTCAACTTAGAAAGACCCACAGACTGCGTACGGAATGATGATGTCAGAAAGAGAGTTGGTCAGAAAGACAGCGTCGGAGTCAAAGTAAGAAGAGGCATGCTCCGGTGGTTCGGACATGTGGAAAGAATGGATGACGAATGATTGACTAAAGCGATATACAATGTGATAGTGGAAATCCTTCCACTAGGAATCGCGGAAAGCCCAGGCTCACCTACTACTATCAAATTAGTCGTGTGTTAACATCTAGGAGCCACAATATCTGTAGAGCTTGTATGAAAAGGTTCATGAATATTGAGAAGCGAGTGAGGTGTGAAAGGACCGTGCTAAATGGCGTTCGGTTTTCTCTGCCGCCTAGGGAAATGTCGGGAAGCTACGAGTAGCTATCAACTCGGAAACATCACTAGGATATTACTAGCACTGATAATGTACCCTTTACTGATGTAATTAACTCTGATTACACTAAAGTATACCTACACTAAACTTAACCTCCTTACGCTTTGGAGATACGTATTTTAATTAATTAGCAGTTAATTATGGCGTATTAGATCCAATTTCTTCGTTCGGTTAGGATAGTTGATTACTCATGTTGATTTGGGACTTAAAAA
The DNA here is from genome assembly GCA_951394215.1 of Glyphodes perspectalis. Taxonomy (NCBI): domain Eukaryota; kingdom Metazoa; phylum Arthropoda; class Insecta; order Lepidoptera; family Crambidae; genus Glyphodes; species Glyphodes perspectalis. Next base: position 12,096,964 of record OX596218.1, on the reverse strand, counting down.
TAATGCATTGATTGCGTTCCTTACGGTGTACTGCATATGTGATTGTTTAAGCAAGCTAGCCACTAGTTACTACTTTTTTACAATATACGGTCAACAGGAGGTCAAGTTACCTACTTGCTGTTCAATATTAGCGCTTATGCCCCCGACATAAGGGCGGTACAAAGTCCAAAGTGGATAGTCTGATGTGCTGTTGTGTGTACAACTTAATTTATTTGTTAGCCAAAAGTATTTTAGGAACTTATTGCTCTTCGTATGTATACTGGCAAGTAAGTACATTAAAGCTAACTAGTTATATGCAATTTGGCTGGCTCGATGCATCGCATTCGGTAGTGACCCTGCCCCATGCGCCAAGAGTTTATGGGTTCGATCCCCACCCAGGACAAACATTCGTGTGATGAATACTTGTGTTTGTTCTGTGTCTGGGTGTTAATATCCAATATTAAAGTATAAATATACTTGTAATACCACTGTTGTTTCTGATATCCCTAATACAAGTGCTTAAGCTACTTACCTCGGAGACAGATCAATGTATGTGATGTAGTCTGGTATTTATTTATTTATAAATCAAGTTATTCTGTTCAAGAATGGATACGGTAAGACGACGGTCGCTTTAATCTATAACCATGCTTAAAATGATACATAAAATGAGACTAATATATATATACACACACCATCAATCCCCGAAGTAGTAGGCTGAGTTCAAAGAGCAACAAACTCCTCCATCCACATTCAGCTAACAATAAAATTGGGCTGGTTTAAAGGAAAATCCGAAGTTTTGGTGGTGAGCGGAGGCCGCTTATGTGGGAGCGCCGGAGCCGTGACGTAAGCCATATTGCCTTTGCATCTTTACCGATGAATTGTGAAAGAATCGAATAGCTAGCGTCGCCTACACAATCACAAACTAAATACACTATTAGTCGCCTTTAACGATATGTTTAGTCTCATGATGGACTGTAACTTTAAAAGAACATGCCAACTGTGTTCCTTGCCTAGCATTTCGTAAAAGACGACTAATGGTATATCGGGTTTTGCGTGTGTGATTTTGGAGGCGACGAGCTAGCCACTTGTCACTGCTTTTTCACAATTTGCCATCTAACCCAGACCAGATTTATTTTTTGGCTAAATGTGTTGAGGTATCTAGCTGCCTCTTTGACTCTGCCTACCCCTTCGGGGTTTATGGGCGTGATGTATGTATGTGTGTATCAAACCATATCTAACCATTAGGAGCGGTGATAGCTCAATGGTAAGGACACACGCCTCTTAACCGAGGAGTGCGGGTTCAAAGCCGGGCACGTACCTCTGGATTTTTAAATCTATGTAAGTATTTATACCACTAGCTCGACGGTGAGCGGAAACATCGCAATGAAACCTGCAAATTCAAAGAACTTTGGATTTGTACCCATGATCCAAAAATTGTCTGGTTCCCCTATCTTAGGGTTACGAAGGTCAGATCGGCAGTCGCTTCAATGTAATTACCAGACTCGCTACATCCTGAATCATGGTCTAAGCGGACCCCGTCTAAGCACGGGACATAACGCTAGGAAGATCGATGTATCTAACCATATGTTAAGCAAGGAACATATGTACATCGGTGATACTCCAGGCCCACCATGCCACGTGCCTACGTCACTAACTCTACCCCGTATCTCCCGATGGTTCAGGTCCCATGATATCGCCATCACTGCAGCTATTACGGCATGCGCTAATAATTTATACATAGCCATTGTTTTTCGCACAATTCATTGTTCATTTCGGCTAACCACGGCACAGTATCGCGCGTGCGATCGCGAACAAATAGACCAATTTGTCTTGTTTTTTGTGTGCGCCCACGCACTACACACTGCTGGAATGTTCGTCAAACGGAGACATTTATAGGTGCATCGGTTAATTGTATTTATAGCTTTTTAAGCGTGATATTCTGTACTTAGTCGGAGTCGCTAGAAGCATTGGTAGATCCTTAATTGAATATAAGTTGGATACGTAGATTTGTTTAAAATTACTCATATTTCGGTAACGGAAATTCCACGAAAAACCGTTTTCATTTATATTGCCAAGACGAATGTAGTGTGCGCTCCACCTATATCTGTTTATACACACACGCACTGCCTCTCATAGTATAAAAGTGTATGAAATACTAATAAACAGGCTTCTTTGATCGCAGTCAGTCTTGCCATTCAGCTCTCCCAACGCCCATCATTGCACGAGACCATGTGGTTGACCAGGTTATCAGATCGCTTGTAGAGCCAAGCTTCTAACTCTACACGCCCTAATTCCACAAGCTCTAACTTCACAAACTCTACACCTTAGTCAAAATATATGGCTCGGCCATTTTTTTGTCTTTACTAAGCATAACGTAGAAAGCTGCTCATCATCTTCTCATACAGCCAGACGGACAGAAATATAGAAATATGGGATATTGTAAAAAAAAAAAAAAAATTTTTTTCCATAATTCAGCCATTTTTCACTACTTCTTTACAATTTGACTTATAACCCAGCAACTTGGATTCTCTCTACCATATAGTATAAGTAAGAAACATACTAGCTTCTGCCCGCGGCTTCGCTCAGGTAGTACATCGATGAAACATAGCCTTTATGTTATTAAAGCTTAAGTTTCATTAAAATCCATTCAAATTTTTTTTGGTGAAAGGGTAACAAAGATCCACCCAAACATACAAATTCCGCATTTATAACATTCGTAGAATTACTTTGCTCGACAAACAATGTAGCTGTGAGTGCGCAGGACACGATAGCGCCCCGTACAAAGGGAAAAAAGCGTTTTGATTGTCGCAGCCTATGAATATGCATCGACGGGGCAAAGGGCGGGCAGCTTGCGAACAGAGTTATTGCCGACCCACCTTGCCTGCATCTAACATATAACGCTCGTGAAGCCTTACTTCTTCCTATACATATGCAAGGTCATTTGTCGTTTATGCGCAACCACTTAGGGGCCGTCATCATCATCTTTATCATCATCTTCCTAGCATTATGGCATTATGTCCCGTGCTTGGACGGGGTCCGCTTAGACCATGATCCAGGATTTAGCGAGTCTGGTAATTACATTGAAGCGAATGCCGATCTGACCTTCGAAACCCTAAGATAGGCGAACCAGACAATTTTTGAATCATGGTTACAAATCCAAAGTTGTTTAAATTTGCAGGTTTCATCACGATGTTTTCCCTCACCGTCGAGCTTGTGGTATAAATACGTACATAGATTTGAAAAATCCAGAGGTACGTGCCCGGGATTGAACCCGCACTCCTCGGTTAAGAGGCGCGTGTCCTTACCATTGAGCTACCACCATTAATCATTGAGGCATAAATCGGGGTCCGAAAAAGATCACCAAATATCACAGGGTGAGGGGGGGTTTAATGAGATATCACGTGTATTTATTTCCGAAACCGAAATACATTTGTTTTTACAATCTTGCAAAAATGTCAACAATCATCTTAATTCCTGTCCTGCCAATAATCCAAGAAATATACTAGGCATCCTTACGCGGAGGCCGAGAGAAATTCTCTGCGTGATGAGCGAAATAAAACCTACTTATAATTGAGCGGTCATCGCTCATCCCCCACCTCAACTGATAAACTTTCAAAGAGAAGCATCCACACCCATCCCACAACTCGACTTTTTGACTGGCTCGATGGCTCATTCGGTAGTGACCCTGCCCCATGCGCCAATAGTCGTGGGTTCGATCTCCACCCAGGACAAACTTTATGATGAATACTTGTGTTTGTTTTGTGTCTGGGTGTATATTGAATATTTAAGTATGTAATACAGTGGTATTACATAACCAACAGTGTTAATACCAACAGTGGTTGGTATTAACATATATAATATTTATATATTTGTAATACCACTGTCGATTCTGATATCCGTAACACAAGTGCTCAAGCTACTTTCCTCGGAGTCAGATCAATGTATGTGATGTAGTCGGATATTTATTACTATTATTACAGCCCTTTCTTACCAAGCCCTTTATTAATGCAATTTTTGCTAATTACACTTTTATCACGCCATGACGCCATGACAAACAGTCCCCCAAACCATTTAATAGACAAATAACCGATATTTTTCTTACGAATGCCCGGCGAAGAAATCCGTACTTATATTTCGCATGCTTAATGGTAAAGTGGCTTCACTCAAGAATTTTTGTATATTTAAATTAATATTACGTGTTTAAACATTATGGTTCATTTTCCGTCACAAGCATACTATGAGTTAGGTCACTTTAACATTAAGCATGCGATTTGTCAAAAACGCTTTCATTTTGAAGAGTAAAACCCAATTATACAGGCAGCTTTAATCTTTGGAATGTTGCTCAAGGATTGAATATTCACTGGAAATGTATCAGGAAACCTAATCCTGTTTTAATATTATGAATACCTAATAATATTTTTGTTTATTTTTGATGTCGAACTGGCAATAAAAAAGATTATGGCCAACCTAATTCCATCTTACTAATATTATAATTGCCTAAATGTTTACTTTTTTTCCGTTTTCACGCTAAAACGGTTCAGCTGTTTTTGGATCAAATTTAACACAGAAATATATTGGAACTAGAAGACGGATGTAGCACACAAAACAAAAATTATTTGACCTCGAGTAGATGAAGTCACTGGCTGGTTAAATTATATTCGCAGCAATTGCAACAACAAAGGCAGTTACAAAAAATACATTGCAAACAGTCCAACTACATATACAATAAATATCCGTCTACATCACATACATTGATCTGACTCCGAGGTAAGTAGCTTAAGCACTTGTATTATGGATATCAGAAACAACAGTGGTATTACAAATATATTACCAGACCATTACCAGACACAAGTATTCATCATACTAATGTTTGTCCTGGGTGGGGATCGAAACTACAACTCTTGGCGCATGGGGCAGGGTTACTACCGAATGCGCCATCGAGCCATCAAAATATTAAAGGAGAGTATATGAGATACCTATCTCTTCTACACACACCAAGGTCTAACAGTATGAAATATATAGATAGCAGATATATAATATACTGAATTTTGGTTAAAAGCTGTGTGACTACCACCTTCTGTGCTAGCAAAGAACACTATGTTTATTTCTAAACTCAAGCATTGTATAATATTAAAAGACTGTTAGTCTTTATTTGGGCTGAGATTGATCACCACGAAACACACGCCTGCAATCCCCGAAGGGGTAGGTAGAGTCAAAAGAGCAGTAAAGCCACTTTAACCACATTCAGCCAAAAATAAAACTGGGCTGGGTTAGATGTACAATTGTAAATATTGAAAAGCCAATATGCCATTAGTCGCCTTTTGCAACATACTAGGCAAGGCACACAGTTGGCATGTTCTTTTTAAGTCTCAGAACAACATAAGACAAATAATTACGTGCTTAACGATATTCATCGCAGTATTTACGTACTTCATGCTATTGCATAAACGATATGATTTAAATAGCTAGGTTAGCAGTAAAGCACTAATTAAGACCTCATCTCCAATTTCCCTGTAGGCTATCCCCAAGCCACATCTCAGGCTAACTAGCTAGGCTAAACTTGGAATCGCCTTAGAATTCTCTCTGTACCGTTGATAAAGTTCACTGTACTAGCGATCAGTTGAATGGTAGTTCCTAATTGAGGAAACTAAATTATTAATCGGTCATTTGAATTTCTACTACATCTGCATTGGAAAAGATTTCAATCCAAAATTTTAAAAATGAATTCACTACGGTGAAACAGAACAAAAAGTTATGGCAACTAACAATGTTTAGGAAAATGCACTTTATTCAACGAAAAAAAAATGTTAAAGGTAATAACAAATATCCGATCTCCTCCTAAGAAGGCAGTTTCTTTTGGGAGGAGGAGGACAAATCCTAACAATGTTTTCCCTCGCCGTCGAGCAACTGGTACAAATCCGTACTTAGATTAGAAAAATCCTGAGATACATACATACAAACATAACATCACACCCACAATCCCCGAAGAGGTAGGCAGAGTCAAAGGGGCAGCAGGCCTTTAACCACATTAAGCCAAAAATAAAACTGGGCTGAGTCAGATGGAAATTTGTGAAAAGTGACAGGTGGCTCGCTCGTCGTCTACACAATCACATACCCAAGACCCGATATACCATTAGTCGGCTTTTACGACATGCTAGACAAGAACCATAGTTGGCACATTCTTTTTATGTCCCAGACCCACATGGGACAATGGACGAAAAATTCTAAGATACATGTCTTTGATCTAGCGCATGTATGGTGCTCGTACCCTCACCGGTGGTAAGCCGATATTAAAGCTTGTGATACCCAAAAGGTAGCTCAATAGCATTTGCCTTGGATCGGAAAAAAAATCTTAACCCAGGGATCAGATATTCCCATATACCTTTTCCATTACCGCGTGAATCCTCGGTTCAGCTTCTTTCTCGACTAATTAAAAGGGCGAGTTACGCTAATAGCCAGCATTATGGTTTCATCGGCCATTATTGCTTGCTTCTGCTTCGAGGAACGGCACAATTATATTTTACGTTCTCATTGTGTCTATCCGGAAAGCGGTAACCCTCTAGCGCTTGGCTTAACGGCGGTAAAGCGGTTGTAACAACACTATCGACTTAGCTTTAATATTATTTACCCCAAAATGTATCTTTAATACCGTATCTACAATAATAGAGAAATAGATTTGAATGACAAGTGTGGTGTGTAAGGATCGTGCCATATGGCGTTCTCTGCCTACCCCGGGGAAGTGGCGTGAAGTTTAGTTAGTTAGTTAGATATACATACATATATACACATACCTTTAACCAATGCTGTTGCAATAAATTCCAACAGGTCGCTAAACTGTAAGACAGACGCGCATTCTTGCAGACCCTCTGCAGTTCCTACTATATGTTTTCATTTGAGAAATCTTTTAGTTTCTATTATTTTTAGTACTCTAGCCGTTCAATTGTTACAACACAACAATTGATTTGGATAATCGGCAAATTGTTGTGCCAGCTAATTCCATTTAGCTGTTAAATCATAATTTAATAACACACATCCAAACATCCAACTATTCAAACAACAAAACATCCAGAACTCAAATATCCAAACATCCAGATACGTTAACATTTTACAATAACATCCGAATAAATCAAACGTCCGAAAAACAAATAGTTCAAGCATGTAGATACAAATTTCGAATTGATGATATCACTAAGATAATTTGTCTAGGACACGTAGTAAGGACTGTAAATATTTTATTGTACCACAAGTTGGCTCCGTGAGAATTTATCGTTGCGTGTAACAAATGGACAATTTATCTGTTAGATTAGAATAATGAATGTGTTTTCAAACGGCACGTGAAATGTATTTTATTTTTTCGCGATACGAATGAATGAATCTCTCAATGACGTTAATGTCAATGTGCTAATGTACTACGGTACGGTACAGTGTCTAAACAAAGTAATCTATAGGTATCTAATTAATATATAAGGTACTACTTCATCATCATCATCCTCTTGCCCTTCTCCCAGTTCATCTGGGGTCGGCGCAGCATGTCTTCCTTTTCCATACGTCCCGATCAGCCGTCATCAAGCTATCCACACCCATTTCTCTTCTTTATATAAGGTACTACTTGAGGGTTAAAAAACGAAAGGACTCCGCGCTTTCATTCTATAGAGTTAACACCCATAGGCATGTGTAAATGAGATTTGTTAACCGCATTTGGAGCGTTTATGCCAATGTGTGAAGTAAATTGGAGCTCCGCAGATGCCTCGATGTCTTGTCAGTAGCGCGGAATCCTTCTTTTTTTATTAGTCCGTGATATATTTAAAACATTTTTACCCACAAAATTAAACATTTCCTACTATTCAGTAAATATATATTTATAGTAAATGTCCGCTCGATCATTGATCCTTGCTGTCGCGAGTCAGATTTACAAAGAAGAATCGGATTGGGTGGGTGATTGTGTAGGCGACGAGCTAGACACTTTTTCACAGTTTTCCATCTAACCTAGGCCAATTTTATTTTTTCGCCGAATGTGGTTATGGGGGCTGGCTGCCCTTTGACTGTGTCTACCCCTTTGGGGATTTCGGGCGTGATGTTATGCATTTTCATTTACGCATGAAAAAGACGACTACTCTGACAGTCGTCTTTTTCATACTGCTTCCATCAAGCTTTTATTATTTTTCAATTATTTGTAAATGTCAAATACATCTACATGAAAATGTGTTTATGTATTAACACTGTATACGGAACATTTCTTCGGTTAAAATGTAAGCATAATACATAATATCTATCTATCTTTTGTAAAATGTTCCATGTTGATCTGGATCATAAAAGTACTTTTTAAGTCCTAGACCAACATAGGGTCTGGGACTTAAAAATAAAGTGCCAACTGTGTTCCTTGCATAGCCTGTCGTAAAAGACGACTAATGGTATATCGGGTTTTGGGTGTATGATTGTGTAGGCGACGAGCTCGCCACTTATCACTACTCTTTCACAATTTTTCATCTAACCCAGCCCAATTTTATTTTTTGGCTGTATGTAGTTAAGGAGGCTTGCTGTGGATTGCGGGCGTGAAAATACGTATGTTTAAATAGTAAAATATATTTTCAACACATCCATCTTACATAGCGTTGCCGGTATCAGAGCGACAACACAAAGAAACGGTTTGTCAACAAAACCGCTTAGATTAACATTAAATCTTCAATTGAAATCGGAAATCGGTTTTCCGATCCACTCCCGTGATTCCGCGTAAATCACGTCGAATGAACTCCGATTCATAAATAACTGTATTCATACCACGGATTCCTTTACGCATTGAGAAAAACCTCGTGTGAAATAAATCATTCAGTGTGAGAACGACATCGACTTATGGGAAGTAGTGAGGGGTATCGATCTAGCGTCGGTGAATCAAGGAATCCATCGATTTCCCGTACACATTAGAGTGCGGTGAAGAACGGTGGTAGCTCAATGGCAACACAACTCATATGCGAAGAGTGCTGGTTCAAGTTTACCTCAAGGTGTTTTATTAATCTATGTATGTATGTATTTATTTGATTGGCCCGTTGGTCGAGTGGTCAGAGACCCTGGCCATGAAACCAAGGGTCGCGGGTTCGAATCCCGCTAGGGGCAAATGTTTCGTGTGATGAACATGGACATTTGTACTCGAGTCATGGATGTTTATAAACGTATTCAAGCATGTCTATCCGTTCGCCTAGTATCCATAGTACAAGCATAAGCTTAGTTTGGAACTAGGGAATTGGTGTATCAGTCTGGAGAATTTATTTATTTATTTATTTATACTACTAGCTCGGTGGTTAGGGAAAACATCGTGATGAAACCTGCACATCGTAAAAGGTTACGCGAGATGGTAGCTTCTGTGTAATTTAGACTCCATACGTCCTAGGTCAAGGTCTAAGCGATCGAGACGGTGTTTTGATTGCTCATCCGATTGTAATTACATCCAATTTTTTATTGTACTAGTCTGATCAGAAGACACCGCTAGAATATAATGATTTCCGAGGGCAAGTAATTTATGGTTTCGATACAGCCATGGGCCCTGCCAGAATTCAGGGAGGTGCATCTGCATTGACTTACCATTAAGCAATATAATTATAGATAAAATATATTTTTTAATTTCCATGAGGGTGATTCCCGCCGGTGTAGTCAGGTCAATAATATATGCAATTTCTATGTTCGTTCTTTCCTGACAGCAGGGTGCGAGCACACCCCCCTCCCGGCTGCCTTGAGCTTCTTTGAAATGTATATCCGTTTTTGAATATGTAAGAATCGTAGATTTTATTTATTGATTCAAAGCTTTGCTAAAACAATAATATAAAAAAATTCGTTAAACTTTAAACCGTATTTTTTTTATCTCTAACTTAGTATTTAAACCGACATATAACAAAATCAAATCGCCGTCTATATACAAACCAGCATATACGATCAACGAAACCTCCCACCGAACCGAAAAACCGCAGAACCAAATTACCGATCTCCGAACTTCACTAGCTCGCTGTCACTTTGAAAGATGACGTAAAGTTCCCGCAAAAGAGTTTAACAATCGGCGGCCGCCTGCCTCTGACACCTGACGGATGCTACCCTGATGGAGCACGCATTTTTTCTGCGTTTTTAGATATAATCATAATAATTTCCTCCTCACCGATATCGGTCACGGCGGCCAATCTCAACGAGGATGAGTCAACTGCGCAGGAGATATTATAGTGCACAAGTGTCTGCGCAAACACAGTGGCACTCTCTATTCCTTCACTGTCATAGTCCGGTGAGATGGCAATTCGACATGACCGGTGAGAAGTCAAGCGGCTTTCCGAGGCACTTTAATATTGAAATACCCAGCCATAAATTTTGGTCCTACCCGGCATTCGAACCCGGTACCTCTTGATCCTTAGGCGGCGCGTGCTACCACTAGACCAACGAGGCAACCGACTTTGGGCCTAGAGCTTAAGCTCTTTGCCCAGGCTTTTTCTTCCGCAAAATGTCTTGCGGAGCAGCAGGTCCATTTGTGTCAAAGAGTCACGGTCAGACCCAGCAGGTGGAATCCATTCGGGAAGCCCAGCGAGTCCGCCAGCGAGCAGGTACGGCTTACAGGTACGGCCGGCAGGGGGTCGACGAGGAATTTTTAGAAATCAAGAGAAGTGGTGACAATTCTGATGTTGTATTGTCCTTAGCTACGTACGAGAGCGTGAACAATGAAGAACCACTAGGTGAGTAGTTTTATCCGTAAGCACGAGGGCCATTTTAAGACTACAGATAAGTGAACCGATCTTTTTAATGGAAACAGCAATCAAAAACTAAATTACTGTTTGTTAATGAGAACAGTAGCTACTAAAAGCGTATAAAAAGTAGAATGGCAGTGTTTTATAGTGTTTAAGACCCATACCTAAACTAAATCTGAATATCCGTCTACATCACATACATTGATCTGACTCCGAGGTAAGTTGCTTAAGCACTTGTGTTACGGATATCAGAATCAACAGTGGTATTACAAATATGACGGTGAGGGAAAACATCGTGATGAAACCTGAAAATTCAAACCACTTTGGATTTGTAACCATGATCCAAAAATTGTCTGGTTCCCCCTATCTTAGGGTTACGAAGGTCAGATCGGCAGTCGCTTCAATGTAATTACCAAACTCGCTAAATCCTGGATCATGGTCTAAGCGGACCCCGTCTAAGCACGGGACATATCGCTAGGAAGATGATGAAATAAAATAAAAATGCAAAACTTTTCTATTGAAAACATGATTTTGAAAGAATTAAATCGAAATGAAAGTAGTTCAATTACTTTGCATGTTTAAAACTTTACTTTACTAGTCCGTGAATGAACCAATAACTAATGCCAGATTTCAGATTTTAGCTTTTAACACTTGACGTGACCACATTCTATTTCTTACATTTAATTTATTTCACCTGCCGATTGTCTTCATCTCTTAGCAAATCTTTCCGTTTAATTAAAATCTAAACTTTTTTTTCTAATCACAATACTATATCAATAGTATTGAAACGAATTTACACAGATAAGTTTGGTTTACCTTTGGTTTTGCCTCTTTATTGACGTTTAGTTTTTTGTAATTTCGAAAATATTTTATTTTCTCATTTCCGTCTTTATAAATTTTGTTTCTTTTAGTACAAAACTCTACCAAACCCGTTATATATTTATCTAATAAATAAAATTTCCATGTCACAATGTTAGTTACCGTACTCCTCCGAAACGGCTGAACTGATTTTGATAAAATTTTGTGTGCTTATCGGGTAGGTCTAAGAATCGGCCAACATCTATTTTTCATACCCCTTAATGTTAAGGGTGGTCCACCCCAAAGCTATAACTTGAGAACGGCTCTACCGATTTCGCTAATTCTTTCTTAGTTGTGTTTGTTAATATCAAGTGGAGGTTCTTATGAAAAAAAAATAAAAAAAATTAAAAAAATGGGTATAGCTAGTATTTTATATTTTTGATTATAAACGGGTTCTCAATAGATTGGGTCGACTTACGCCAATGTCCTTTGCATGTTCTATCTGTATCTGTATGTTTCATACCAAACATGAATTTTGAAACGTCGATTATTCCAACAGACGCGATGTAAGCCTTCAATCGAAATTCCGTTCCCACGGCTCGTCAAAAAAGTATTTTATTCGCACCTCGCACCAAAAACCACGTAACAAACTTCACTCTACAAAATGTAAAACAAAACTATCTAACGAACTGATCCAAAAAAAAAACAGAAAAATCCGCCAATACCACTCGGAATACACCCACTTCGGTTCTGTCACGGCCGTTTTAGGCATTAGACGAGTAATTTTGCTTATTAAAAGTCTTTCCAAATCAATCAATCAAATTAACTTTTTTCCAAGTGTGCATAGTAGATGATAGTACTAATAAATTTCTAGAATTTTGTCAGAAGTAGCCTAGGTAGGTAGGTATATCTAAATTCCATCTAAATGAAGAATGCCTCATTCCATCGTAATGAATATTTTATCAATCGAGGTAACTGCATTTTTTCTTTTAATAATTTAAACGAAAATCTGCATACATATTACATCAGTCTATTAGAAAGCTATTAAACTAAACTAGCCTCATTCCATTTCTAACACCCCGCTAGGCAGAGAGAACCGATAATTAGGAAGTTAAAAATTTGTAATAAATATCCGTCTACATCACATACATTGATCTGACTCCGAGGTAAGTAGCTTAAGCACTTGTGTTACTGATATCAGAAACAACAGTGGTATTACAAATATATACTTAAATATTGGATATTAACATCCCAGACACAGAACAAACACAAGTATTCATCACACGAATGTTTGTCCTGGGTGGGAATCGAACCCACAACTCTTGGCGCATGGAGCAGGGTCACTACCGAATGCGCCATCGAGCCAGTCAATGTAATGAATTTAATCATCTAAATATGTATACTAGGTATTGTGGCCAAAACAATATTTTAACTATGAAGGCAGAGACATTTTCTCCAAATAAAACTAGCTCCCAGCGCTTGAGAAATGTGTTATTATATCTACCTATTAATATTTTATTTTATTTATTTCTAGCAAACTTTACAGCATTACAACATTCATATTATATCATGATGAATAAAAACAATTTATAGAAAGAGATAAATATTTAACACCTAGGTAAAAGAAAAACGGTCACAATTTCTGCCCGTTTTTCTTTTCTTGTGTTCATTGGCTAAAAGGTTCTTGGTTCCATTTCAATCTTTCAAATCACTATCGAAAAGTGTGAATTTTTCACCTGAACGCGGAATAAATTGGACAAGTGTGAGTCTGGTATATGTCCAAAGGTTTTCCCAGGTGGACAGAAAGTCCCATAACATTCCATTGCCATGTTGGTCTGGGACTCAACTACGCCAACTTGTAGGGATTGAAATCCAGTAAAGAAAGAAAAATAACTAAGATCAAAAGAAAAGACACTAATATCTACTAATAATCGTTATGGCTCACAAAAACTACATTTGTCAATAAAAAATTGATCTCTAACGCCAAGAGCAAGAAATATAATTATTTTCAGGGCCCCTTACCTCTACAATAAAATAAACCGTAAACTTACTATTTACCCCATGCCACTCTTTGAGTGTAAGATAAGATTGTGTGAGTGGCTCTCTTCTCTTAATTACTAAGCATCTGCACCCACACCTCCCCCCCCCCGTACGCACACACACACACACACACACAAACACACACTCACACACACACGCATACACACGGCCACACATACACACACACACACACACGCACACACACACACACACACACACACACACACACACACACGCATACACACGGCCACACACACACACACACACACGCGCACACACACATACACACACACACACACACACGCGCGCGTACACACACACACACACACACACACACACGCACACACACACACACACACACACACACACACACACACACACACACACGCACACACGCACACACACACTCACACACACACGCATACACACGGCCACACACACACACACACACGCACACACACACACACTCACACACACAAACACACACACACAATACTTACCTTTACTTATAACTTTACCAACAATGTTATAAATAAATCTTACTTGTTAATGCTAAGGAAGAGCGAGGCTATCCTAGCACAAGTATCGCCTTGACAACTTTTTGGGAAGCCCCGGCAACTTACATGTAAAAGATTTTATGAAATAAATACATTTTTATTTTTTTATTTCAGAAATGTTGTCTGCATTTGCGATCACGTTATTTGTCTCTATGTATAAGGCCCGAATGTGGCACATTCTAAAAGAAAACCGCGCAACCGACGCAAGTATAAAACAGGGATTGAGTGAGGTTCGACATGGGGAACTAATCTGGAAATGGAATCCGGCAGCGGCATGTCACGGTTCCCATGAAACACAAGTATTATAAAACCTTTCGTAACGTTCAATATATTTTTATTTTTAAAGCACTTGTTCGATATCTAGGTCAAATGGGATATTCGTACCCCCGGTACGACACTGTAATTTAAGCAAACATTGCAAAAATTTGATTATGTAGTAATAGGGATGATGACTTGTTATTATTCCATTTAGAGGCCATTATTTTTTTTTTATCAAATTAACATAAAAAAAGATAAAGAGCATCAAAGTTTGGAGTGGGAGCTTGCGACGTCACTATTTAGTAAAAATTGTTCGAAAGTGTGACGTCACGCGCAACTTGAATGCACTGTATCTTCGTCAGTGTTTGACAAATAAATAAATAATACGTGTTCAATATTTTTTTTAATCTAAAATCACCTCGCCTATTATCCTAAAGCACCCCTTTGCTTTCTTCGTAATATTTGTCGTCATTTACCACGAAGATTGATCCTTCCAGCTTCAACACCAGAAAACTCAACAATATTCCTACTACTAAGCTGCGCATTCTACAAAAATTTCCTCATCTCATATGACGGAGTCTGGTTAGACCATGGTCCAGGATTTAGCGAGTCTGGTACATAGAAACGACTGCCAATCTGATGACCTTCATAACCCTTGGATATGGGAACCAGATGATTTTGGATCATGGTTACACATCCATAGTTGTTTAAATGTGCAGGTTTCATCACGATGTTACGAATGGTGTAAATGTCTGGCTTTGAACTCGCACCGATATGAGGCGCGTGTCCATATTATTGAGCTACCACCGCTCTACACATCTCATCTCATATTTATGGAACATTTTATTGTAGCAATAGATTTCATTCCGGAAGAGGGCAAGAATTATTCAGAGTAACATGGAGGGCGGAGGTACTCAGCCGATCGTACAAAACATGTTATGACAACTCCGAGAACTTTGATTTGGGGAAAGATGTTTGTTATGAATATTAAAATAATATTACGCCGGAGATCGGGCAGAGCTTGTGCGGAAATACTATAGTGGAGATATATTTATTTGCAACTGAATATACGGTTAGATACAAATATTACAAACATACATACATACATAACATCACGCCCATAATCCCCGAAGGGGTAGGCAGAGTCAAAGGGGCAGCATGCCCCTTCAACCACATTCAGCCAAAAATAAAGCCGGGCTGGGTTAGATGGAAAATTGTGAAAAAGCAGTGACAAGCGGCTAACCTGTCGCCTGCACAATCACACACCCAAAACCCGATATACCATTAGTCGCCTTTTACGACATGCTAGGCAAGAACCACAGTTGCCATATTATTTTTAAGTCCCAGACCAACATGGGACAGTGGGCTGGGTTGGATGGTAAGCTGTAAATAAGGTACAAATATTTTTCTTTCGTTTTATATAGACCTTTAATTTCCCCGTGCACGTTGTGGTAGCTCAATGGTACGGACGCCTCTTAACCGAGGGGTGCGGGTTGACACACGTAGATTTTTCAGTATTTATACCACTAGCTAAGCTGTTGAAGAGGTGAGTGAGGTGTGTGAGGATCGTGCCATATGGCGTTCGGTTCTCTCTGCGTACCCCGCTAGGGAAGTGGCGTGAAGTTTAGTTAGTTAGGCGGTGAGTGAAATCATCGTGATGATACCTGCCTACCTAAATACCTAAATAGATGTGGATGCGTAACCATGATCCATATTTCTGGTTCATCTTAACAATAATAATAATACTTTTCTGTTTGGAACCAGAAAATTTGGACTGCCATTCTCGATTATATTCGAAACTCGATAGTTACTCTTTTAATTGCCAAAATTTACAATTTCGTAATTAATAATCTACACTTACTAGGTAACAACACTGCAGGTGAACACCACATATGGGATGGGATATTGTATACCATCCCATTCATGGTTATAGGATGTATATAGGATATAGTTATTCTACACAGGTGCCACCTTGGGAGACTGGTCTGCTCTGGTTTGGTTAATTTATGCTTAAATTTTATAAACATCGTTATTTTATATTTTGGTGTCTGACAAGCCGACTTCACGACATGGTTCAAATGCAAATATGATCTATACTACACCCCTGTAAAATATGTTGTTGAAAAGAGTAACTACCGAGTTTCTTGCCGGTTTCTTCTCGGTAGAAGCAACATTCCGAACCGGTGGTAGATTCATATTATTAGTTGATTTTCCTGTTGAATTGACGATTTAAAAGTGTTTGTTTCAAACCTAAATAAATAAAGAGTATTTTGACTTTGACTTTTGACTTTGACTTATTATGATATAGCTACGAAATTCCTCGTACATACTGCTGAATTCCTGTTATCTATAGACATATGCACATGTTGTTAGCTTGTATAATATTATATCAAAATATAGATATATTATATCTTGTTAATATAACATTATATGTATATTGTCTACCTAACACAAACCTGGCGCGTCAAATTTAATACGTGTTGAGATTTTTTATGTGAACGAGGGATGAGATTTTAGGAGTCTGTAAAGGAAAGTAATATAATAGAATGGAAATGAGAGATAAAAATGTAATGACACGGAGACGAGATAAAAGAGCGAAGTTCGTGTTAGACACGATTATTCTATAGTCGCTGCCTTTGTTATTATTCCATTTAGAGGCCATTATTTTTTTTTATTTATTTAAACAGCGGTAGTATAAGAATGGCTAAATAAGGCCATTTTGATAGAATTTGAAGAATTACTCTAGCGGGACTAAGGACGATAACACGAGTATTTGCAGCTTGATTACACCACATACATTGATCTGACTCCGAGGTAAGTAGCTTAAGCACTTGTGTTACGGATATCAGAAACAACAGTGCTATTACACATAATATATATACTTACATATTCAATATTAACACCCAGACACAGAACAAACACAAGTATTCATCACACAAATGTTTGTCCTGGGTGGGGATCGAACCCACAACTCTTGGCGCATCAGGCCAGCCAAAATAAATAAAATTATTGTGGCCTAAAATTCCAAATTTCCTTGCTTTTTTAATGGCAGTATTCCACGTTACATTGAATTTTATATTTCGTAACTTTCGAAATTCCTTCATAACCCGATATACCATTAGTCGCCTTTTACAACATGCTAGGCAAGAACCACAGTTGGCACATTCTTTTTAAGTCCCAGACCAACATGGGACAGTGGGCTGGGTTGGATGGAAAGCTGTGAAAAAGGAGTGACAAGTGGCTAGCTCGTCGCCTACTTAGACACATACCCAAAAGCCCGTAAACCGTTAGTCGCCTTTTACGACATGCTAGGCAAGAACCACAGTTGGCACATTCTTTTTTTTTGTCCCAGATCAACATGGGCCAAGTCCCTTTTTTTTTTTTTTTTTGTTTGTTTTTTTTTGTTTGTTTTTTTTTTTTTTACTTGGGGAACTCCCACGAGCCGTCACCCTCCGGACGGGGATCCAGAGGGCGGTGTGTCGGACTCGAACCGACTAAACCCCAAGGTGGCCTCCATCGGCGCAGTTCCGGAGGAGCCGGTATCCCCACTGTCGGGACTATACAACAGCTCCTCCGGTAGTGCGCGTGCCGCGCTGCGCGGCTCACCTCGCGCGGCGGTGGTCGATGCTGTGCAGCCCACGCCATCAGTCGTCGGATGCACAGCACCGAGCACGCGCGCGCGTCGAGACATGCCAGGCCACCCAGCATGTCTCAACTACTCCGCCCAGGATTCAGACGCCGATCGTCCCCGAGACCGGCGTCGTGGGCCCACTCTCGCGCTGTGCCCTCTGCTAAGCCAGAGGGCACGCGGAGAGCGTTTCGTCAGAGGGGGCCGCCTTCCACTTTTGCTTTTAATGAAAATACTGTGACCCGTGTTTTGTTTTTTTTGTACTATGTAACTTAAATATTACCATAAACTTAAGACCATAAACTCGTTTATAGTTTAAGTTGACATGTTTATTGTTTATACTCAAACATTTAATGTGCAATATTCAGAGGTTCGATGACATAATGTAATCCGTCACATGTCAAACCAATTTAAAATAACTACATTCCTCAGGTATTGTCAGGAATGACGTCCCCAATTTAATAAAATGGCCATACGATCTCTTTAAACTACAATAATTTAATAACTGAATAAATGAAATTAGGTTGGCATCAAAAGCGACACCCACCACAACGTCATCGCAAACGTCAAAATCAAAAGGAATCGAATAACAATAGCTGTCACTTTCATGCCCAAGAACTGGCGTCTCCAGCTAAGGGCCAGTCCTCACTGTGACATCATTCATTATCCGTTTTTGGTCCGATCTGAGTCTGGTAAAAAGTAAGAAATCATCATCTTCCTAGCGTTATATTCCGTGCTTAGACGGGACCCGTTTAGACCATGATCCAGGATTTAGCGAGTCTGGTAGTTATATTGAAGCGACTACCGATCTGACCTTAGCAACCCTTAGAGGAACCAGACAAATTTGAATCGTGGTTACACATCCATAGTCGTTTGAATGGTGCGATGTTTTTCTTCACCTCCGAGCTGGTGATCAAAACACTTTTATAGAATTGAAAAATCCAGACTTACGTGCTCGGGTATGAAACCGCACCACTTAGATATGAGACGCCGTTCTTACCATAGAGCCTCCACAGCTCACCATCTTTATGACAAGCTCGATGGCTCATTTGATAGTGACCCTGCCCCATGCGCCAAGAGTTGTGGGTTCGATCCCCACTCAGGACAAACATTCGTATGATGAATACTAGTGTTTGTTCTGTGTCTGGTGTCTAGTGTGAAAATTGAATATTGAAGTATATATTTGTAATAACACTGTTGTTTCTGATACTCGTAACACAAGTGCTTAAGCTTACCTCGGAGTCAGATCAATGTATGTGATGTAGTCTGATATTTATTTATTTATTATCAAGTAAGAAATGTATGTAATAGTCAAGTTTTGCTCAAATCCCGTTCCAGTCACGCGAGTTCTCAAAGAAAATTTGTATTACGCAAAGACGATTATAATTATAGTCTTTAGTCCAGCGCTGGTCTGGGACGTAAAAATAATGTGCCTACTGCGCCCAACATGTCGTAAAAGGTGACTCATGATTGTATAGGTGCTGAGCTAGCCACTTGTCACAATTTTCCGTCCAACCCAACCCAGTTTTTGCTTTGGCCAAAAGTGTTTAAAGGGGCATACTACATCTTTGATTCTGCCTAACCCTTCAGGAATAGGCTAGATGACTAAAAAGTTATGTTTAGTCCGTCAGTTAGATTATAAAGCAATATTGAACACGTATTTCTTTATTTATTTGTCAAACAAACATTTACAACGATACACAATGCATTTAAGTTGCGCGTGACGTCACGCTTTCGTACAATTTGTACGAAATAGTGACATCGCAAGCCCCCACTCCAACACTTTGATGCTCTTTATCTTTGTGATTTTTTGTTCATTTGATAAAACGAAATATATTCATTTGATGTAATAAATATATGTGTCTAGTATTTTTGTATAATCTCTGACACTAAATAGAATTATAATTTTTTAATGCAATCATCATCCCTATCGAGGGCGTAATGATATAACTTATATTTATCTCTCATTTATCGTTACTGGACCAAGATCTAACCAAGAACGAACTGTGGACAGCGTTAGTGAGGACCGAGCCTAAACAATCCCCGTTTAATCAAAACCGATCCGAGGAAACGAATTTGATTTTTATTACTCGAAAACTCAACACGGAGGTGTATTTACGACGCGATTTTGTTCCAATTTCAATATTTATTCCTGCCGAAATTGAACTGGAGATGGGCGCGTTGTTTTTATGAAATTTCATGTTTACGACATAGTTTATAGCGAGTGTATTTTGCAGTTTACGGCTACCTGTCGCGTAAAATGCGGAAACAGATTGAGACGGTTTGTTTTCGGGCGAGAGGTATATATAATGCGCGTCTTACAATCGGAACGAGATGCACTCCAAGTGGGAAGTTTTTTGTTGATGTGAACACGGAATCGTTATTGCTACGCCAAATCGATTAGTCTGTTCATACAAGGTTATTTTTTTTAGATATATGCGAAACCTCTAACTATAAAATGAGCAAAGAAACTTTATACTTTTCATCAAAATAGCCAATCAGCTGATTAACTTTGTAGGGGATGTAAAAAAAATTTTTTGATCATTTTCTAAAATATTTTAAATTACTCGTAGTTCCTTAGCGTCGTGAGTTAAATAAGTAGGAAAATGTCGCACTGAGACTCTTAGCTCTAGAAATCTGTAAATCGATATAACGAGACTCGCCCAATCAAGTAATAGTTTGTTCCTAGAAAAAATACTGACGGGACTAATCGCGATATGCATTATGTACGCTTAGTCCCATCAGATAATGCAACGCGAAAGTTTAAAATCATATGTCCCGTTCCTAGACGGTACAGGAACGGACGAAGGACGGAACGAAGGACGGACGGTACACAGTGCCTTTTTAGTTAAACACAATTTTTGGGTTTATCCCTGCGTATACTTACCGAACCCTAAACGTATTTTACCATAGCGGTATTTCGCGTCCAAAGTTTAAAACGTTCTCGTCTAATTGACACAGTTTACTTAATCGTAATGTAATCTAGTATTGTTTACCGCGTTCCGGACCATTTCGCTTACGAGCTCTTAAAACTTCGCTTCTTCATTACAGAAAGAACTTAGTCAAAGTCAAGGATTGAGAATGTACCGAAAGTCAAAGTTAAGTTAAAATAAGTGAGTTTTAAGTTGGCAAGCGGAGCGCACTGTTAGATTTGGTCCAAGTTACAAACTGTTGACATGTTGTAGACCTTAAAGTACAACGAGAAAACAGCATTTTATTTAAGGCCTAAGGTGAACTTAAAATATGCTTGCCTACATCCTATTCCATTACATACAATTTTCTTATTGGTCTGGAATTGAAAAAAAATGTATCCGTGCCTACATGTCGTAAAAGGCGACTAATGGTGGTTTTATCACTATAAAATGGCTAACCTTTGACTGGCTTATTCGGTAGTGATCCTGCCCTATGCGCCAATAGTTGTGGTTTCGATCAGCACCGAGGACAAACATTTGTATGATGAATACTTGTGTTTGTTCTGTGTCTGGGTGTTAATATTGAATATTTAAGTATATACAGATATTATATTATGATATCCGTAACACAAGTGCTTAAGCTACTTACCTCGGAGTCAGATCAATGTATGTGATGTAGTCTGATATTTATTTTATTTATATAAGTGACGAGCTAGAAACATGTCACAATTTTTCATCCAACCCGATTCAATATTGATCTATGGCTGCATATGGTTTAAAGAGCGTATCGCTCCATGAACTGTGCCTCCTCCGGGATTGCAGACGCGATGACATGTATGTACGGAAATTAGGCTGCCTGTCCACCGGAGCGGATTCAATTCTATTGGTGGACCGAATCCAATTCTATTGGTTGATTTTTAACTGGCTCACCGCTCCGCTACCTCGCTCCGATCGCATAAACAGGCAGCCTTTGAGTCTCACGTAATTACATTTATGTTATTTCACTATCAAATTCCACGCGGTCGAAGTCGCAGGTAAATTCTAGTTTATTTACTAAAGTTACAAGCGTTTTTATACACAATGTTAATCGATATTAGAATAAATTACTTAGATTGATAGATGAGACGTTTATTCTATTTAGGAGACACATAAAAAAAACAGTAGCATTTTAGATATGTCGGCATGACAGCGACGTCATTGTACACCGGTGTAGCAAAACACCACGTGCACCGATCACGCCACCGAGCGCTCCCTACCGCCCCGCTCTACTTGACTTGTTTTGCAACGGGTATAAAAGGGACCGCGCAGCGACGGAGCGGGCAGTCTTGGCTCTGGCGTTGCTCGGTGCACTGGTTGTACTAAGCTAGCTTATCCTAGACGCTCTCGGATAATTAATTAATAATTCATTTAAAATTAATTATTAATTTAAAATTAATTATTAATTTGTGTTTTGCGACACCGGTGTACAATGACGTCGCTGTCATGCCGACAGATACATAAAAACAACATGTCAGAAGCACAGAGGCTTGGTGACCGAGTCGGGAAAAAACAGGTACAACAAATCTTTTTGTCTTAGTGATACAAAAAAGGCAGTAGCTGACGTCTGGTTCACTAAAAGCAAATCGCTGATATTCAGCTATAGCTTGAAGAACAAGAAGAATACATACATTATATTATACATAAATAACATCACGCCCGTTATCCCCGAAAGGGTAGGCAGAGTCACAAAGGCAGCTAATTCCTGTGCGAACATACATGCTCGCACTAAAGCTAGGTGTTGCTTGCTCGGGGACCTAGGTCCGACTAACCGTCTTGGTGTACTGTATATATACTTAGTGGTGAGAATAACTTCGCCAGCGCGATGCAGGATTGTATGGTGTTTCTGCATATTCGATCGACGTCATCTGTTTATATATTATTGAATCTTGTGGCGCGGTCGCCACACCCCTTTAATCACATTTAGCCAAAAATAAAACTAGTCTGGGTTAGACGAAGAATACAGGTGTCAGAATGGCGAGTGTTGAGACAGATCTTATTTAAGTCTTCGGTTCAAAAGTAATCGCTTCAGCCTATGACTTGAGCGGGGTGATAGGCCAAGTTAGACCCCCAACGGAATCTGTTTTCGCAAAGAACACCAACTTAAATTAGAAAGCTTTACCTAGCTGGAATCTTGCTTACCCCAACATTTCTTAATATGTGCCACCCTGTATATGCACCAATGCTCAGATAAGATAAAGGCGAAAATTGACTGGGACAAGTCTGTGGAACTTACATCTGTTTTAAGAATTGAGAATCTGTAGTTAAAAACGACTCCTAGGGAATCATTTTGTATATTGCACAAGTCATAAGAGAGATGCAATTTTATTTTTTGGTTTAATGTGGTTAAGGGATCTAGCAACCCCTTTGACTCTGCCTACCTCTTCGGGGATGATGTTATGTATGTATGTAGGTATTTTTTAAGTGTATAGGTGAACACAAAACCGTTAAACTATATAATAGTCGAGTTAGTCGAGTCTATGGAAATTGTGAAGGGTAGTGCCGAGTGCAAATTCTTCGCCTACATGTAATCACAAATGAAATACACCATTAGTCGCCGTTACGACATGTTAGGCAAGGGACACTGTTGGCACATTTACTTTTTAATCGCAGACCAATATTGGATAACAATAAATCTATACATTATACGCAAAAAGCTTTGTACCCCTTTTTATGAGAATTACGCAGATGGAGGAGTATGAGATTTGGTTACACAGTTAAAGTTTCAAAGGAGTACTTAGAGGAATGCACAAAGCCAATATTTTAATAAATAAATAAACGTTTCACCTAAGATGATACCCGTGCCAGTACCTACTTTCTACGAATCAAAATATGATGTTTCAAACATATTTAACTTTATACGCTAATATTATTGTAAAAAATAATTAAAAATCTCCATTTATTAATTTCAACACGATTTATAAATTTTATTCTTAAATTTATTACAAATTTAAATTTAGAAAAAATATCGTATGAATTGCATACTACGGTAATCGGAAAGTTTACTTAGAGAGATTGACACTACTATTCACGTCACATCATTAATCGATATGGCCGGCATTTCGTCATCGAGTTGGATATTCTACTAAAGATATTTCATGCGTACATTTCAACCAAAAAATGTTCCAAACCCAGAGACAACAAAGAAGAGTCCCATAAGACAAAACATCCTTATTTGACTGATTCCGAGTCTTCCAATCGCGTGCGCTTAAGATATATCTGCATAATATTTACGTGAGAATACCAGTATTAATTAAAAAAATTAATCAAAGTTTGAAATAATTTACATTTTAATCAGGATTCAAAATAAAATCAATAAAATAGTTGATTAAACTGCCCGAGATCTTTTTATCAAATTGAAAAAATAATAAATGTCCCAAAACCTTACAATGAAACGTCCTTCGCAAAACTCAGTGCGCGGTTCAATGACCCAAACGCAATTCTAAATTCAAATCTGACGTTCCAAAAATTTTAATCAATGCCCCACAAAGGTCGGAGATCAAATTCGAGAAATAAGAACAGTTCGAAAATGGAACGCCTGTCCCGTCCGTGTAGCATGGCCAATCAGCATTCAGTACAAAGCAATGGCGATATTCGCTATTTGAATTCTAAATTCAAACTGAGCAGTCGCCATTTGCACATTGCAGTTACAATTGAAATGTATTGTAAAGAGGTTGTTTACACTCCATCTTGAGACTCCAAAATGTATTGTTGTATTCAAATAAATAGCTTTATTCAATACGAATGTAATATGTATAAGTTAATCCTTTATGTTACCCGATTTATTTACCATACATAGCAGAGTTTGTAGGTGGTAGAGCAGTGGTGGCGAACCTTTTAAAAAAGACGTGCCAAAGTTTCTAGAATGTCAATATAATTGGTTCTTTACAACCTCGGAGAGCAGTATATATGGATGTTATCGTTAATCAGTGTTGGTAAATTTGTAATATCAAAAAGAAGGCTTGCCTAACATTTTATATTACGTGCCACCTATGGCACGCGTGTCAATCGTTCGCTTTGCCTGTGATAGAGCAATGCGAAGATGCAATGACTGGGTAAGCTCGACCGGACTATGACCACCTTCTCTGAGAACACCCGCGTTCTGCAAACACTCTCAAACTGATGCATTTCATTCGCTGTCCGAGAGTAAGTAACTGATTCAATTACTTTTCATTACGTTTAGAAAAATACACGGGCTAGCAATTATTTTTTATTAATAAATAAATATTCAACGACATCACATACATTGATCTGACTCCGAAGTAAGTAGCTTAAGCACTTGTGTTACGGATATCAGAAACAACAGTGGTATTACAAATATATACTTAAATAAATATTGGGTATTAACACCCAGACACAGAACAAACACAAGCATTCATCACACGAATGTTTGTCCTGGGTGGGGATCGAACCCACAACTCTTGGCGCATGGGGCAGAGTCACTACCGAATGCGCCATCGGAGCTTAATTTTTGTCTTTCTTCCGCTAGTGATACTTCATGTTAGAAAAAGTAACTTGAAAAGTAACTAAATAATACTTCTGAGATATATATATACAAACCATTTAACTTGATTTATTTATTCCATGCAGACGAAGTCGCAGGTAACATATAGTATAACTTCGATAAACATAGCAACTAAACCAATGAAAACAGCTCCGTGTCTCTAAGATCTTTTGATCGTGACGTCAGGCGGTCGGTAAGCGCGCGGACGGCGCTCGGAGCACGCACCAGGGGACGGGACAGGCTTGGAGCCACGCTATCATTGTCATACATGTTGACTATTAGATATCGGTATTTGCCTGTATGCGTACATACAGACATTACTTGTAACTGGATGTTAATATACAATATTTAAGTATATATTTGTAATACCACTGTTGATTCTAATATCTGTAACGCAAGTGCTTAAGCTACTTACCTCGGAGTCAAATCAATGTATGTGATGTGGTCTGATATTATATTATATTAAGTGCCAGACTCTAAGACTTACTGTATTAACTGTGTTTTTGTTGATGTTTATATGGATATTGGGTAATTATGTAGGCGACAAGTCAGCTAGTTGTCACAATTCTCTAAATAACTATATTCCTCATAGCATAAGTATTATAAAGAAAACAACCTTTTCAACCCTTACAAACTTTATCGGAACGGTGTTAATAATTTAAGTAATTCCAATATTTATTACCTTAAAAACGCAAGCCGAGCAGCGTTTTAAAGATAATATAAGCGGTTAAACAAAAGATCATACGGTATACGAAAATACCGCAGTGTTAAATAAAAAATTTACAGCATCGCATTTTCGGAAGCACAGTGTTGCCTGAAAATATCTTGGTATAATTCCGGACGTAATATTATATACCGCAATTTTGATAATCGGAGGATGCCGCTTACACCGAAGTGGAAATCGGCTTTCCTGCTAGTTTGACGAGTCTTCCCACATTTTGTTGATGAGTAATGCTCTAGATCAGTTCCCAATAGGCCACTGGTGATTTGTAAAGGCCTGAAGTTTATTTCGCAAAAGACTTAAAATACCTTAAAGTTAAATATTTATTTCAAACCACAACAGCTTAGTTCTGATAATAGCAACGAAATCAAAATGATCCTTAATACCAGAAAAATTGGGTACCACTTCTCTAGATTAATGGATTCCAAAGTGGAGTTCCGCGGAATCTAAGGGTTTCATGAGAACGTCACTAGTCCCATTGATGAATAAATATGTCATAAGACTCGTATCTCTCAGGTGTGTCATACTAATATTAAAAAAACAAAAGATTTGATTGTTTGTTTGTTTGTATCAAATACACTCCGAAAGTAATGGACTGATTTGGAAAATTCTTTCACCATTAAAAGCAATTTTTTTGAGCTTTTTGAGACTCTTGTTTTTCTCTAGCTTAGCAAAAGTTTTCAAAATATTTTTAAATTTTCATTTAGTAGTTATTTAAAACTGTAACTGATTGAACCTAAAAAATCTAAAGAAACGGTGTGACTGACGCCGTGTAAACTATAAGTCGATTGGACTGCTGAAGTTATAATGAGTTTACATTAAATATTAGTTGTCAACTCGGTTAGCGCTTACAGCGCTTGCAGCGCTTGCAGCTCCCTGCTGCTCTCATTAGCGATATCGATATATCCGCTATAAGCGACAGAACTGTAAGAGACAGTATACTTATGATACTCATATGCTCACGCGTATAGCATAGCATTAATACTCATACCTACTTAAACTTGAGTGCTTGGACACATCAGGACCGTCCGTCTGTCTGTCTGTCCGTCTGTCACCAGGCTGTATCTCATGAACCGTAATAGCTAAACGCTTGAAATTTTCACGAAATGGTGTATGTCTGATAATTTTAACAATGAATACTGAAAACAGAATAAAATAGATATTTAAGGAAGGCTCTCATACAACATACGTAATTTTTGTGGTATTTTGCTCGATATTAATAACGGCAACAGCTAGACAAGCAGTTATTCATGTATTATAATTTAGATTACAATGTCCGATGTTGGTCTGGGACTTAAAAAATAATGTGCCAACTGTGTTTCTTGCCTAGCATGTCGTAAAAGTCGTATGTGATTGTGTGGGCGACGAGCTAGCCACTTGTCATTACTTTTTCACAAATTTTCCATCTAACAACAACAGCCCAGTTTTGTTTTTGGCTGGATGTGGTTAAAGGGGCCTGCTGCCCCTTTGACTCTGCCTGCCCCTTCAGGGATTATGGGCTTGATGTAATGTTATTTTATGTCAGAATTTAGAATATGACAGGTCGATATCTGAAAACACGTACACAGTAGTATAGTATAACAAATTTTTCTAAATTTTATATATTGTGACACGCACCATCACACTTGCAGAGCGTAAGTAGCGGTAATCTCCTAAAATTCAGGCAAAATAAATACAAGTGGCTAGCTCGTCATCTACATAGCACTAAGTCAATTCCCGAGGCAACATCCCCAAGGCAACATTAGTCGTCTAGTACGACACGCTAAGCAAGAAACACAGTAACTATAACTTTCGAGTCCTAGTTCAACATGGGACTCGAAAAGAATGTACCAAAAAGAGGCAGTTAGTCAGTTAGTTTTCTCGAATTCTGTTCAGAATAATCACTTTGTTAAATAACTGATCCACAAAATACGTTTATTCCAAATCTAAGCAAATATTCGGCTCGATTCTCGCTACATTCCGCAGGTGGCGTCCTCGTTAAAATGTTTTTGTACCCTCGGACAGTGGAGAAATGCTTTCATTAGCGAAACACAAAAGACTGCGTTGGTAAGTAGGCGGTATTTCTTCTCTCAAATTGCCTATAAATTTTTATTATAGCCACTCTTATTTGAGGTACAGAGGTTTTCCACATAAATAGCTCTGCTTTATTATGGAAAAGCTATGTTTCGGCGTAGTCCTGAGTCGATAGTAGAACTATCGATGCTATTGAAGCTCGATAGCGTAATGTCTTTATTCTTGTAAATCTTTCTTCCCACAACTTCCCACAATTTTTTTTTAAATATATACTGGATGACTTTTTTTACCGTCAGGAAAATTTACATGTGAGATAGGTAAATGATATAGATGACGATAGCATGATCACTTTAAAAAAAAAAATTTTTTTTTAATTTTTTTAATAGATAACCTATCCTCATAACCATCTCATTCTAACTTAATTTTGACTAACATAACATTTAAAAAACGAATATTGGAAAAAAGATAATAAAAATACGAAACCACCAAAACTCAAACGCATATTCACCCTACTCCGAATGCGCTACACATCAATGAATTCGCTCGTGTTTATCTATTTCTTTGTTGCGCAGCGCACACTTATTATTATTACTGATTTCAACCCCGCGCGCCCGCGCACGCACCCGCGCCGGCCAGGCGGCCCCTTTGACCTTTCTTCAGTCACTCACCTGTCGTGCCTTGTGATATACGCGTGACCGTGTCGGAAGTACCTATCGTTCGCTCGCCGTAATTACGTAGACGTACGTTATAAAAACTTACGAATATTCAAATGTGGAATACCTAGCAATGGTTAGGTGTTATATTCAGTGTAGTGAAAGTGTAGAAGCAGCGCGACGAATGTACGCAGAACCGAGCCATCTACAATCTTTGCGGAACAGTGGTATTTTGGCTCCGCGGATTCCTAGTACAAATTTAATTTTGAGAATCTACCAAAGATTGTCAAATCTGCATCCGTACCATTTTACACGTGTACAGGCATTACACGCCGCTGATCCCGGACCCCGCATGGAGTTTTGTCGCTGGCTAACCTAACCTATGGAGCGACGAATCCATTTTTACCCGTGTGGGCATTTAGTATGTTCATAATGAACACTGGTGGAGCTTCCGAAACCCACATAAAATAAAAGAAGACTCGCACCAAATCAGGTTCAGTGTCAGTGTGTGGGCTGCGATAATCCACGATCGTATTATTGGGTCGGTCTGGATTGAAGGACGATTGACAGGTGCTACATACCAACAGATGATTCAATCGGTCATTGACCCTCTGTTAGATGACGTTCCCCTGACTTATTTACGAGGCCTCTACTTTCAACACGATGGTTGTTCTGCCCATTACGAACGATCTGACCGCCAGTATTTGGATGCTGTTTTCCCTGATAGGTGGATAGGCCTTGGCGGGCCTGTGAACTGGCCCGCGCGTTTACGGGACTTAACGCCGCTAGATTTTTATTTGTGGGCCGAGTTGAAGCGGCTAGTGTACACTGAGGAAGCACAAAGTGTTAATGACTACAAAACAGCGAATAATAGACGCTTTCGATATTATAAAAAGTGATAGACACTCTTCGCAGTTTAACAAACAATTTGCAACGACGTGCTAGTTTGTGTTTGGAAAGAAACGGAGAACATTTTGAACAACTGTTAAAATATCGTTAAAAGGTAAGTTTTAATTAGTAATGTAAATACAATCAGTGTGATTTGTAAATAAGTTGATTCCAATCTTTAAGTACGCCTCAATCCATTCCAATACAGCGTGTTGTAAATAAGTTAATAAGTCGTATGTAGGTAGGTACTAATTTCTTTTAACTTAACAAAATGTAGGTAACAAAATGTAACCTACTGCATCTTTGGCGGTCCTAAGTCCGTAAAAGTATGAAGGAAGGATTGAAATGTACTTTAAATTTATCCTATGAATAACACGAAAAAAATTTGCGATTTTTTGTCTCGCTGGTTTTTTTTTTGCAAGGATTCAAAATGAACGACATTCAATTCATTCACGCACACGCGGGGCGGGCGGCGGCCGCGCGTCCCCCGCGCCGCGCTACCGCTACCATTTTACTACATTTCCTACAAATAATACGCATGCACTAATGTATTTCAAATACATGATTTTTTTTGGATATTCCAAAATTTATAAAATCAGTTGTATTTTATAAACACACACATGTATAGAAATGGTTTTAGGTACACATTACACAGTTCTTTTTTCCTGACGGTAAAAAAAGTCATCCAGTATAACAAAACTATTATTTGTTTATGCCAAACGTCTTAGTCAAATATTTACAATTACGCCCGCAGGATAGGCAAAGTTCAAGGAGCAACTAACTCCTTTAATCACCTTTACACATTTAAAAATTTAAGCAAAAAAGTGGCAAGTTACAATCGTATACATTGGCGGGGTAGATACTCTAATTCGGTCGAAAATCTACAGTTGGTAGAAATTCGCAAATACAAATAATTATTGTACTCCAAACATCTTAAAAAAACTATAAGGAAAAAAAGTGGCTATAATAAGAAGCCCCTTTTTTTCATAAAATCAAATATCGATGTTTAAATTATCGATACATGTACAACACTGTTTACAGCAATGTCATTATATGATTGCGGTTTGTCTTATTTTATTATTTCGTTAGAAATAAGGACTATATTCTATTTGTTGGAACTTTCTGTCCGAGGGTCAATAAGATATTTGGAGCTATTGGCGTTGTTCAAGTCTATATAATTATTGACGATGAACAACAAAAGAGGCAGAGGTCTTTAACCTTTATCCTTATTATTTTATAAGGCTAAGACTCTGAGTCTACAAACTCCTATGATTTAGATTATTATTATTATTTTTTTTATATCTGAAGGACAGCGTTGGAGTCAAGGTAAGAAGAGGCATGCTCGGGTGGTTCGGACATGTGGAAAGAATGGATGACGAAAGATTGACTAAACAGATATACAATGCGAATGTGGAAGGATGTAGGAGCCGCGGAAGGCCCAGGCTCACCTCCCACGACCAGATTGGTCGTGTATTAAAAGAAGGTGATGTTAGGAGTCATAAAAATCGTAGAGCTTGTATAAAAAGGATTATGAATGTTGAAGAGGCGAGTGAGGTGTGTAAGGATCGTGCCATATGGCGTTCGGTTCTCTCTGCCTACCCCGCTAGGGAAGTGGCGTGAAGTTTAGTTAGTTAGTTTTTATATCTCTGACAAAAAAGTCTATGTTACAGTGGAAAGCCTATTATCATAATAAATATTGCCAAGATGCTTAGATGTTTCTGAGATTCCAGAGGCACAAGGGAAAGAAGTAAACAAACAAACAAAACACCACGCCCATAATCCCCGAAGGGGTTGGCAGAGTCAAAGGGGCAGCAGGCCCTTTTAACGACATTCAGCCAAAAACAAAACTGGACTGGGTTAGATGGAAAATTATGAAAAAGTAGTGTCAAGTTAGCTCGTCGCCTACAGAATCATATACCCAAAACCCATATACCATAAGTCGCCTTTTACGATATACTAGACAAAAAAACACAGTTGCCTCATTCTTTTTTAAGTCCTAGGCCAACATCGGACAAAAATCGGAAGGAAACGTAGATATCGATATAATTTAAGGAATAAATGTATTTTAGAGCACCTTTTTTGGACATATGCCATTTATTTAATTTGGATATTCGAATTCATTCCAATACCTGCGTGAATTCAATAGTTCTGACATAGCTTTTCCTAAAAAAACTTACGCCAGCTTAACAAAGTTTGCACAACTTTATACCTATTCACTATTGGCCCATTAAAAGACCTTCTTCACACAAGAGCCCAATAAAATTCGCTATAGTTGTGACTTATTCCACAAAACTGCCGAAAAGCGGCAAGAAAAGGCCTCTCTTACTTACATTTTGTCATGGAGTAATTTCTACGTAGGCATTACACACCTCAGCGAACATTACGACAATTGTACCCTCGTAACACTTTTAGAGTGCGTAACGACTCACACAAAGACAAGTCCTGCTGAAGACATAAACGTGGCAACTACAGCGAGCCAAGTTCTGAGCGCACGGAGCGAGGACTCGTTGCCCAGGTAAAGTAAATAATAATAAATATCCGACTACATCACATACATTGATCTGACTCCGAGGTAAGTAGCTTGAGCACTTGTGTTACGGATATCAGAAACAACAATGGTATTACAAATATATACTTAAATATTGGATATTAACACCCAGACACAGAACAAACACAAGTATTCATCACACGAATGTTTGTCCTGGGTGGGGATCGAACCAACAACTCTTGGCGCATGGGGCAGGGTCACTACCGCATGCGCCCTCGAGCTTGTTAATATATAAAGAAAACGCACTAATGAATTTCATATTCACGCAAGAAGTCTGTTTCACTGTCTATTATGTTTTATTATGTTTTATTAAAGAACATTTAAACCACTTCAACGATTATGAGGGAATCTGGTACGTGAAAATGACGATTTTTTTTACTGTTCTTACAACTTACTTATGGGAAAGTTTATACTGGTCGGGTCAAGTTTTTGGTTGTAATTTATATATTTTTATTTTGATACTCTACGACAGGCCCACACTAAAACGTGGTTCAAAGTTAATTATGATTCATACCATACACCTTGTATAAATTGTATTGAAAAGAGTAACTACCGAGTTTCTTGCCGGATTCTTCTCGGTAGATACAACATTCCGAACCGGTGGTAGAATCATATAGCTGTGGCTTTACCTGTATTTGACGATTTATAAGTGTTTCTTTGAAACCTATATAAATAAAGAATATTTTGACTTTTATAATCCTGTAGGTATACATATATAACAGATAATTTTCCCATGAGTGGATCTGTAAGTTTATAATAGAAATAAACTGAATTCAACTCTTTTTCTTGCCCTGCTTTAGTATGTTTTTAAATAAAGTTACAAATTAATATTTTCCAATTTGAACTGAATACAAATGATGGGTAGTGAATCGACATAATCATTTTCGAAGGAAAAGTGACAATCACAACATTTCGATTCCAGAAGATAAATAACTAACCTCATATACTTCTCCTACAACCTACATACATAACATCGTTGCCATAATTCCGGAAGGGGTAGGCAGAGTCAAAGAGGCAGCAAGACCCTTTAACCACATTCAGCTAAAAATAAAACTGGGCGGGGTTAGATGTAAAAATGTGAAAAATTTGTGACAAGTGGCTACCTTGTCGCCTACACAATCACACACCCAAAACCCGATATACCATTAGTAACCTTTTAGGATGCAATAATTCGGGACAGGCAAGAAACACAGTTGACACATTTTTTTAGTTCCCAGCCCAACATGGGACTACTAAAAACGACTTCTACAACCTAATACTCGTATATGACTTCAACTACCTTATACATCGGTTCCAAACTTAGCTCGCTACGCTGCCGAGCGTCCAGATCCCGTTGAAGGTTTTACATGACTAACTTTCATGTTGACATTCAAAATAATAATTTCGTCCTCCGAGAAAAGTTTCCGGACCATTATTTTCTCCAAGAATTGTTATTCGATTCGCACGATTTCCATGAACGCATAAGCTATTCGGACGGGACTTTATTGACGAATGGTATCAGAACGATTATCTTATAGAATGTCGTAATGATCTCATGTCGGCTTGGAACTTAAATAAATAAATCAATACTCTCCAGATTGACACACCAAATCCCTAGTTCCTAACTAAGTTTATAAGCTTGTCCTATGGATACCAAGTAAACGGGTACACATATATTTTATAAACATCCATGACTCGAGTTCAAATGTCCACGATCATCATTCATCCATGATCATCACACGAAATATTTGCCCCTAGTGGGATTCGAACCCGCAACCCTTGACCACTCGACCAACAGGACTTACCTTAAATGCTCGCCGGCCACCAATGTTTCGGCAAATATCTCCATGTAGTGGACGGTCAGCAACCAACAGCGGGGTGCCACCATTGTGTTGGAGGAGCAATAGACACGACGCAACACGCGAGAGAAGTATGCTCAGCGTGGGCCGATCTTCGTGGCGACCTGTCCGCGAATTAGAACCATGACTAATCACTACCGGTTATGTTACAGGTCATGATCGGTAGCGAGGAGACTGAGAATCTTTGTGTACGTCCATAATTTCGTAGCGACGGCAAATAGGGAGCGGGAGCAAGACCCAAATTCTGACTTCATGCGCCGCAGAAGACCAGGTCGGCGACGCGCGGCTTTTACGGCCCGTTTGCCGTCTTGAGGCTAGTGTACGATTGGTTGGGGGACCCGTCGTCTGCATGGAATAGCTGGCGCGCATTTGGCTAAGCACTCTGGGAACGTATTATCTACCAAAGAACCAATCTCTGCTATAGTCGCCCTTTAGGGCTCTGCTCTGACGTTGCTCCATGGTGAGCAACGTCATCGAGCGCGATACAAGCGTTAGCGAAGTTAGTTATAGAATCGCTGGCGCGCATTTGGCTAAACACCCTGGCCATCTCCAGAAGCGATGCGGCGGAACACATAACCAACACGCTGCCCCGAAGTGGGGAAGCATGCATAAAGCATTAATCCTGAGAAAAAAATATTGAAATTCATCATCATCCAGCCTCCAAATTTTAAATAGCGAAGGATAATCCGCCAGGTCCAAGTTCTAACTAACTAAACTAAACTTCACGCCACTTCCCTAACGGGGTAGGCAGAGAGAACCGAACGCCATATGGCACGATCCTTACACACCTCACTCGCCTCTTCAACATTCATAATCCTTTTCATACAAGCTCTACGGTTTTTATGACTCCTAACATCACTTTCCTTTAATACACGATCAATCACATACCTAAAACCTACTAACGCCTACTCAATCACATACCTAAAACCGATGAATATTTTTTCACAATTCGAATATTTATTCGCATACATCAAAATCAGTTATAAAACGTGTAGAACACTTAGTTATTTGAATCCGGTGTCGATATTAGGAAGTAAATAAAAGAGTCGTCGACAAGCGATCAGATGAGTCGCTGCGGCCTATTGATCGCACTTCACAGGCCATTAGGCCGCGGGATGGATGGCCTGGAACAAACGGGACCTTTCGCTTCCTCACCGAGGTTTTGCTTACAAAGATATGGGTCTGTTATGTATCTTTTTCAAGGATAATTTGTTCGCTTACTGGATGTTGGTTCGGTGCGTTGCTTCGGATCAAATTAAATAAATATCAGACAACATCACTAGAGCAAAATGTTTGCCTGGGGATCGAATAAGTATGACCCATCTTCCTTTCTTCCTAAATATCGTAAAAAGCGACTAATGGTGTTTTAGATTTTTAGAGTTTGCCAATCATTGCTAATTTTTAATAATGTCACATTAAATAAACAATATGTTACCCGACTCAATGTAATTTTTGGGCAAACGTCGTTTTGGGGACTTATTGCTTCTTGGATTCTACCCCTTAAGGGATGGCGACCGTGGTGGTATATGTATGCATACTATCATGCCCATAATCCCCAAAGTGGTAAACAGAGTCCAAAGAGCGATAAGCACCTCAAGCTCAAGCATTCGTATGATGAATACTTGTCTTTCTTCTGTGTCTGGGTGTGAATATAAAATATTTAAGTATATATTTGCAATACCACTGTTGTTTCTGATATCCGTAACACAAAGCTACTTAAGCTACTTACCTCGGAGTTAGATCAATGTATGTGATGTCGTCTGATATTTATTTATTTATACTTATACTTATGTGGCTTAAATCCTGATCGTTATCAAACTCCAAAACGAATGCGACAAGCCAATATCAGCTTGCCAGCCTTGCTACTGTGATCTGCGCAGGCGATGCGTGCATACGAATGTGTCCATTACGGTGCCGTGA
This sequence comes from Glyphodes perspectalis, assembly GCA_951394215.1. Classification (NCBI taxonomy): domain Eukaryota; kingdom Metazoa; phylum Arthropoda; class Insecta; order Lepidoptera; family Crambidae; genus Glyphodes; species Glyphodes perspectalis. Next base: position 12,060,956 of record OX596218.1, on the reverse strand, counting down.
TCGCTCCATGGGATAACCACCTTGCAATCCTGAAGTCGGGGTTTGAAGCATACGAGAAACGCGGCACAGTCAAGAGGAAACAGTGAAGTAATTTGCCACCATATACAAATTATCGTAGTTTTCACATTAAATGATATTACGGGTACAGATGACATAGGAAGCGTGGTTTTGGCAGATTCATCTTGTTATAAATACGAAAATTACTTGATAAATAAAAATCAGACTACATCACATACATTTAACTGACGCCGAGGTAAGTAGCTTAAGCAATTGTGTTACTGATATCAGAACCAACAGTGGTATTACAAATATATACTTAAATATACTTAAATATTGGATATTAACACATAGACACAGAAGAAACCATCTAGTCAGTCAAATTTGATTTGATTGCTTGCCAGGTTTTAATACAGTAAATTTTACATCCACTATGTCAGTTTTATTGTACGGTGATATGGAGCTTTTCCTTTAATACGATTTGTACGGTTTTCATTAATAAATCTCCTAATATTTTGTCTTTTTTTGAATATTATTTTCCAAAGTCCGCAACAAAAGGAAATGTAACTCTTGCAATTTTATTATTTAAATTTTTTAACGGCGCAGCATAGTCCTTTTTTCACTGATGATAACTAAAAATTAAGCCTAAGTCACCAAAAACCTACTGAAGTTCAAGAGAATGCGTCTAAGCTAGGTATTGCAATCCAGAGAAATTTCTGCTGGATGCGTCGTGTGCTGAATCCAGCAAAAAAATTACAATATTGTGCTGATCCCTGGCTTGCTTGATCCAGGATTCTAATCACTATAGGGATTGAAATTCAGGCATTGAACCAGCAAATTGTGCTTGGCCCAGTTGAATTGCTGGTTCCAGCATTGCAATCTCTAGTCTAAATGTTATCAGAGTAAGATACCTCACTGCCGTTCACCGCTCTATAGATGTACACCGTTAACATTTATTGCAAACGGCTTTTCAATGGCATATTGTTATGGGAGCGTGTTAGTTGGTCTTAAGTAAACTGGTTTTACTTTTATGATATTTCCTTTGTGCATTTGATCTTTTTATTGTTCCTCTTTTGTATTAAACTGATGGTAGATTATAGTCCTGGATTCTGTCGAGCTGTGTTACTGATCATAAGTCCGACAGTTATTTTTGCATCTTTCGAGAATCATAGATACTTTTTCAGGATGAACATTAACTTTTTACCTATTGTCTTCTAGATAAAGTAGCTTATCTTTTGACGCTTCTGTATGTTCGCTTAGATCTTGAAGTCTACACAAAGGTTATTTTTATTTTTTTTAATATTCGACGACATTACATACATTGATCTGACTCCGAGGTAAGTAGCTTAAGCACTTGTGTTACGGATATCAGAATCAACTGTGGTATTACAAATATATACTTAAATATTGGATATTAACACCCAGACACACACAGGTTATTGCTGTTGTAGTTCTCCTCACTGTACCTGTACGTGTCACTGGCTCGACAACACACTATATGCGCAGGCGGCACATCAGCTCTAGCCTGTTGCTCGCGCTGTTCTAACTCCGTGGGCCCCGCCATACAATGCGCACGAGACAGTGTTTGCACCATCGATATACAATACTATTTATATATGTAGGTAATACTTAGGTATATGGTTGCAATATATATACACAAACACTACAGCGGTTATCACCAATAGATACAGTTATTCAAGAGGAAGTCCATTCCATATTATGCTCATCGTGCGAAGCTCATCGTTTTAATATATCATATTTCTAAGTAGTAGTTAAGTAATTATATTTATACCAAATAAATGACTCATGATAACTCATGTTTATCTATGACAAACAAATAAGTAACCAAAAAGTCAAACTTGTCAATTTACAATACTGGTACTAGTATAGATGTAACAAAGTGTCTATCTGTCTTCACTATTGGAACACCAGCCAGCTTTATTTTCCCATTGCATTCCCAGTGCCAACGTGTCTGCCGTCTCCGCTCTATTTGTTTATCCCGGACTCCCAAACAGCTGTTTTAAAGTTCGCCCGGGAATATGTGATTTGTCCCGGATCAGCGTGGTAACAAAATATACTATCGGGTTCTTTATCCCTCATCCCGACTTTCTTATTGGGGCGAAGTTTGCGAATGTGTCATCTGTATGTATTCGTGTATATAGAGTTGTATGTTCAGAAAGTTTTTTGGGAACACGGTGAAGATTAATTGTCAATGCCAGCTAATGCCCTTAGTAGAATTAAACAAAGAACAGGTTTGCTTTTTTTTCATTGATGTTAGGAATCATTGAGCGTTTGAAAAAACAACGGCTTTTCTATTAATAATGCTGGATTTACTCATGCATGTACAAACGACCTTGCAACAGAGGTATCACAAACTCAAATTGTAGTGGAAAGTGGCCCGTCGTCTATATAATCACAATCTCAAAACTCAATACGCAATCAGTCGCCTTTTACTACGAGTATATGCCAGGCGAAGAACACAGTTGGCGCATTCTGTTTAAGTCCAAATCAACATTGCACAACATTAGGAACTTTATTATTCAAAACCTTTTGTTGATCTTCTATCTAACGGTGCAATATCTCGTTCTCTCTCACTCTTATTCCGCGAGATAAGTTAATACAGATAGCGCGCGAGTTGAATGCAGTCGGGGCCTAAGACGAGACATACCTGAGCTCTGCATTCAACTCGTGCGCATTCTGTAGGTTTTGTGACTATTTAGCGATGAGTTGTTGACAATATTCCATCTAAACCAAACCCATTTTTGGGTACATGTGGTTTAACGATCTCATGTCTATTTCAACTCTGCCTACCCCTTCGGGGATACTGCTAGTGATATATGTGTATGTATGTAAACAAGGTTATTTTTTGTAAACATAAATGAAATCTCTTACCTACTTATTTAACTCTAGGAACCAATTTAAAGGATTTTAGAAAATCACCACAATTTTTTTTTAATTTCCATACAATCCAATTAAAAAGACATTGGTAATATACTAGTAATACAAAACAATTAAACTCTTATATTTTTATTTTTATTTATCTACTTATTATTTATTTATATATTTGTTAGGTACTTGTTCATCTATTTATTTATTTAATATATCCACATATGGATATATTTATAAGTACATACTTAACCTCTATTTAGATATATTTCATCTACATATACAAAATATGTACACTTAATTTATTTATAATTTTTATTTTCCTCACATGTTACATGTGTGCGTGCATCATCTGCGATCGTCTCTTTGTCATTGTTATTTTTATGTAAAACAAACATATTCAAAATCCGTTTTTAGCTTTAAGATTAGAATTAAAGATTCTTGTATAATTAATTATAGTATTAAGAGCTGTGGATTTTATGCAAAATGAAATAATATAAAATAGCCCATCTTAATAATGCCCCAAGTTACTCAAATAGCTTTTGTATGGAAAGTAAAAATAAATTGTTGCTTGTTTTCTGAAATCTTTGAAATCAGTTCCTTAGAATAATGACATGAGTTACATTATATTAAGTAGGTAAGTGGTTCCGCGTTAACAAAAAATAACCTCGTATTAAGTTCCGGAATCAAACAGCCCACGTTGAAACCATACGTGTCAAGCTTGCTAGATCAAATGAACAGCCTAGATCACACTAAATGCCTAAAAGCGGCAATAGTCATTGGAGCTCTAGTGCTCTGTAAACCCTATTCGCCCCACATTTGGGGTGCAACAAACATACATACTATTGCGCCCGGAATCCGCGAAAGGGTAGACAGAGGTACAGTAAGCTCATTTAAACTCTTTCAGCCAAGTATAAAATTGTGTAGTGTTGGTTTCCGATCATCTGGAACTGCGAAGGATGCCACCTTGGCGTTTTGTGGGTTCGAGTCTGACGCAGGGCCCTCCGAATCCTCGCTCAGAGGATGACTGCTAGTGGAAGTTCTCCAAGCATGAAAAGGTTTAAGCATATTGTAGCTTCTTCGACTGTTTCTACCCCTTCAGCTTCTACTATAAATAATAATAAATTCTCCAGACTGACACACCAATTCCCTAGTTCCAAACTAAGCTTATGCTTGTACTATGGATACTAGGTGAACGGATAGACATACTTAAATACGTTTATAAACATCCGTGACTCGAGTACAAATGTACATTTTCATCACACGAAACATTTGCCCCTAGCGGGATTCGAACCCACGACCCTTGGGTTCGTGGCCAGGGTCTCTGACCACTCGACCAACGGGCCAGTCAAAGTACTAGGGACGTGATGACATGTATAAATTAAATTTAATGAGGGTAGATAAACAACTGTAGCTGTGAAAAAGTAATGTTATGTGCAGTGGCGGACTAAGCCTGTTTAAGGGCTGGGGCGGCAAAGAGCTGCGCGAGGTCCCAGGGATACGAGCAGTGTTGCTTGACCGAAATGGGGGGGAGGGGGTCCACTGTTTGTTCTATGATGATTACAGGAACTTGGAGATAATACGAGGGACCCAAGACCAGAGGCCCCTTCCGCCCCCAGGTTTGTCCGCCACTGGTTATGTGGCTAGCTAATCGCCTACTACTTAGGAGTGCAATGGGTATTAAAAAATACACATCACACTACCGGTGGTGCAAGCCGGTGGTGCTATGGGCCTGAAAGGATCGCTTTCACCATTACAAACCCAATACACAATTAGTAAGTAACCTTATCCGACATGCTTGGCAAATACGTACGTTTACAGATTTGAAAAATACGGGCCGGGTTGGAACCCGCAGTTGACAAGTGGCTAGGTCGTCGCCTACATAATCAAATAACCCCATATACCATTAGTCGCCTTTTAGGTCATGCTAGGCAAGAAACACAGTTGGCATATTCTTTTTTAAGACGCAAACCAAAATCGGATAAATTATTATTTTAATTATTATTTGTATAATAAACATAAATAAACTGGTGAGCGGTGTTAGCTCAATGGTAAGGACACGCGCCTCTTAACCGAGGAGTGCGGGTTCAAACCCGGGCACTTACCTCTGAATTTTTCAAGCCTATGTACGTATTTATACCACTAGCTCGACGGTGAAGAAAAACATCGTCATGAAACCTGCAAATTCAAACAACTTTGGATTTGTAACCATGATCCCAAAATTGTCTGGTTCCCCTATCTTAGGGTTACGAAGGTCAGATCGGCAGTCGCTCCAATGTTATTACCAGACTCGCTAAATCCTGGAACATTTTTTAAGCGGACCCCGTCTAAGCACGAGACATAACGCTAGGAAGATGATGAAACATAAATAAACTGCACTCAGTTACGATGCGAAAGTAGAATACAAAACTCCTGCACGCAGTCTGCAGTTAATGAAAGTGTTTGTCCTCACTCGAATATCGCACGTTGCTCTCTTCATGTTTACTATGCATTAGCGCTGACGACCCCACCCAGGAGCGTAGGGGGTCGGCCCTGGGTGGCACTGAGGACGGCAAATTTGAAATGACTGACAAGTGTGAAGGTTTCCATATAGTAACTAGCTGTAACAGCGAATTTCAAACCCCGTTCTCAGGATAAAATTGGGGGCAGGGGTAGGATGTTGAAATATATTTTACGACCTATTCTAATAACCACGAAAAATATATTTAAAATCAATAGAGCCGTTTCGAAGGATTGCAACCAAACACCGTATTACGATATTTCTACATTATAAGATAATTCAACCTTATCAATCAATTCTCAGGTCAAGTTCAAGGTCTCAATCATTATCAGACCATTATGCCCGACCCCCGAAGTGGTAGGTAATCCGAGGAGCACTAGACTAGTTCGGCCATATAGTAAAATTGGTTTATATGGAATTGTAAAAAAGTTGTCAATACATTCATATATCAAATAATATTGTGTCATGCTAGATCTATTTCATACCTTTTCCGATAAACATGTTAAATTGCTATTCCATCTAACCAAGTCCATTGTCCCATGTTAGTTTGGCACTTAAAAATAATGTAGGTACCTACTGTGGTTCTTGCCTAGTATGTCGTAGAAGACGACTAATGGTATATCGGGTTTTGGATATGTGATTGTGTAAGTGACAAGCTAGCCACTTGTCACTACTTTTTCACAGTTTTCCATCTGACCTAGCCCGGTTTTTTTTTTTTGGTTGAATGTGGTTAAAGGCGCTTGCCGTCCCTTCAACTCTGCCTACCCCTTCGGGGATTATGAGCGAGAGGTTATGTATGTATGTATGTTAAAAAGCTAAAATTTTATTCATGCATGTTTATAAGACAACAGCTGTTTAAAGTGGAAACATGGTAAACATCACTCCAATGATATACCGAACTTCAAATCTACTCTTTCAACAAAAGGATTATTTGCAAAGCTTTAACCCGAAACTGAAACAGATGGAATCTAGATTTAAGTAATTCCACTTAACTACTAAAGCTGTAATAACTGCATAATTAAACAATCATTTCGCGAATGCAGGTGTTTATTTCAACTCGACATCGGGCGAGCTATTTTACGACCGAAACTGTGGGTTATAAAGTTAGTTATTCGATTCTCACGTCTCGAATTTCGAATTTTCGCTGTGAAATTAGAATTTGAAATGATTATCTTAGCTTTTCGCCTCGTTGTAGTAAGGTTAGGCTTTGATCCTGACGAGTGAAATTGTCTTGTTTCCAAATTACATAATTTCGATTATACTGATTATTCGGTGGTAATATTTTCTTTTCTGCACACATCATCTTCTTTGCGTTATGTCCTGTGTTTTAGACGGGGTCCGCTTAGACCATGATCCAGGATTTAGCGAGTCTGGTAATTACATTGAAGCGACTGCCGATCTGACCTTCGTAACCCTAAGATAGGGGAACCAGACAATTTTCAGGTTACGTCACGATGTTTTCCCTCACGGTCGAGGTAGTGGTATAAATACGAACATAGATTTGAAAAATCTAGTGGTACGTGCCTGGGTTTGAACCCGCACTCCTCGGTTAAGAGGCGCGTGTCCTTACCATTGAGCTACCACCGCTCCAATTTTCTTTTCTGTACACATTGACTATTAATAATAAGTGCTTTTTTAGGAGCCTATATAATGAAGGGATTTTGCATTTGAATTTGAATTTGACACATACAGCCTCAAATAACTAACTATTTCTGTAAGTATACAATTTTATTTGATTTTGTTTTCGAATTCTTTATAAATATTTAACCTCCGCTACCACATCAAAGACAGGTAAGATTATTCTCGCATTATCCCCGAAACTGGTCAAAAAAGTAAAGAAAAAAGCGAGCCGCCTTATCATTTCCATAAAAAATCCCTTGAGTCGCCGTAAATCTCCGAAGCCACTAAACATTCCGCTAGAACTTGTTTATCAAAAAAATAACTCCAGTTTATCGAATAAGTAGGGACAACGGTGGTTAAGCTAATCTCGCGCGATCCTCCCAGCATAATATATCAGTGAGCCTAAGATGGCCATTCCAAGTGAACTGCTTTAGCCAAGAAGGGCTTATAAAAAAAACAAAATTTTATGGCAACGCGGCCCGGAAGTGCCAGGACAAAAAGGTTGTATTGCTCATCAATATTGACGAGTTTCCCACGTTATGGAGCGATGTTGCCTGAAACTGGTTGCATGTTGCCGTGCCACCAATCGCATGTTGCCCGGGCAACCTTTTCGTTCGGTGAACTTGGGGCTTGTGAGGCAACCGTTTTGTGGAATGGTGCGGTAATGTAATATGACATAATATTATAGACTTATAATTGCGAGGCTTTATATAAGTAAAACTAGCAGCGCCCCGCGGTTTCACCCGCATAGTTCCCGTTCCTGGAGGAATATAGGGATAAAATATAACCCATGTTACTTCCTGATAATGTAGTTTTCCAATGGGGAAAGAATTTTCGAAATCGGCACAGTAGTTTTTGAGTTTATTTATTACAAACATACACACACACAAAAATACAAATCTTTCCTTTTTATAATATTAGTATAGATAACACATGGAAGCCGAAAAGTCAATCACATTATCAGTTTTTGTTTAATGATTGCTTTACATTGGCCAAACAAAATGTACTAATAGTATTTCTTGTCCAACATTTGCCAAATAATACCTAAGGTATTAACTTAATACCTAATTCGCCTATCACCAATTTGGTCAGGGAAACAATCATAAACTTTTATAATTGTTTGTACTATTCCTCCACCATCCACTACTCCAAGTCATATATTGCCTAAAAGTAGTCAGGTAGACTTATCTCCTTCGGGGATTACCGGCTTGATAGGATGCCTATGTGTATAAATAGATAGACCATAAAATATCATTCACCGAATCCTTTATTTTACCATCCTAACAAAAATATAGTTCAATACCTAACTAATATTAGGTGAATGTGAGTTTGTCTGTTTGCTACACTTCCATGCCTAAACCTCTAAACCTATTTTAAAAATTATTTCTCTAATAGAAAGCTACATTACAAGCGTATGGCATAGGCTATAGTTTATGCTCCTATCCCTACGAGAATGAGAACTACGCGGGTAAAACTGCGGAGCGCTGCTAGTATACAAAAATTATACAACAAGCGTACGTGATATACTTCTCATAGTCTCACATATTCGGGCATAATGGAAGCGCCTGTTAATTAAGCCCGTCTCTCCCAATGTTTCATTTATTTTATTGCCAACTATAACTATTTGGCTGAACCGGGCATTTTATTCCACCCACGGGAAACTACGATAATGCAAATATTCCTATTTAAAACAAGCCTGTGAGACTGCGGGCTTTATGATACGGCTTTTTGAACTATGCTTATACTATCGGTTGTGTAGTCTTAACCAAAAAGTATTAGGAAAGCTCCGAAAACCAAAAATAGAAAGAGACAATATTTAAAACTCGATCTATTGAGGTAAATAAGCTAGGAGTTTTATTTAAACTTTTTCCTAATATTTTAAAAAGTAAATATCCGACTACATCAAATATCCGACTACATCACATACATTGATCTGACTCCGAGGTAAGTAGCTTAAGCACTTGTGTTACGGATATCAGAATTAACAGTGTTATTACAAATATATACTTAAATATTGGATATTAACACCCAGACACAGAACAAACACAAGTATTCATCATACGAATGTTTGTCCTGGGTGGGAATCGAACCCACAACTCTTGGCGTATGGGGCAGGGTCACTACCGAATGCGCCATCGAGCCAGTCAAATTATGATAAAAGTTAAAGTAAAGTTAATATATTGTTTATTTATATAGGTTTCAAATAAACAAATCGTCAAAAATATATTTTAAAGAAATATGATTCCACCACCGGTTCGGAATGTTGCATCTACCGAAAAGAATCCGGCAAGAAACTCGGTATTAACAAACAACAGTAGTTCAACCAACAGACAACAGTATTAACAAGGGTGTATAAATCATATTCAACTTTAAACGAATTTTCAAAGTGGGCCTGGTGAAGTATAAGAAAATAATAATGTATAACTTCTAGGAAAAATATATATATAAAAAATATATATTATATATTTAAAGCTTCATAGGCAACAAATCAAACTTAATTAATTTGACTTTTATATAAATCGCTTCGGACTGTTCTCATTTCAACCAAATTAAAATCATTTTTATTTCAGAAGAAACATAACATTCTCCTTTTTACAAAAAAAAAAAATATTTTCTAACAAAAACTGATTCGCACGAATGGACATCTTAGGCGCCGCCCGAGGCACGAGCCCTTTGTCCCATTTGCATGTCCCGCTGTCGGGACAGAAGCGGCTCGCGGCTCAAGGTGTTTGGACAACGAGATTTATGAAGCCCTTACAGACCAAGGATAAACACTTATACAGGTTGGAGTGGGAACAAGCCTTTGTATATTTATATACACCTTACAGGCGGCTTCTTTTACAGTTAAGTCCCGTTATAGTCGGGGTCCACTTGCTACAATAATAATCTGGACCAAGTGACTGTTCGATTAATCATCATCTTTTGACTGGCTTGATGGCGCATTCGGTAGTGACCCTGCCCCGTGCGCCAAGAGTTGTGGGTACGATCCCCACCCAGGACAAACATTCGTGTGATGAAGACTTGTGTTTGTTCTATGTCTGGGTGTTAATATTCAATATTTAAGTATATATTTGTAATACCACTGTTGATTCTGATATCAGTAACACAAGTGCTTAAGCTACATACCTCGGAGTCAGATCATTGTATGTAATGTAGTCGGTTATTAATTATTATTTATCTTCCTCGCGTTAGTCCCATGCTTAGACGGGGTCGGCTTAGACCATGATTCAGGATTTAGCGAGGCTGGTAATTACATTGAAGCGACTGCCGATCTGACCTTCGTAAACCTAAGATACGGGAACCAGACAATTTGTGGATCATGGTTACAAATCTTTGAATTTGCAGGTTTCATCACGATGTTTTCCCTCACCGCCGAGCTAGTGGTATAACTACGTATGTAGATTTGAAAAATCCATGAGTACGTGCTCGGGTTCGAACCTCACCCCTCGGTTATCAGGCGCGTTTCTTAATTAAACCGCCGCTCCAACTGTTGGATTTATCAAACAGTTGAAGCGATGGTAGCTCAATGGTATATTTTAAAGTAATGGTATATTCAATTTTCTATTCGACTGTTTGATTGTTAAGATACTAATATAGGAGTGATTACTATATAACCCTCATAACACTTAAGTATTGCTTAAGAAAGAAGCCTGACAACGCGCTGATGATAGTTATATCTACATAATATTTTTGTAGTAATTTTTTTTCTCATTCCTTTGACGTGATGACAGGAGGAGTCTAGACAAGAACGGCCACTGATAGAAAAAAGTTGGGGGACACCTTCAAGAGGCATACAGACAGGGATGATGAAGAATGATTGTTTTTATTATATTTTGGTTTCTAACTCTAAATTCTGAAATAAAGGTTATAATATAATAAGAAAATATAATCTACATTCTCTCTGCCTACCCCGCTAGGAAAGTGGCGTGAAGTATAATTAGTTAGTTAGACAAGCATTTTTTCCTTACTGTCGAGCTAGTAGTAAATATGTAATACCTAGGTACAAACATTAGAAAAAAGATACATAGATACTCCTTCGCGTTTAAAACTAACTACTTGCATGTGCTACTTCTGTTTTGAAAAAATAATGAAAATAAGAGTTCCATCAGCAAAATATAATATACTTTATTATTCTACACGGCCTTTATTGTGGACAACAGTCAGTTTTTAAATAAAAAAACGTCTTGAAATTGTTTGCGATGTAAAGACCCCAATTCTTCCATCCCCTGTAACTATATTGTAATCCGTGACTTTGCCTAATGACGCGTGCTACTTCCTAACTCCATCCGAGCATTAAAATTATCCAAATTATGAAATACCAGCGATTCCCTAGTTCACCGTTAATAGTGTAATCGGTATTCATTTTTTGTCGGATTTCGTCAAATAAATCTTTATAGGCTTTTCATAGCCTACAACTTTTTTGCTTGATTTAAAATAAATAAATATAAATAAATAAATCTTTCAGACTGACACACCAATTCCCTAGTTCCAAACTAAGCTGATGCTTGTACTATGAATACTAGGTGAACGGATAGACATACTTAAATACGTTTATAAACATCCATGACTCGAGTACAAATGTCCATGTTCATCACACGAAACATTTGCCCCTAACGGGATTCGAACCCGCGACCCTTGGTTTCGTGGCCAGGGTCTCTGACCACTCGACCAACGGGCCAGTCTAAAAATAATAATGAATATCATACTGCAACACATACATTGACATCTGACTCCGAAGTATGTATTCTAAGCACTTGTGTTACGGATATCATAATCAACAGTGGTATTTTACAAATATATACTTAAATATTGTATACTAACACCCAGACACAGAACAAACACCATTATTCGTCAAACGAATGTTTGCCTTCAGTGGAGGTCGAACCTACAACTTTTGGCGCATGGGGCCGGGTCACTACCGAATGCGCCATCGAGCCAGTCGAAAATCGAAAGAATTACTGACATCAATAATCAATATATAATAACAAATTACTTTTTGTTATCATATGCTGACCACTAACACTTAAAATCCTTCCTTTTTATATAAGACTTAAAGTGGCTAAGACTTTATTGCGCCTTATCCTACCTACCCCTTCGGGGATTACCAACATGATATATCAAATTCCGCTGCAAGTCGCACCCTTAAGCCTGCACCCCTTACTTTTCATACTTCTCCGTGTTAACGAAGTTCCCGGCTTATCTCCGACTAGATATCGGCGTCTCGTACCGCTAATGGCCTGATTAGAGCCCTTCACGCCTCATTAGTCGCGTCTATCAATCGAGTGACGTCACTACTTTTGTTTTCAGCCATCGGTCTACGCAAGACCTATCTAGGATCGGAAGGTCATCTAATAAGGGTTTTCAAAAATACAAAATCCGCCAGATGGCATGAGGGATTCTCGTGGTCTTATCACAGTCACTATTGGCTCATTGTTGACAGCATGTCAGTTTGGTCTGACAACTAACCAATGAGGTGGGTGACAATACCGCAAGTCATAGTTACGCCATCTTTTGGATGTTTTAATTAAAAAAACCCTTATTACAATAGTATCTATGGAGATTATTTCACCATTTTACTAGATGACACATAGATACGTATTCTGAGGCTTATAATATATCATTGTATGTTTTTAAATATACTATACATACAGTAAGGGAAATTAATGGAAGCGGTGGAAGCTCAATAAGGGGCAAGCTTTTTATCCGAGGGGTGTGGGTTCAAACCCGGCCATATATGTCTGGGTTTTTTAATTTATTTACGTAACTAGCTGACCCGGCTAACTTCGTTGCGCCTAACAGTCAATGATACATAATCGGGTGATGTAAGCTATCCTATCTTTCAAGTTGGATCAAACTGCACACGGTGTGCAATTTTGATTAAAATCGGTTAATAGTTTCGGAGTCCATCGCGGACAAACAACGTGACGCGTAATTTATATATATTAAAACTACGCCATTAGTTCAATGGTGAGGAAAAATACTACAAGAATCGCTAAATCCTGGATCATAGAGATATTTATCATATTAACCCCAAAATGTTAAAACAAATAAAACAAACTTGGCGAAAACAGTAATTTTGATGGAACATATACTAAAATCTCATCAAAATTCATAGCTTAAACAACAAAATAACATAAAGGCCCTCATTCACAAACATATCGTTCTGATTGGATAATGCTGATAGAATACCAGGATCATGATATAATTAACTTTTCACCCGTGTAATTGGCTTCAAACTCACTGTACGACTACTTCTACCTGTAACTTTACTTACGTTGAAAGTAGTAGATATGTTACAGATCGTATTGTACAAAACCGTGGGATATAATATTTTTCTAGGGATAAATTTGACCGGCCAGATAAAGGGAAATTAATGGGAGCGGTGGTAGCTCAATGGTAAGGACACGCGCCTCTTAACCGAGGAGTGCGGGTTCAAACCCGGGCATGTACCTCTAGATTTTTAAAAAAATCTATGTACATATTTATACCACTAGCTCGACGGTGAGGGAAAAACATCGTGATGAAACCTGCAAATTCAAACAACTTTGAATTTGTAACCATGATCCAAAAATTGTCTGGTTCCCCTATCTTAGGGTTACGAAGGTCAGATCGGCAGTCGCTTCAATGTAATTACCAGACTCGCTAAATCCTGGATCATGGTCTAAGCGGACCCCGTCTAAGCACGGGACATAACGCTAGGAAGAAGATGATGATGATGAAATTTGACCGGTCAGATGGTCGAGTGGTCAGAGACCCTGGCCACGAAACCAAGGGTCATGGGTTCGAATCCCGCTAAGGGCAAATGTTTCGTGTGATAAATATAGACATTTGTACTCGAGTCATGGACCAAAACGTATTTAAGTCTTTAAGTATGTCTATCCGTTCACCTAGTATTCATAAGCACAAGCTTGTAAGCTTAGTTAGGAACCAGAGAATCGGTGTGAATTTATTATTGATTATTAAAAAAGTAGCCGGTGATGAAATAATGATGAAATAAATTTCATCACAATCGAATAAGTAATCTTAACATGCAAACGGAACAAGACTGACGGAGTTATTTTCGTATGTATAACTAGAAGCGCCCTGCGGTTTTCCCCGCGTAGCTCCCGTTCCAGTAGTAATATGGGAATAAAATATAGCCTGTGATACTCACAAATAATGTGACTTTCTAATAGTAAAAGAATTTTCAAAATCGGTTCAGTAGATCCAGAGATTACCCCCTACAACCTCACAAACTTCACGGATTTACTATAAGATCGTAAAGGAAACTTTTAAAATAGTTTGCCTGCCGAATTTCCGTTAAAGTTACGGCAAATCCGAAATAGATGACTTCAGACGGGCCTATTAGGAAATAAATTATATAGTCTGCTTCGGCCGACCACGAAATGAAATCAGAACGGTCTTTGCAAGTCAATAGTTAGGACCGCGTCTAGTGAAAGCTAGCATAAATAATATATAAAATAGTTTCACATATATACAATATCATGCTTGTAATCCCCGAAGGGGTAGTCAAGGGAACGGCAAACCCCTTTAACCACATTCAGCCACAAATTAATGTTTGATGAAAAATTGTGCAAAAAAAGTAATAAAAAGTGCCTAGCTCGTTGCCAACAAAATCATACATCCAAAACGCGATATACTATTAGTCACATTTTACAACATGCCATGCAAGGAACACAGTTGGCACATTAATTTTAAGTCCCAGACTAACATAGGACAAGATATCTAGAAGCTAAGATATACATATACTTATGGATATATTCTATATTCCATATGACAGGCCCGTTGGTCGAGTGATCAGAGATCCTGACTACGAAACCTGAGGTCGCGGGTTCGAATCCCGCTAGGGGCAAGTGTTTCTTGTGATGAACATTTACATCTCTACCTAAGTCATGGATGTTTATAAACGTATTTAAGTATGTCTATCCTTTCACCTAGTATCCATAGGATCCATAGGAATCTTAAAGTTTAGTTTGGAACTAGAGAACCGGTGTGTCAGTCTGGAGAATTTATTTATTGTTTATCTTAGCTTCGCCAGTGTACACTCGACCCCCAAAAATAGGGCGCCTTGAAAAAGGACTGTCAAACGATGGCGAGACTTCATTACTGGCGCTGGCAGGTGATTCCGACATGCTCATTCCGTACCAAGCGGCTATTCACCGCCTTATTAAATTAGCTAAATGAGGAGGGGAATTTTAAAAATACTTTCGGCGGTTCGCAAATTTTGGGGTAACTTGATATTGATATTCAACGCGGGAAAACGTTACGAAATTTAAGCGGTAAAAACAATTGCGGGTTTAGATTTTGACATTGATACAGTGGGATAGTTATTAAATTAACTAAACTTCACGCCACTTCCCTAGATAATATACAACGTTCGTCTTTCTTTCAATATAAAAGTAAAGTTTGGAATGTCTTTATTTTATTATGTTACAAAAAACATTACTTTATTGGCTTTCTTGGTATAAATGTAGTAACAAATGGTGGTACAATATTCTATATAACTTAACCCAATTTTTATTGGCTGGAATAGTTAAAATTTTCGGAGACTGCAGCCGTTACAATTGGTCTAAGATCCGTACCTATGTAGACCTTCACTGAACTGATAAAAGAATGAAATATATTTTATAATAAATTTAGTATATTAGAAAATCCTGGACTGACCTAAATATCTAGGTCTGTGCTTAATACTCTTTTAAATGTCGTAATTTAAAATCTATAATTAGTAAATTATCTACATAAATTAGTTTAACAATATATTCTGTAGCTAACTAAACATTTTAAAATGCAGTCATAGTTATTAATAGATTGGTAAATCATTTATCAACGATCAAACATATCTAGATACATTGTTAACATTATAACCCCACTTTTTGGATCTTACTATATATATTAAATGCAAAAGTTTGTAAGCATAATTAGTTTAGTATTAGTATAATTAGTTTGCAGTATAATTATATGAGTGTTAGGATTTTCACGAAATAACAACTGAAAGGTTCTGGTTTAAATTTGGCACATAAATAGATTATAGAATAAGGACATAGGCTATGGTTTTTTCGTTGTATGCAAGCGAAGCCGATGGCAGAAGCTACTAATCAAATAAAAACAAACAATGTTGTTTGTTTTTATTTGATTAGTAGCTTTTAAATGTTTAAATCAACCGTGCCTTCGCTGCCCCGCCCAATCTCTCAAATCAAATTATCGTAACAGCAAATGATTTCACAGACATTTAGACAAGCAAAAATTACAATTGCGCTACGTGTGAAATTCGAAATTAAATGAAATAGAAAATGGTGAATAATGGTTGAGTTTCCTCGAGTCAGGAGGCAAAATGGGCCAGTGAATGCCCGAACGAGACGGAGGTCCGAACGGGAAAATGATGGAGTGACGCGAAATCTCACAAGAAATTTCTAATTCAGTTTGGGCATGTCCCTGATTCCTTTCGGACTGACTCGGTGACCCGAAACATTTGTTTAAAGATTTACTGTACAATTCCATTTATTTTTTGGATATAACACTAAAATGACTTAGGCCAACGTGCATTATATAGTGCAACTACTACTGGATAAAGATGTATTAAAAATCGACATCCATAGAGTTGGTTAAGTGTCGTTAGGGTATTTTATGGGTATTCTTATCATAGCGAAATTACCTTTTTGAAAGCTATTTTTGCTGGTCAACTTGTTGTAAGGAAGAGATATGTATTTTTTAAGTTATTCATATGAATCTTTAATGAAGATAGACGGTTCATCCACACCAGTTACTTCATATGAAGCAGCATTTTGCAACCACTTGTAATTATTGGTTTAAAATTATGACATCATTACTAATAAATAAATAAATAAATATCTGACGACATCACATACATTGATCTAACTCTGAGGTAAGTAGCTAAGCACTTGTGTTACGGATATTATAATCAACAGTGGTATTACAAAATATATACTTAAATATAGGATAATAACACCCAGACACAGAACAAACACAAGTATTCATCACACGAATGTTTGTTCTGGATGGGGATCGCATCCACAACTCTTGGCGCATAGGGCAGGGTAACTACCGAACATCCAGGGGCGCCATCGAGTCAGTCGAAAATCGAAAGAATTTCTGACAATCAATAATCAATATATAATAACAAATTACTTTTTGTTATCATATGCTGCCCACTAACACTTCAAAAGTACCGCGACAAAAACGAACTAGGATGTGAATGCACCATAAGATATTAAAACTAATATGTTATTAATTGAAAAAGTGTCTTATATAACCTATTCTCAAAGTGCAAAATCCTATTTCGTTTAACGTCTAACCTTCGCATCTTTTCCCTTAGTAACGGCTAACAATCCTTCGTCCCTTTTTAATATATTACCCTTGTTATCGCATTAAGATTGAGAGAAGGGCCTCTTGTATAATTTCTGGCCATTTTTCGCGACCTTCCGACCTTCCGTTTTACTTTATGTGTCAGAATTAGGAACTGCACAGTATGTTGAAGACTATAAAATGTTATATCTGCATCTTCCTAACGTTATGTCCCGTGTTTAGACGGGGTCTGCTTAGACCATGATTCAGGATTTAGCGAGTCTGGTAATTACATTAAAGCGACTGCCGATCTTACCTTCGTAACCCTAAGATAGGGGAACCAGACAATTTGTGGATCATGGTCACAAACCACAGTTGTTTGAATTTGCAGGTTTCATCACGATGTATTCCTTCACCGTCGAGCTAGTGGTACAATTACGTACATAGATTTGAAAAATCCGGTACGTGCCCGGGTTTGAACCCGCACTCCTCGGTTAAGAGGCGCGTGTCCTTACCATTGAGCTACCACCGCTCCAAGTCTATAAAATGTTATAGCCATGTGAAATGGCATGATTATAGACCAATATGAGTGGCAAAAAAGGAGTGGTCAATATGTCTACCTATATTAAAAGGAAAACTTATTTGAAATACCTTTTCCATTAAAAAAAAAACAAAATAGGACTACTCTGTAAAAAGATCTTACATAAAAAAAAAATTAGGCACGAGTCGACTTGAGAACCTGCTCCGTTTTTTTCGTCGGTTAAAAGGAGTTAACAATATGCGCATTTTCATTACGGAAAATCGATTATCAGCTTTGCTGGCGTAGTTATAATATCACGTTGTAGATAATGGATCACATTTTTTCTATACAATTTATTTTGTGTTATAGTGCCACAACGTTGTCGTTTTACCTATGGCTAAATATAATGGACTGGCCCGAAAAACTGTCACCTTCTCATATAAAACTAGCAAAAAATTCTATCATCAGTGCTACTGTGTTTCGCACGGTGAGCAAAATCATCGGAGCAGTGTCGTAGCGTCGTGGGGGCAAGGGGGGCGGCGCTTGGGGCAGGGGACAAATTTGAAATAACTGTACGGAATCGTACAAACAATTATTTCAAATATGTTTCGTTTATACTACAACTAGTTGTATATATACTAAAAATAAGGTTGTATAAGTATGTAAATTTTGTAATATAAGAAAAATATCGGACCGTTTGTTCGTCTTCGTAAACAACTCCAGCGAACATCAAGCCTCCAGTCAAGTACCTGCTGTTCCACGACCCCGATCCATAATTGCACAATAAAATCGTAAGCCGCGCATTAAAAGTGAAAGCTCATAAAATTTGACTCATCCGATCTCGACGGATCGCTGTATTCTGAGCCCTTATACGATCTATTACATTTAAACGAAGGCTGTATATAATCTCGGACTATCTCTACCCACGGTTCCACCCGCGTTTATGCTTAATATGACGTAGAATGATGTTATTCTAAAGCCTTACACGATAAATGATCTATTCAACACAACTATAATTTTGCAATTCGGACCAGTAGTTCCTGAGATTGGCGCGTTCAATCAAAGAAATTCTTCGACTTTATATCTTAGTGTACGTTTATAGTTAATGTTATATAGCCTATAACTTTTCTCAATAAATGGGCGATCTAACACTGAAATATTTTTTTAAATCGGACTAGTAGTTTCTGAGATAAGAGATTGGCGTTCAAACAAACAAACAAACAAACTCTTCAGTTTTATAATATTAGTAAGTATATGTAGATAGTAGATTTGTTTCCCTATAGATATTCAGTGGTATGACCGCCGCTCCGCCCGCTCCTTATGTCGACGCTAAATTACGCCAACATTAAACTAGCCGTGAGATATTAAGTGCATCAATCCAAACGCTCTCTAATCTAGATAACAGAATGAATAAATAAATAAATATCCGACAACATCACGTACACTAATCTGACTCCGAGGTAAGTAGCTTAAGCACTTGTGTTACGAATATCAGAACCAACAGTGGTATTACAAATATATATTTAAATATTGGATATTAACACCCAACCATAGAACGAACACAAGTATTCATCATACGAATGTTTGTCCTGGGTGGGGGTCGAACCTACAACTATTGGCGCATGGGGCAGGGTCACTATCGAATGAGCCATCGAGCCAGTCATATAAAAGTAAGTTAATACATCCACCGCAATCACCTGAGTTAGCGCAATAGCGCAACGAAATGTCCCGTACCTCTAAGCGTAACATACGATGTTTACGAATGGTAATATGCATTACGTTCATACTCCGTCATTCCCTATTGCAACGCTTAAATGCCACTGCAAGCTGCATATCAACTGTAATGACCTGCTAATGCAACTAAATGGGTTGGCGTGAACCATTTCCGTCCCAGATTTGGCCCAAAAACTACATTGACCTACTTGATAGCAGGGATGAGCTCACAATTCACTAATGAATATCTTCAGTCACTTACATTCATACAAACACCCCCGCGATCCCCGAACGGGAAAGAAAAGTATAAATCAATAAAAATAATAAATACATTTTCTAGATAGAGACACTAATTCCCTAGTTCCAAACTAAGTTATAAGTTTGTCCTATGGATACTAGGTGAACGGATAGACATACTTAAATAGACAAATGTCCATGTTCATTACACGAAAATTTGCTCCTAGCGGGATTCGAACCCGCGACCCTCGGTTTCGTATCCAGGGTCTCCTACCACTCGACCAACGGGCCTGTTATAAGTAGCAATAATCTATTAAACCACACGCATTCTCGAACATCTCTGGTGAAAACGCATCCGAACACAACGCACAGAATACGTCCGCCGGTCCCGCGCAATAAAACGTGTATTAATGATTGTTTCAGAGGCGCTGTAAAGCTCTGCTTCGGGCCAGTACTTCTGCCGCGCGTAAACGTATGAAACGGTGGGTGCTTCGTCGCTAAAATCTAAATTAAGTGGGGTTTTATTAGCAGAAGATATTTCAAGTATTAAATTTTCATTCTTCTATATTATGGCTTACATATTATGACGCGCGCTATTCCTCAAGGGTTAAGAACAGTCCAAGGAACGAGCTCTTTTAACCCTATAATTATTAAATTATATAATTATTTAATTAGATTGTATGGAAAATAAATATCCAAATATTACAGACTACATCACATACATTGATCTGACTCCGAGATAAGTAAGTAGCTTGAGAACTTGTGTTACAGATATCAGAATCAACAGTGATATTACAAATATATACTTGAATATTGGATATTAACACCCAGAGACAGAACAGACACATGTATTCATCATATGAATGTTTGTCCTGGGTGGGGATCGAACCCCAACTCTTGGCGCATGGGGCAGGGTCACTATCGAATGCGCCATCGAGCCAGTCAATACTAGGTGCTTTTCTATTTTCCCTCATCCAAAATAAATGCAACATTAAATGTGAGTGAGGTAATGACAAGACGAAGTGGTACATTAGAAAAACCAATTGAACAGAAATATATAACCGGGATCGTTCAGATAAAAAGGGTAGACAGATGTGTGTAGAGATGCTGCGGATAGCCGCTATCGTCGGAGGAGCGGACAGCTTAATTTATTTGTCCGTAGAGCCTGCTCTACAGCGCTCTACCCTTCCGAATGGTTTATGCGCTCCTGAAGGCGCAAAGGCGTATTCCCTCTATTTCAGGAGAGACATGAACAGTGCCTTTGGTAGAGTTAAATGCAGAGATGCGCGAGAGTAGGAGACTCTACCTATCCCTACCTCTACTCCCTACCTACCTCTCCCTGTTTACAAAAGCCAACACTCACAGGCATATCAAATGCAACCATCTTTATGCTTATGCAGCAAGTCTCTACTTGGACATAGGAAGGTAATCTTCGAAGGTAGGCAGAGTAGTAGAGTCCATTGACAGATAAGCTTCTTAAACCACATTCAGCAAAAAAATAATTCGGTTTGATGGAAAATGGATGGTGTGATATGTACGGACCGTGCCACAGGCGTTCAGTCACACCACAAATGGCGTGTAAATAGTTAGTTAATAATAACGATAAGCCCAGGTAAGATAAAAAAACTCTCTTAGAATAATCTTTTGTAAAACACAGAATATTGATTGCCGTTGCTTTTTATACAAGTATAATTAATTTGACTACGTTAATTTCTGTTAATGTCGATTGTTAACGTAATACAAAATATTTTACGTTAAAACTCTGATGTTAACAGTTATTTTGTCATATTGTGGATTCAGTTAAGGCTGGTCTTTTCATTAAATCAGTAGGTAAAACATTGCGACTGAAAGGGCCTTTGATGTTGCGGAGAGTCTGCGGGGGTATTCACTTCGTTTAAGCAACTACAGAAAAGACGACGAGACGTGGATCCCCGTCCGCTAAATAGGACGGGGTGACACTGTGGTCTGTGCCGTGGTAAGAAACTGCAAGGTGTGCTGGAGAAGAGGTTGTCTCGCCTTCGAGATGGGCCGCATGGATCGGCTGCAGCGTAACGTAGATTTCGCGAAGAGTCGAGCCGTAGTGGGGAGCCCAGAATCTGCGCCACGCCCGAAGACTGACCACCGTGAGGTTTAGTGGGTAGAAGAGTGTTTTCCCCAGACAGCTCTGAGCCCGATACACCCTTGTCGACCAAACCTAGGTTTACTTGGACGGTGCTTGAATGTGTGCGTGTTGAATGGCGTACGTGCGTTAAAATGCATTCCTCACGCTAAAAAAAAAGATTTATGAGTATCTAGGCAATGAGCTATTTGTCACTACTTTTACAAAATCTACTATCTGGCTCAGCTCAAAAATTTAGTCTAAGGAGCTTATCGCTCCTTGAACTCTACCTATCCCTTAAGGGATTTCACACGATGGCATTAAAATAATATTACTGTTTTGACGGAAACTTTTCCCCGTAAGCATTTCTTTAAAATGAAATATTTACAAAATCTGTCTTTAAGCAAAAATACAGCAGTAAAGTGTAAAGCAGACAGACTGAGGGAAATTGATAAAGGTTCCGCCAGCCTTAATTTTATTTCCTCGTAACGCCATAGCGTCGCGTCGCAGCCTGACTACGACACTACGGGCAGTAGCCGTATTCGGAGCTGAAACAAAATACTACTTTCTACCAATACCATTAAATAAGTAGGTGCCACATTATTGGGTAGGTGACAATTAAAAAAATATCCTGTTATAATCTTTTTCACAGCTTTCCATCCAACTCAGTCCACTGTCCCATGTTGGTCTGGGACTTAAAAAGAATGTGCCAACTGTGGTTCTTGCCTAGCATGCCGTAAAAGGTGACTAATGGTATATCGGGTTTTGGGTGTGTGATTGTGTAGGTGTAGTAGGCGACAGGTTAGCCGCTTGTCACTGCTTTTTCACAATTATCCATCTAACCCAGCCCGGCTTTGTTTTTGGCTGAATGTGGTTGAAGGGGCATGCTGCCCCTTTGACTCTGCCTACCCCTTCGGGGATTATGGGCGTGATGTTATGTTATGTTATGTTTCTGTTATAATTTTTAATTAACAAAGTTTTAGATATTTTGTGGATCTTATGTTTGGCCTTGTGGACCACCGCATGGCAATCACTGGCCTATTTAAATAATAATCATCATAGCCTCATTTATTTATCGATGATTACTTTTTTAATTATGACAAACTCGTTAAATCACCTGCAAATCATCCAGTTGCCAGCATAATAATTATAACACCCCTTTTTGCGGGGGTTAAAAATAAGAGTATTAAGCGATTTATACAAGGTATGAAAGCTTGTATGAAAAGGATCATGAATGTTGAAGAGGCGAGTGAGGTGTGTAAGGATCGTGCCATATGGCGTTCGGTTCTTTCGACCCCACTAGGGAAGTGGCGTGAAGTTTAGTTAGTTAGTTATACAAAGTACTTCTTTTTGAAATACCTTACATATACTCGTATATATATCAGGTATCTCTAGATTTTCCAAATCTTAGTACAGTTTAATAAATGCCACTTTCTTAGCGATGCGGGAAAACATCAAGAGATGATATGTAAATTCAAACATCTGTGAATGTTTAACCATGATCCAATTTGACTGGCTCGATGGCTCATTCGGTAGTGACCCTGCCCCATGTGCCAAGAGTTGTGGGTTCGATCCCCACCCAGGACAAACATTCGTTTGATGAATACTTGTGTTTGTTCTGTATCTGGGTGTTAATATTGAATATTTAAGTATATATTTGTAATACCACTGTTGTTTCTGATATCCGTAACACAAGTGCTTAAGCTACTTCTCTCGGAGTCAGATCAATTTATGTGATGTAGTGTAATATATATATATTATTAATTTACCTTACCTATCTAAAGGCATACACTTCAATGTAATATCCAAACTTGCTGAATCCCGGATCATAGGCTAAGCGGACCCCGAGTAAATACGGCACATAACTCTAGGAAGATGATGAAAAGATAAGGTGTATTACATAAATCTTCATGACTTTGTCCAATTATGTTCTAACAGCTCTCATCTTGAACTCTTACCTTCAAAATGCGGTCTTAAACATGAAGATTTATACTATCATTTGTCTACTCAAATGTTCATCATTTGAGACATTAAGGGCATATTAATCTCGACGGCAAACATACAAAATTTTAACAGTCTAGACCAGGGGTACCTTTTAGAGATAACGGAAAACCAACCAAATACCTTTTATTTTATGGAATCCCATATAGAATGATTACAAAACAACACTGTTATTTATCATCATCATCTTCCTAGCGTTATGTCCCATGTTTAGACGGGGTCCGCTTAGCCATGATTCAGGATTTAGCGAGTCTGGTAATTACATTGAAGCGACTGCCGATCTGACCTTCGCAACCCTAAGATAGGGGAACCAGACAATTTTTGGATCATGGTTACAAATCCAAAGTTGTTTGAATTTGCAGGTTTCATCACGATGTTTTCCCTCACCGCCGAGCTAGTGGTATAAATACGTACATAGATTTGAAAAATCCAGAGGTACGTGCCGGGCTTGAACCCGCACTCCTCGGTTAAGAGGCGCGTGTCCTTACCATTGAGGTACCACCGCTCTATTTATATATAACACTGTTATTTATATAAAAACAATTATTTTTAGAAATCTATACTAATATGAGGAAGCTGAAGAATTTGTTTGTTTGTTTGCTTGAACGCGCTAATATCAGGAACTACTAGTCGGATTTGTAAAAATCTTTCAGTGTTAGATAGCCCATTTATCGAGGAAGGCTAATATATTATTAGACTATATAATATCAACCATAAATGCAGGTGTAACCGCGGGCACAGCTAGTATGTAATAAAATCGAAATACATTATTTCCAACTTAAATTTTTAATATAAAGAATGAAATTTTAATGAGAAAAGAATATTTTTAACCGTGGTATTATTTAACATCTAGTGATAAATACTTTCGGCGGAACCCTGATGACTATTCTACGGTACCCCAAGGTTCCCACCCACCTTAGGAATCTCTGGTCTAGATTAAATGAAACACAGGCAAGCTATAAAAAAATAAAAAACAAAAAAAATCTCTCTTCCACGAAAACTGCAACACATTTTTCTGTGAAAGTTTTATTGCGTTCTCGCTTTGACGTCAAAGAACTCGTCTAATCTCTCTGTTTAATCAACAGAAGCTTTATACCTTTATTAATAATCCTAATACTACAAAAAACATCCATATTCATTTCGCTAACAGTGTCAAAGACTTACGAAGACAACGAGCTCGCCATTTTGCACTACTTCTTTACAATTTAAAGTTGCGCCGGGTAAAATTGAAAATTATGAAACAGTGGCAAGCTCATCGCATACACAATCACAAATATACAGTCGTCGTTTACGGCAACGAACACTGCTGTTACATTATTTTTAAATCTAAAAACATATTAAATTTTCGACATCTAGGTATTTTCAACTTCGTGCTAGTTAGAAACTAAAGCAAAGCAAGTACTTAGCTAAATGAAAACGAAAGAATTATACAAAATTAGATTGCAACCGGGTCTTGTAAAAATGTTATAACTGACTAAGGAAAAATACTTTTTGCTGGTGAACGTGAAAGAAGCGGCATACACCAGGTTAATAATTACAAATGTCCCCCCTCAAAACATAAATAAAAAGTTACACTACACGGTCGGTGAGTTCAAAGGGCGAGCGAGAGGCCGGACCAACTTAGCTGTTCCGTATATCAGCAGTTTTCAACCTTTTTTTACTAAAGAACCCTTATCTTAAAAAAATATTAAGTATTAGCTATCAAAACATACAAACTATTACACAGTTTTAAATTTAATTGAAATGGTTTTGTCATTTGTAGTAACTTTCTTAAGTTACTAAGTTTCAAGCGTGTTCTTACACACTTGAAACTTGGCAACCCCCACATTCCTGCCGTTATGAATTCCCAATTTATATTAGTAATAATAGTATTATAAATGCGAAGTTAAACCAGTCAGCAACTTAGGTTTTACCGTCTGACAACCAGTGGCGGATTCAGTCTTGGCCGCCCTAGGCCCCAGGCCATAACTCTCAGTACTAAAACGTCATCGTCTTAATTTTTATCACGATTGGCCGCCTCTAATATCTGGCCGCCCTAGGCCCAGGCCTACTGGGCCTTAGGGTAAATCCGCCACTGCTGACAACTAAACCACTAAACTGATTCTTATGTAATTTGGTATGCTAAAAGTTTTAATATTATGAAATAAAAACGAGGCAACACAAACAGTTTGTAACTTCGTGAGTTTCTGAGATACCATTATAATGGTTTTTATACTAATTCTTTAAATGAAAATATTTGATCCGGGGTTTTGGTTTTCGAACTTATATACCAAAAATGACTTTGTCTTGTTGAATGTCTTCATTAAAATCACGGACTAGTAAAAAAAGAGGGACTCCACGCTATCATACTATAGCGTGAAGCCACGTTTATGCATGTGTGAGTGAGATACCAGATATCGGATATCTGTCATTGAGAGCACTTATTATGTCAATGTGTGACGTAACTTGCGTGTAAAGGTGGAGTATCTGAGGAGCTTCAATGTCTAGTTAGTGGCGCGGAGTCCTTCTTTTTTTACTAGTCCGTGATTCAAATATACAATGCTGGCCGGCCACGTTCGACGTTTCATTCCCACCCGCACCTTTATTCGCACGTACAAGTATTAGTGAAGCCATTTCACCTTCACAAAATCGAATTACACCAACACCTCTTGCTTACGTGTGGGCTTACACTTACACACCGGATCAAAAGACTACACAAACGAATCAAACGACTACACGAAGCATTCGTTTGGGTTCGTTGCGCCGCCATTTTGCGAGGTCTTGAATGACTTTTAGGAAATCCTGTCGCTATCGAAACTGTTTTGTACCTTTTATTAAACTCCCGGGAAAGGCGGTGGCCAGATAGCAGCGTTAAGCGGAGCGGATGGCGATAAGCGAGCGGAGAAAGATGCGGGTAATGCCAAATTTATGTTTAAGACAACTAAAGATGAGGAACATCATCTTCCTAGCGTTATATCCCGTGCTAAGACGGGGTCCGCTTAGACCACAATCCAGGGTTTAGCAAGTCTGGTTATTACATTAAAGCGACTGCCGATCTGACCTTCGTAACCCTAAGATAGGAGAACTAGACAATTTTTGGATCATGGTTACTAATCTTAAGTTGTTTGAATTTGCAGGTTTCATCACGATGCTTTCTCTCACCGCCGAGCTAGTGGTATAAATACGTACATAGATTTGAAAAATCAAGAGGTACGTGCCTGGGTTTGAACCCGCACACCTCGGTTATGAGGTGCATGTCTTTACCATTGAGCTACCACCGCTCACAACTATAGATGAGGAACTAACTAACTAAACTTCACGCCACTTCCCCAGCGGGGTAGGCAGAGAGAACCGAACGCCATATGGCACGATCCTTACACACCTCACTCGCTTCAACATTCATGATCCTTTTCATACAAGCTCTATGGAGAGGAACAAGGATTAAACAGATATAAAGTGAGACAAACGTATAGTTTTATGTAACTTGCATGGCGTTTCTCTTTCTCACTTTAGGTAAGGTCTCCTTAGCGTCCAGACCTAGATACTGAATCCAGAGGAAAGTAAGTACGTGCCAAGTTTAGAAAAACCAGCACCCATCGCAAGTTAATGGGAATTGAGCTACCGTCACTCTTTAAAATGAATCGTATTCATAAAATATTCAATACTAATTTCACAAGCTTTCAAATGCTTACAAATGCTTTTGAATGTCTGCAACTAATTAAATATTTTTTCTTTCTTTCTATGTAGTACAGTATACATACATAACATCACGCCCATAATCCCCAAAGGGGTAGGCAGAGTCAAAAGGGCAGCAGGCTTCTTTAACCACATTCAGCCAAAAATAAAACTGGGCTAGGTGAGAAGGAAAGGTGTGAAAAAGTGACTAGCTTGTCGCCTACACAATTACACACCCAAAACCCGATATACCATTAGTCGCCTTTTACGACATGCTAGGCAAGAAACACAGTTGGCACATTCTTTTCAAGGCCCAGACCAACATTGGACTAACTTGTTCTAGTACGATCACGTATTTTTAGTTTAAGCGAAACCTCTTAACCTTTTTAACTAACTATCGATCAGCTGATTGGCTATTTTGCATGAAAAATAAAAAATGTTTAGCTCATTTTCTGTACTCCTTAAAATTGGTTGCTTAGAATAATAAGTTAAATAAGAAGATAAGAGGTTTCACGTATAATAAAAATAACCTTGTTCTATAAATATTATATTACAAAGATCAATCTACCATCAACGCAACTAAAATAACCCTCTATTACCGAGCACTCAGGCAAATCAAGTTCGCAGGTACATCTCAATTTCATTACGGACCCCTAAACGCCTCCCTCCCAGGTGACACCGTAAGCGCCGGCGACTAATTACCATGAAAATTACCCCCTACCCCCCAGCCACCCTTTTCGTCAGAAAATATTAAACGCCCCTGTGTGGGCGAGTTTTTGGTGCATGCCACAGTGACTTGTGAAAGTCAAAGTTTACACAGTGGACGGTGGTTTGAAAATAAGGGTCACTTCAATCAAATGTTCAAGGGATTAAGCATCGGACTGATGAGATATGATGTACGTATTATTAAATATCTGCCAACACTGTGACTTCGTCCGTGTCTAATTTAGCAAAAGATTTTTTTAACTTAGTACAATATTTTTTCCAAATTAACAGTAGCCCATGTTATTCGATTAGTGGTATACTTACCGATCGATCTATAGATCGGATATTAGATTTGGAAAATTCAGATGTCCAGGTTTGAACCCCGCTCCTATTAAACCTAAGTGCCATTTAGCAATCACCGCTCTCAGATCCAAAAAGTATTCATATCAATACGACTACTGCCACACCGTTTTTCAGTCCTCGATTTTAACAATACCACCCTGTGAACTGTCAACACTTCACACACGCACTTTGGCCGTCCATTGCCATTAAAAAGATCCGACCCATTGCACATTGCAACAAGGTCCATAATTTTATAGACACTGCGCACACGACTGTACGTTCACTGGGGTCGACAAGTACATAGTAAATACAAGAAGTAGGCTCACTTCAGACTACTAAGTTCAGTCCGCTTGTGACCACGATCGTTGCACGCCCAAACGTCAAGCTGTAAGTATCCTCAATGCATATCGCGTTTAGTCCCGTTAGTATTGTTTCTAATATTTGACTAAATAACTATACAGAAAGGAAAACAAAATTAAGAGGTATACTATCAAATTATTATAATCATCATCATCTTAGCCGAAAGACGTCCACTGCTAGACATAGGCCTAAAATGTATCTATAATATATAATATTGTACGACTGTGTGACTTAACTATGTGAACACAGTTGACACATTATTCTTAAGTCCCAAACCAACATAAATAAATAAATATCAAACGACATCACGTACATTGATCTGATCACGAGGTAAGTAGGCTAGTGATATATAGTAAAATCAGAGCCACATGCACGCAAAATATACAAATTATACCGCCATCACCCCGTACCAATATTGGCCTTCAATCTCCGATCAGATTACAAATCAATTATAACAGCCTTCAAGGCAAAATTCAAGATCTGGACATTTTAGGCGACAGTGACGCCAAATTTAAAAGAAAAATAATAAAATATAATATGTTCATTGAGACTCAAACGTAGTTTTGCAATACACTTTGCAGTGCAGTAAAAAGTAATAATTTGCACGTGGTTTGTATTGCCAGAAGTGTTTTTTTATTTCTTTTTATATTTGTACTTTAATTATTTTAACTTTAAACGTATGTTACCAATGTTGTGCTCGCTTATAATTGACATGTACATCAGAACAACATAATATGTAATGTACTACTGTACATGATTAATGTGTGTGTTGTTAGTGAGACTGTATAAATAAATAAAAATATATTCTCCTTATAAATTCTGCTATATATGGAGCTAGAATCAGTTAGATAAAATCAAACGTAAAAATTCCATTCCAAAAATAAAGTTCACCTACTTGCCTACACGTGTACCTACACAAGACACCTTTGTACATCTACACTAGGTATGTGTAGGTACGCCAGCTCCGTGTCGCATTAAAGTCCCCGACTGACATATATGTCGTGATGACAGACGACCATCGGATATTGAAGCTGACAACGAATTATATCTCTTAAATAAATCCCTCCTGTGCTTGTGTCGTTGAACGTGTGAGATGGCGTCATAGCTATCACGTAGCGTACATTGTGGTATAGAAAAAGTATTGCGTTCTATATTTGTATTATAAATAAATATCAGACTAGATCACATACATTAATTTGACCCCGAGCTAAGTAGCTTGAGCACTTGTGTTACGGATATCAGAATCAACAGTGGTATTACCAATATATACTTAAATATATTGAATATTAACACCCAGACACAGAACAAATACAAGTATTCGTCACACGAATGTTTGCCCTGGATGAGGATCGAACCCACAACTCTATAAAGTCCTGTAGTTTATTAAGATATTTTGTCCCTTGTCTAGGATCATGTAGGTATGGGACACTCACTTAACTATTAGGTTTGTGATTGTATGTCTCAGTATGTTTATAGTATCTTCGTCGATTCTGATTACAATAGCAGAAGTTCTTAAAGCTATATTACTAGGTACTACTTATTTATTGCTTTATAACATATAATAATGTATTTTCTAATATTCTATCTACTGGGTTGTGTCAGAGTCACAAAACTAAAGGCTACAAGTTTGAATCCCGTTAGAAGCAAATCGTGTAATCAACATATTTGATTTGCACTCGAGTCAAGGATGTTTAAAAGGTATTTAAATAATTATCCCTTAACTGGTATCCATAGCACAAGGATACATATTAAGTTAAAACTAGGCATGGGGTATCTGGAGAATGTATTAGTTGCATACATACATAACATCACGCCCATAATCTCCGTAGGGGTAAGCAGAGTCAAAGGGGCAGCAAGCCCTTTAACCACAATCAGCCAAAAATAAAACGGGCTGGGTTAGATAGCAAATTGTGAAAAAGTTGTGACAAAAGGCTAGCTTGGCCTACACAATCACCCAAAACCCCATATACCTTTAGTCGCCTTTTACGACAAGACAAGAAACACAGTTGGCACATTATTTTTAAGTCCCAGACCAATAAAGGACTAATGTATTAGTTTATAAAATAATACAACAGAATAACAACTCATATCCGTCTATCGTATAATTTCTTCGAACAAACAGGTTTGTTTACCGGCGCTAACTTAATCCGAAGTTATTTTCCTTCAACAATGGAGGTGGGAAATTCCCAGTTTAAAGTATTGAAAGATACATCCATTTGTTGATTTACGGCGTGCGAACGAGCGTGAATTAAAGACTCTTATTCGGGAATCGCCTGGAAGATTTATTTGTATGAATTGTAAATTGATGTACATAGGAACGAGTTGGGAATGGGAGACGATAAATTTTTCTACTTGAAATGTCGGAATAAATCAGAAATATTTATATATCTTCCTAGCGTTAGTACTGTGCTTAGACGGGGTCCGCTTAGACCATGATCCAGGATTTAGCGAGTCCGGTAATTACATTGAAGCGACTGCCGATTTGTCTTCGTAACTCTAAGATAGGGGACCCAGACAATTTTTGGATCATGGTTACAAATACAAAGTGGTTTGAATTTGCAGGTTTCATCACGATGTTTTCCCTCCCCATCGAGCTAGTGGTATAAATACGTACATAGATTTGAAAAACCCAGAGGTACGTGCTGGGGTTTGAACCTGCACTCCTCGGTTAAGAGGCGTGTGTCCTTACATAATACGGACGGAATAAATCAGAAGTATTACGTAGTAATAGGACGCCCGGTGGCTAGGTGGAGAGATGCCATATGAATCTTGGGCGGCATGGACTGATG
The DNA here is from genome assembly GCA_951394215.1 of Glyphodes perspectalis. Taxonomy (NCBI): domain Eukaryota; kingdom Metazoa; phylum Arthropoda; class Insecta; order Lepidoptera; family Crambidae; genus Glyphodes; species Glyphodes perspectalis. Next base: position 12,029,232 of record OX596218.1, on the reverse strand, counting down.
GGTCCACAGGAAAGACCTGTGCTCAGCATTGGGTGAACACAGGCTAGTGATGATGATGATGATTTCGTACTAGCTTCAACCCGCGACTTTGCTTGCATACACTTAGAGTTAAGCCAATGTCTTGTCCTCGAGGTGTTTTTGTAATTTACTGTAGTGTTAGTGGTACAAATAATACATATTTAGATTTGAAACATTGAAAGGTGCATGCTGGAGTTCGAACCAACACACCTTAGCATATATTCTTACTATAACGCGACCACCGCTTATTTGGTAGCTCAAAAATTGTCCCAAAAGTTCACAAAAGGTTATAACCCAAGTTACTATAGCTAAATCGCTGCATCAACGCTTTACTTCAATCGTAATTTTCCATTGTCTTTTTATAAATTGCATTTTAGTCTCATTCCCAATCTGTTCCATATTTTAAGGTTAGTTAGAATCTGAACATCGCAGTTAGCGGTACTTTTCTCGCTCCGGGTAAATTGAGAAGTCCGTGTGTGTTCAAATGTACTTTGTTGTCGCCAATAAAAATCAGTGCGGTAAATTCGCGCTTTTTTTTAATCCATACAGGGTCAGCCTCTTAACAGTACGTACTGTATAAATATCTAAAATATATAAAACTATTTCTTTTATATCATCATCATCTTCCTAGCGTTATGTCCCGTGCTTAGACAGGGTCCGCTTAGACCATGATCCAGGATTTAGCGAGTCTGGTAATTACATTGAAGCGACTGCCGATCTGACCTTCGTAACCCTAAGATAGGGGAACCAGACAATTTTTGGATCATGGTTACAAATTCAAAGTTGTTTGAATTTGTAGGTTTCATCACGATGTTTTCCCTCACCGTCGAGCTAGTGGTATAAATATGTACATAGATTTTTTAAAATCTAGAGGTACATGCCGGGGTTTGAACCCGCACTCCTCGGTTAAGAGGCGCGTGTCCTTACCATTGAGCTACCACCGCTCCCTAGAAATAGAAAAACTATTTCTTTTATATATATAGGGAATTATTGGATTGAAATAACCTGCTTGCTGCTTATTTCAGTATTTACATTCATTTATAAATTACACTGAAAAATACAACATAAACAAAATTATAATATCTTACCTGAAACCCAAAGAAACGACATTCAATATTTATAATTCAATATTTATAAATTAATTATTTTCTCAACAACGTATTTTATAAATTTGACTTTTTGACAGTATTGTATGTCACTTGATAGCTTAAGTATCGATAAAGCAATAGCCCATAGCTACAGTTTTGCCGAGGGGATATTTTGAAAATCATTTCTTTACAAATATATAAAAAAAAGCATAAAGAAAATAAAATACGGACGCCGTATAAAAACACTGCTTACACGAACACCTACTTTCAAATGGCCTTAACTAAACCACAAAACAAAATCGCGCCAGCAGTAACTTCAAATTAAGCTAAGGCTAAATGGACGCCTATTTACAGACTACGCGAAGGGGAAAACCAAAAATAGTTTCACAGTCTTACAAGTTCTACTGACGCCAATTTTTTGCCTTTGCAACGAACGCCTTTGAGCTAACGCAGTAGTGATGGGACAGTACACATGGGGAGCTCGACGAAAATATTGCGATTAGCTCACTTAACTCAACTGCTTTAGAAGCCAACTAACTTTTGCTCGCGGCTCTGCACGCGTGGAATTTAGTCTGTCACAGAATTTTTTTTTTTAATAAATTTTCATCTTTCTAGCTTCAAAAAACTTTGTCATCCCCTATATCAACCCCTTTGTGCTTTTTTCGGGCCAAATAGTAGCCGATGTCCTATGTTCTATGTTAACGGGGATGGTTTCCGCACTTAGTCCTTGAACTTGGACCATTGTACGTGAGCCGTGTAGGCTGGTTATAGCCGATGTCCTTTCTCAAGGTCTACTCTATCTTTGTTCCAAATGTCATTAAAATCGGTTCAGTGGTTTCGGCGTGAAAGCATAACAGACAGACAGGTAACCAGAGTTACTTTGTCATCATATTTTATAATATTACTAGTAAGGATTCGGGGAGCGGTTAGACGAGGCGCTAATGAACTAAGAGGCCCAATGAGCGTTACAACGCAACGTTATACAGTACATACATATTCTTGTCAGTTATTGCATACCGGTCACCTGCAATAGTTGTATAATAAGCTGCAATATAAGCTTTAAGCTTGTACTATGGATACTAGGTTAACGGATAGACATACTTAAATACGTTTACAAACATCCATGACGCGAGTACAAATTTCTATGTTCATGACACGAAACATTTGCCTCTAGCAGGATTCGAACCTGCAACCTTTGTCTAGAATGGTTTCGTAGCTAGGGTCTCTGACCACTCGACTAACAGCCCTGGCTAAAGCTGTAAACTTAGGTATTATTGCTAATGTATAATCAGACCATGTGACATATCAAAACTAGGAGAGCTGGCACCAATTTTGGGTAAGTATTTGAGGCAAGCTGAAAGCTCGTCCCATACCTCTCCTATTATACCCCAACACGAAACTGGTGAGTAGCGGGGCTAAATCAAGATAGATAGATTGTTGATCATCTGGCAGGTAGAAAATCCCACCAAAATTATGTCGTTTTTTTAATCCTATTTTTTAGTTTTAATGAATGCCCTATTAAATACATTTTTCATATTTTTTTGCAATATATTTGCGCGCAACTGTTGAAACCCGATTTAATCGTCTAGCTTATTTTTTTAAGTCTTTACACATTAAACTGCAACATATAAAATTGAATATTGCCTCAAACATATTTTTGGCAAAAACAAATATTAATAGTTAAAAATTTAGGGGTTGATATAGCCCCGCTACTCACATTTACCATCCAGGCCCGCAGTTCTGTTTTAGCTTGCCCTAAAATACCTTCCCAAAAAATTGGTGCCAGCTCTCGGCCCAACTGTCTCATTTTCCAAAACACCATGGATTGTACAGGAAATAAACTAATAAGACTGTGCTCCTCATTCGGAGTTATCTGAACTTGCAGGTTTCCGACGTTTTCAGCGAACCAGTGGTATTTGAACTTCCAAGTAAATCTTACTTAGAGACTAAGTTTAGGAACTTTAGAGAGTGATTCAGGTAGTTAGGGTTTCGCTAACTAAATCTCAATTGCACTAATTAAATCGTTTTAGTAATAGTGGTTTACTTAACCATTTACCGAATATCTCAAGACTGCTCGAATAGTATTTTGAGCTAATCCGTTACTTCGTGACAACTAATATGTTTGTATTAATATTTTATTGTTTTATGTTAGAATGGGACTTAAAGAATGTGCCAACTGTGTTCCTTGCTTAGCATGTCGTAAAAGGCGACTAATAGTATATCGGGTTTTAGGTATGTGATTGTGTAGGCGACGAGCTGGCGATTTTTCGATATTTTTAACAATTTTCCATCTAACCCAAACCAGTTTTGTTTTTTGACTGAATGTGGTTGAGGAGGCCCTTTGACTCTGTCTGCCCCTTCGGGGATTACGGGGGTGATAATATGTATGTATATTTGTATTTCCTGAATTTCACGTGATGTCAGGGACTGAAAAATATTATAATAAAGGTACGCGCAGACGATGGACTTTTGTCATTTGTTACAACTGTAAATATTATTACTTATCGTAGCCCTAGCATGTCGTAAAAAGGCAATTGTGTAAGAGACGAGTCACTTGTCACTACTTTTTGTCAATTTTACATCTAACCCATCTCTATTTGTTGGTTAACTCGTTCAAGGAGCTTCGTTATTAAACTAACCCTCTCAGGATAGTGGTCATACTGGTATGTATGTTCTTCTTGTCTAGCATGTCATAAAAGGTATCTAATAAAATATGGTAATCTCATATTATTATTTTGGGGCTAGGGATTTATAGTGAAAGTCTTTACTTAAACTATTAAATAAAGGGAACGTATAGATACATATATGTAAATTATTTACATCATTAGTATATTTGGTTTCCTACCGAAAAATGCATTCTATCGACTCGAATATCGACAAATCGATATTAAACCATCACTATTGCGGTTTTGAGTACTACATCGTCGTTAAGTTCGATTTTATTTCGTTTCAGCTCACAAAGCTAAAAGGTGCAGCGCGGTCGCCTGTACATTTTTAATTTTAATCCAGGCGCATTTAAGAAAATGCCGGGTGCAAAAAGGAGGGGAAATAGTGGATTACGTGCCGTGGTCGCGCTGCGAAAGAGATTTTATTTTATCAGTAGACTATTGAAATGTAAAGGCGGGTGCATACGGTGCGTGGTGTAATAGACAGGGCCACGCACATATATAGCATACGGTGCGTGGTGTAATAGACAGGGCCACGCACACATATAGCATACGGTGCGTGGTGTAATAGACAGGGCCACGCACACATATAGCATACGGTGCGTGGTGTAATAGACAGGGCCACGCACACATATAGCACACGGTGCGTGGTGTAATAGACAGGGCCACGCACACATATAGCACACGGTGCGTGGTGTAATAGACAGGGCCACGCACATATATAGCATACGGTGCGTGGTGTAATAGACAGGGCCACGCACACATATAGCATACGGTGCGTGGTGTAATAGACAGGGCCACGCACACATATAGCATACGGTGCGTGGTGTAATAGACAGGGCCACGCACACATATAGCATACGGTGCGTGGTGTAATAGACAGGGCCACGCACACATATAGCATACGGTGCGTGGTGTAATAGACAGGGCCACGCACACATATAGCATACGGTGCGTGGTGTAATAGACAGGGCCACGCACACATATAGCATACGGTGCGTGGTGTAATAGACAGGGCCACGCACACATATAGCATACGGTGCGTGGTGTAATAGACAGGGCCACGCACACATATAGCATACGGTGCGTGGTGTAATAGACAGGGCCACGCACACATATAGCAAACGGTGCGTGGTGTAATAGACAGGGCCACGCACACATATAGCATGCGGTGCGTGGTGTAATAGACAGGGCCACGCACACATATAGCATACGGTGCGTGGTGTAATAGACAGTGCCACGCACACATATAGCATGCGCACACATGTACATGTCTGTACATGTTCGTGGTTATCTAGTGTTCGTCGTTTACACTTATATAGTATATTTTCTTAAATATAAAAACATACAGTTGTAGGTAACGACTTATAAGCACAGTGACGCTTTGTAACACCTCTAATGGAAATCCTTAGACTAAGGTGACCGCCTACTTCAGTCTGACCGTGTGATGCTTGTACCCTGTGTGACTTATTAGTTATTGGTATTTTTTTTATGCAATTACAACACTCAGTCGTATATTATAAATATTTAATATAAAATATAAAAATATTTAATTTTCAAAATAGTCTTATGCCACTAGCTCGATGATGTGGAAAAATATCGTAAGGAAATGTGAATATACCATATTTATCACTTTAGTTTTGTAACTATGATACAATGTGCCTTCCGGTCTAAAGTTACATTTAGACATTTCCGGTCTAAAGTTTACATTCAGGTGAAAATAGCATCACTCTTGGCGTAAATTGGCCCATAGCATCGGGCATCATATAATATTGAAACAAGTATACAACAAGCATTAAAGTTGACTTAATCTTGGATTATCTTAGTAATAAAAAGTAATCAATTTGTTATTATTTATATTGCGGTAATCACAACTTAGATAAATCTAGGTTCACTATCAATGGACCTCGACTAAAAACGAGATCTAACGACGAATGTCAGATATTCGTGGGCAACCATGCACAATCGGCGGCACTTGTGTAAAGCTGCCTTAAATCGCATCGGAACTTTGTCGATAAAACTGCCAAGATCGTATGGTCCACAAAACATTGTTCCCGCAGAATGACACGTTTTGTTATAACTTCATATAACAAAGTCTAACACGATTCCTTACGTTTTAAGATCTTTAACCGACCTTTAAGAGGGTTGCAGACCAACAGCTAAGCTAAGTCAGTTTAGAGGTTTTTAATTCATCTTAAGACTTGAATGGGTAGCCGAAATTTTAATTTCTCTGTTTTCTTTAACATACCATTTCCAAACCATCATCTTCCTAGCGTTATGTTCCGTGCTTAGACCATGATCCAGAATTCAGCGAGTCTGGTAATTATATTGAAGCGACTTCCGATCTGAACTTCGTAACCCTAAAATAAAGGAACCAGACAAACCGAGGAGGTACCTCTTGATCCTTATCAAGAGGTACCGTCTCCTTAGGCGACGCATGCTTTCACTAGACTAACGAGGCAGTCAGTTCCAAATACTATACCTATATAGGCATTTCTCATTTAATTGGTTTCAGAGGCCGCTTGCTAAGTATCAAAAAACAAATCATTTAGTACTTTTCTGGTATCGAGGACCTTAGAAGAATATAATCCTTTTACGAAACTGACCTTCCTTAACTAATTGTAAACTGAAAAGTAAACAACACCTCCACCTAATTAACGTCTAACGAATGACCATGAATACCTTTAGCGAGCGAAAGGGCTTAACTAACATAACTTACAATTTGCGCAGCGTTACAACACCACAGTACAAACGGAACAGTATGGCGACCATACTGTACCGTACCATTGAGCAGATAACCTGTAGAACCATAATGTGGACGAAAAAATCTGCAAATGGTATTGATATTCAATCGTGCCTCGATTTCCTCGCAACTTGTCCCTTTCTCAGGATTTACTATTTAATTAACAATTGACTATCATGACCTTGCCCTTGAATAGCGGTGGTAGCTCAATGGTAAGGATACGCGCCTCTTAACCGAGGAGTGCGGGTTCAAACTCGGGCACGTACCTCTGGATTTTGCAAGTCTATGTACGTATTTATACCACCAGCTCGACGGTGAAGGAAACCATCGTGATGAAACTTGCAAATTCAAACAACTTTGGATTCGTAACCATGATCCAAAAATTGTCTGGTTCCCCTATCTAGGGTTACGAAGGTCAGATCGGCAGTCGCTTCAATGTAATTACCAGACTCGCTAAATCCTGGATCATGGTCTAAGCGGACCCCGTCTAAGCACGGGACATAACCCTAGGAAGATGATATCATGACCTTGCCCGTAATACAGTTTCGTTACTAGTTCTTAAGGTTCTTGTACCTTTTTTTTTTGTCGCGCTGAAATGCTTTACGCACCGTCACCCCACCAGGGGGGGCAGGGTGGTTTGTGGGACTCCCGGGGACCTCTGGAATTGGAGGTCCCTGCTCCGGCCAAGATGGTAGTGGCCGGGGTATAGCCACTAAAACCCCGCGGTACCCCTCATCGCTCGAGTGAAGGGACGTTATGGGTATGGCTGAGCCTCTAAATCCACAACGCCCTCCAGCCTCCCCCCCCAGGAAGGGGGGCGACGGGAATAGTAGGGGGTACCGTACCATTCCCGTCCGGCAGCGGCAAAGTTCTTGTACCTACATTAATTACAATAGCTCAACGTATATCCTATAAGGTACTTTTTTACTAACTAACCTCACGGCTATTCCCTGACGTGGTTATCACAAACGTTTATCCGGATTATACCGAAGTATACGAATAGGCTAGTTTTCTCAATAATAAAATAGTTCATTATTGATATTACAAAAAAAAATTGCTTACGATTTCTTTCTTTTGTCCAGCAGACCACAAATTATAAAGATACAGCGCATTAAAGTACCGCGGGACGTCAATAGATCTGTAAACATTTTACCGTCCAAGTGACGTAAAGTACCCCCGATCTTTGAAGCGCTGCACGCTGTATCTTTGTAATTTTTCATTAGTTATAGCAATAGATACGTAGGTAGGTATTCAATATTTTTTTAAATCTAACTTTCAAACTACAAAAAAAAATTAAGTTAACTACTTAGCCTATTACAGATATTGTATGAATAATAAACTATTTGCAATTAGCCCCTCTCCAAACCAGTTTAGGTACGCAAGCTTGTCTGTGAAAAATTGTATTGTAACTATTGACAACAAAAATATAAGCGAATTATTTTAACGTCACACCAAAGTTTATTCACTGTAATCTATCTCGCTTCGCCAAGGTGATACGTCAGCTGAAATAGCGAATAAAGAGCAACAAACAAGTGCCATTAGACGCCAGTAAAACGACATTATGAGCTAACTAGGGCACTCCCAATTCCCTGGACTACACCTAAGGCTAACGAATCGCTTATCTTCTAGCCTAAATCCGAAACTCACATTAGTACCTACTTCCTTTCCTTCGTGTGGTTTAATTCAAACTAGATAAATCTGGTATTGGATTTTGAATCATGGATCGGCCCATAGACAAGTTATAAATAAAATAAAATAAAATGAATTCTCCAGACTGACACACCAATTCCCTAGTTCCAAACTAAGCTTATGCTTGTGCTATGGATACTAGGTGAACGGATAGACATATTTAAATAATTTAATAAACATCCATGACTCGAGTACAAATGTCCATTTTTATCACACGAAACATTTGCCCCTAGCGGGATTCGAACCCGCGACCCTTGGTTTCGTGGCCAGGGTCTCTAACCACTCGACCAACGGGCCAGTCAATTTATGGATTATTACTAGGATTTTTCACTCTTGCGAAGTTATTCGAGGAAAATTTAATAAAAAGGTGTCCGTGTCTTTATTCAATGTACCCAGAATCAGTTTATTTTATTACTAATATTATAATATCACGCCCGGGTTCCTTGAAAAGGGCAGTCAAAGGGACAGCAAGCCGCTTTAGCCACATTCAGCCAAAGGTAAAACTAAGTTTGTTAAGAAGGAAAATTGTGAAATCCCAGAATCAGTATTCTATTTAATTCGCAAAAAGCCTATGGATTTTCAAATGAAGTGGTTCAATAAGGTCAATTCCAATAATTCCAATATATAAGTACCAGATACGTCATTTACTTACAACCGATAAATATATCCCTACCCGGTGACAATCATTATTTCTAAAAGGACCCAAAATTCACGAGGGCCGTTTAAACTATGCCTAGGCTCTTATAGCCTAGGCATAGTTTAAACGGCCCTGGTGATTCAACAGATAGTACGCAAAAGACAGTGTCTACCACATCATAGTATTGACAGGCCCGTTGGTCAGAGACCCTGACCACGAAACCAAGGGTCGCGGGTTCGAATCCCGCTAGGGGCAATTTTTGCGCGTGATGGACATGGACATTTGTACTCGAGTCATATAGAACGTATATATTTAAGTATGTCTATCCGTTCACCTTGCATCCATAACATAAGCTTATAAGCTTAGTTTGGCATTTGGGAATTGGTGTGTCAGTTTAGAGAATTTATTATTTTTTTATTTATACGCGAATTAACGCAAATTTCAAAAACATTCCAATTGGAATGTTATCAAGTCTTTAAATCGCTCGCGTTTAGACATATCTGACTTGTATAATTCGCATACTGGCAGCATTGCCAAGATAATTTTTTTTTATGTCAATAAACAAATTTTGTGCGAAACAAATGGATAGTACAAAGTAACATAATTTATCAGATTTTAGGAAAGTAATAATACTACATATTTATCAACACAAAACAGTCCCATGTTGTTCCGGCACGTAAAAATTATCTGCCTAATGTGTTCCATTGTTTGGCATGTCGTGTAAGGTATTGGGTACCTATGCGATTGTGTAGACGACCAGCTAGCTACTTGTCACTATGTTTTGTCAATTTTCCATCTAACCCAACCCTGTTTTATTTTAGGCCAAAAGTGTTTCAATGCCTTGCCCTTTTAACTCTATTTACTCCTTCAAGGAATGCGAACTTGACGGTAAGCACAAAAAACGGTTAGTTGAATGACCTGCATTTGCAGTTGACTAACCGTTTTTCGATTAGTCTGAAACAGAACCTCAATTTCAAATTGTACTCATTTCCTAATCACGTTAGACCTGAACTACTTGCACTAAAAGTCTAGATTTCAAATCAACCATCAGGTACTATAAAGGTGAGTTTGCTACGAACGCAACAATAAACCAGGTCGCCTAATTCCCAGCTCTGCCATTCCGCTTATTCTAACTCACCTGAACTCGAAATAACCATTAGTGGAAAGCAATGTAGCTCCGAATTATGCAGTTGCTACATTGTATTATGTACCTAATTGCATAATACTAGCATTGCCTCGTTCTACTGTGCTGAGAATTTCTTACATCAATGCCGAAAATGACAATTTGAAGACATGGAGAAGGAGAATGTTATTAAATATTCCACCAAAAATATTTTTATGAAATTAAATTAAATGATCTTTATTTTGTAGGCTACAACAAAGCAGTTATAAATTAATCTTCAAAACAGATTCAATATCAACTGGTTCAAATGGTAGTTTCTACCGAGAAGAAACCGGCAAGAAACTCGATAGTTAAACATTTTTTATCAACTTAAATCTATCAGTGCAGGTGAACAGCCTATTATGAGGCCAACTAGCCATTCTTTTATTTTATTAATTTAAATAGTCATCTACCTTGTAGTAGGCCTATTTAATCAAACATTTTTTTATATGTAATTTAAACTTATGTAAGTATAGGTAAGTCAATGAGACTTTGTGGTGACATATTGAAGATTTTTATACTTAACCCAATGAAGGAATTACCACTCTTATGCAGTCTGTGATTTTGTAAAATGTTGTCAAGCCGAGACCATATGGCTTGCTTAAAAAGTTATCAAATGTCATGTAGAGCCAAGGTTCTATTTTATAAGTACATATGTTTAGTTTAATAAGTCCACAATTATCGTATCCTCCCAAGAATTTTGTTTATCTGGTAATCCAAACCCAAGTCATGAGGGTAAAAAAGGATGACGAAGCATTTCAAGAAGAGGTAGGTAGTGCCCTTGCGTTTCGCTTAGCTCTTCTTGGCGGGGGCACTGTCGTGCCCCAAGATAACGTATCATAGTTCTCTTTTCTAACGCCATCTGTTGTCAAGCTTATTGCAAAATCAATTATGTAATAGATTGCAAAGTATGAAAAGCTGAAAACTTGTAATTGGAATGTAGAAAATTGAAAGAAATTAACTCGCTGTTCAAACACCTTGGATTTGCAGAAGAAGTTTGTTTGCTTCGCTATTACACCAATACCACTGAAACGATTTTAAAAATTCTTTATTTTAGGACTTAGGCTATATTTTATCCTCCTATTCAAACGGTAACCACGCGTGTGAAATCGCGGGGTGCTGCTATAATATCGAATATCCCGCATCCATGCAGTGTAAATACCGGCAATAAAGCCTGCATTTGGTATTAAGCTAAGTAACGACAGGATCGGAGCCAAAATGGCGTGTCAATTATCAGCAACAGACGGGGCGTATTAATTGAACTATGTAGCTTATGCGAGAATCCGCACCTGGGATCCGGGACTCCAGGGGTTCAGAATTTAATACGTTAACAGTGGCTGTAACACCTGGATTGGGATCATCGTTTATTACTAGACAGCCGTTTGGAATTGTTTTGTTTTTTCATGGGGAATGTGTAGTATACATACGGGTGTTGGTGTTTCTTATTATCGTAGTTTAGAGTTTATTCAACAATCATCATTCAATGTTTACTGAGGACAAAGAGCGTAAAAATATTTTCAGGAGTTTTACTTTGACGCCACAATTACATTTGAATAATAACATATATTAACAATTCAAATATAAATCTGTAAGATTATTTCAGTCATGTGGTTTGTGTAGAGAATTGGGATGTTGACACCATTTATATTTAATTTTTAAATATCAATTCTGAAAAAGAAAGTATCGTAATATGCTGTTAAGCCTTATTGATTTTGTATCATATTGAGTCTAAGATTTTTAATTTTACAAAAACTGTTTAATATTAAGTCAGTTGACTAGACAAACTAGTGACGTCACACGTTGACAAGCCCATACAAAATCCTCAATTGACTAGCCAGTCAACATGCCTATTAGCTAGTTACTTTCCAGGTTACTGCCTAGTCCAATATTTTTTTTAATCTAAGCTAAAAGCGCCTGAAGAAGTCTACCCTTCCCGGAATTACAGGCGCAATTTTTTTTTTATGTAGGCCTTAAAAAAAACACTTATAAATCGTCAATTGTACAAAATCTGTAGAGCGATGTCAATCTACTACATGTTCGGAATGCTGATTCTACCGAGAAGAAATTGTATGTACAACACAACATGTTCTACTAAAACACTAGTTCACAAGTGTACACTCGTAAGAACAATATAAAGACCTAACACACTAAACATATTCACAAGTCGCCGCTATAAGATTTCACTGAAAAAACTTTACGACATTCTACATACAAGAGCATCCGCCAGGGAAATCGGTACATTGTACTTATTTTCTTGTTGGCTGTGTAACTTTTTGTAGCCAGGTTAAGGTGAAATTTAGGCATGAATTTCCTCTGGCAAGATTAATGTGTGTTACAATGAAAAACGCATAAGTATTTGACGCCAAACCGCTTGCGGTCGTCTCTAAGTGTTGCCAGCTATAAATATTTGTTACTATTTTAGTATCCTTGTATATTGCAGAGCTAAAGTTTTTTTTTTTGTTATTTCTACACTAACGCTTTTACTTCTGATTGTTCCTTTATTCATATCTATAGTAACGTGGGACAAGAAATGCAATTATAATTAATTTTGATTTTCTACAACTCGTCCCAAATGGGCCGTAGGTCCGTGTTGGTGAATTACTCAACACTTTGAGAGAGAGAGATTAATAAACTAATTGACCTCTATTTTATTCACCCTCATTTACAACATCAAAAGTTTTATATATAATATGAGTGGTGCAGATGTTAAATACACAGTAGCAAATAAACATTTTAAATGTATTTTGTATCTATACAATTTTTTTTAATCAATATGAAAGTAACTCTGTCTTTTGGTCTGATCAATCACTCTGAGACATTTCTCTGTCGTTAGGTTTTCTCGCCTTAACCGATACGAAATTTGGCACGCCAGCACTTTGAAGATAAATCACATAGGCTAGTTTCGTCCAGGAAAAATGAGTTTTGACAAACTAATAGATCCTGAAAGCCGGTATACTTAGTCTATCATCAAAAAATTTGCCTACGCATTTTGATTCCTGCACCGAAACAAATAGCTGAAGAAACAGGAATTTGTCCCAGGCCTGACCCTTTATAGTACATACAATGTAGGTAAGTGATGTTGACGTCAGATAATTATCTATAATTCTATACTAATATATATAATATATATGTATGTGTACGTCTTATATATCACCACCCAGACGGCAATCCTACATGACCGGAGAGAGGTCAGGTGCAGGACCAACAGCTTAACGTGCTTTCGTGCCTTCGTACACAGGGATAATTAAGCCGCCAACTTCCTGACTCCGGGCCGTTACTGAGTAATTTCAATATCGGAAATACTCAGCCCACAAATATTTGGCCCGACCCGGGAACTCTTGGTCCTTAGGCGGCGCATGCACAAGACCAACGAGGCAGTCAACGGATTTACTCAGCTACTAACCTAGTAATTATTGATTCAAATTAAAAATCTGTCCCTCCCGCTGGCAACACCGCTCCCGGGCGTCCCTCGCAAAGTTTTCGCGTTTTTTCGACTCCCAGCCGGCTTGCCCAGGGCTAATTGTGATAAACGACGTACTTTTTCCCGCCAGAAAACTGTGCCGCGTGAATTACAGATTCTTTTAGGTAATTTATGTTGCAATTTACTGTTTACTTTTTTTACGGCGCCACTGACTTGGAGTCCGCTTTGTTTTTCTTTCGAATGTACTGTGAATGCTTTTTATAATCGTGGCGGGTGGTGGGCCGAAAAAAGGGCGATACTTGTGGCGGGATAAAATCTAGAAGCTAAATCAAAAAAGAAGGGTATCAATAAGCTAACAATATTCTAACAACTAATTAACTAACAGAACTTCACGCCTCTTCCCTAGCGGGGTAGGCAGAGAGAACCGAACGCCATATGGCACGATCCTTACACACCTCACTCGCCTCTTCAACATTCATGATCCTTTTCATACAAGCTCCACTTTTTTTATGTCTCCTAACATCACCTTCTGTTAATACACGATCAATCTGGTCGTGGTAGGTGAGCCTGGGCCTTCCGCGGCTCCTACATCCTTCCACTTTCGCATTGTATATCTTTATTGTATATCATCATCTTCCTAGCGTTATGACCCGTGTTTAGACGGGGTCCGCTTAGACCATGATCCAGGATTTAGCGAGTCTGGTGATTACATTGAAGCGACTGCCGATCTGACCTTCCTAAGATAGGGAAACCAGACAATTTTTTATATGACTAAAACGCTTACTTATATTATTAATGCGAAAGAAACAATGTTGTCTGTTACGTCTTCTCTCTTCAGCTCTTTAACTAAAGTTTGAACCCTAGGTACGGACGCAGACATAGCTTACTAATTCGTTTATTACTTATTTATTCTGGACTGCCTCGTTGGTCTAAGGACCAAGAGGTCCCGGATTCAAATCCCGGCTCGGGCCAAAATTTGTGGTTGAGCATTTCAATATTGAAATTACTCAGTAACAGCACGGAGTCAGGAAGTTGGCGGTTTAATCACCCCCGTACTTGGGAAAAAACGTTAAGCCGTTGGTCCTGCGCCTGACCTCTTTCCGGTCATGTCTAATTGCCGTCTCACCGGACTATGAGAGCGAAGAAATAGTGAGCGCACCTGTGTTTGCGCACACACTTGTGCACTATAATATCTCCTGCGCAGATGGCGAATCCTCGTTATGATTGGCCGCCGTGACCGAAATCGGTTAGGAGAACATTATTATTTAGTAATATTCTGGAAGAATCGAACCCACAACACCCGTAATAAAGTTTTTGTAAAAACCGAATTTCCAAGGGAAAAATAGTTATTTTTTATAATATCATTATTATAGTAACATACAATAAATAAAAAGTAAAAATTGGCGTGGAAAATCAAAAAACTTGGTCAAAGTTCAGCCACTTTGAGAGTTTATGAGACATTTCACCATGAGAACATCAAGTTTTTTTTTTTTAGAAATGAGCACATTCGTTTAGTTGATGTATTTTCCATATGTTTACCTATAAAGTAGTTAATATAAAAATCACCATTTTAATTAATACAGAGGATGGTTAATGATGTACAGGCTTTTAATTTACAGGAAGACACTTGTACCTTTAAGTGATGCTTCAGTTGTCAAGTAGCCATTACAAATTGATGCTTTACCACACTATCATCATCCTCTTGCCCTTCTCCCAGTTCATCTGGGGTCGGCGCAGCATGTCTTCCTTTTCCATACGTCCCGGTCAGCCGTCATCAAGCTATCCACTCCCATTTCTCTCATATCATCTTTCACACAATCCATCCTTTAATGCTTTACCACACTAACGGGACAAATTTAAAATGTTGTAGGCGTTAACGGGACAATATTAATATTGATTTATTGGGAGTCATATTAAATACATAAGCTGTAAAAAAACGGGATTTTGAGTGCCCCTGCCCATATATGTGTCTACATACTAACTACGGGCAGACCCGCTGGCAAATGATAGTATAAGCCTATATAAATAACATCACGCCCATAATCCCCAAAGGGCTACCCCTTTCAGAGTCAAAGGGGCAGCATGCCCCTTCAATCACATTCAAACAAAAATAAAGCCGGGCTGGGTTAGATGGAAAATTGTGAAAAAGCAGTGACAAGCGGCTAACCTGTCGCCTACACAATCACACACCCAAAACCCGATATAACATTAGTCGCCTTTTACGACATGACGACATGCTAGGCAAGAACCACAGTTGGCATATTCTTTTTAATTCCCAGACCAACACGGGACAGTGAGCTGGGTTGGATGGAAAGCTGTGGAAAAGGAGTGCCAAGTGGCTAGCTTGTCGCCTACTCAGACACATACCCAAAAGCCCGTAAACCATTAGTCGCCTTTTACGACATGCTAGGCAAGAACCACAGTTGGCACATTCTTTTTTTTTGTCCCCGATCAACATGGGCCAAATCCCAGACCAACATGGGACAAAGCCTATATGTTTAGTATAAAATAGAATTAAGTTCGGTTGGTTAATGAGACTAACTAAAATCTAACAATTTCAACAAATCCGGGGTAAAACATACGTCCTTTCTCAGGGATCAAACTTTAGGCAGCCAAATGGCAAAAGAGCGGTTCGCCTCTTAACCGAGGAGTGCGGGTTTTAAACCCGAGCACGTACCTCTATATTTTTTAAATCTATATACGTATTTATACCACTAGCTCGACGGTGAAGGAAAACATCGTGATGAAACCTGCAAAATCAAACGACTTTGGATTTGCAACCATGATCCGAAAATAGTCTGGTTCCCCTATAGTCCCCCTTAGGGTTACGAATTACCAGACTCGCTAAATCCTGGATCATGGTCTAAGCGGACCCCGTCTAAGCACGGGACATAACGCTAGGAAGATGATGAAACATCAGGCGTGCCAAATTTCGTTACAATCAGTTAAATAGCTAAGACGTGAAAACGTAGTACGGAACAAAGTATTGACGTCTCTCAAAGACGCTTTAATTATGAAAAAGTCTTATTTACATTTCCTTTTATGTTCTTTGACATCGCTAATTTCACCAGCAAAATGCTTGTTCCTCTTAACTTAAAGAATGCAATAATAAATAAGTAATTTAAATATATTAATGCTTATGACGTCACCATCAAAAACTGCCTTTTAAACGAGAGGAAGAAGCCCTCTAGCCTCATCCAAACGCGTAAATCCCTGTGACACCAACATAAATAATTCCCGCGAGATAATTAAAACGATCCGAAGGCTCGCCCTTAAATATCTAATGTCAAACACAGTCGAATTAATAACGGAATACGTAATTATGCCAACTTTTAATTGATTCGGAAACTCGTAAAAGTTGAGAGGAAACATGGCTATGCAGGTTCAATATTAATTCCGGGGGTAATTTATTGGTGGAGATGGCGGTCCTAGAAGTTGGGGACACCGTATGCGCATTGGAACATATGTTTTGAACTCTAGCTCTATATTAGTCTAGTCGGAACATACATACACACACATAACATCACGCCCTTAATCCCCGAAGGGGTAGACAGAGTGAAAAGGGCAACTAGCCCCTTTAACCACATTCAACCAAAATTTAAATTGGGCTGGGTTAGATGGAAAATTGTGAAAAAGTCGCCTACACAATGACATACCCAAAACCCGATATACCATTAGTCTTCTTTTAGAACATGCTATGCAAGAACCACAGTTGGCACATTATTTTTAGTAGTTTTTTAGTAGTTAGTAGTCCCAAACCAACATGGGTCTCACACTTACGTTTCCCCATATGTCTATGGCATATCCTAGTACCCTGGGGCCAAAAAGGGCCGTAACTCGAGTCGGTTGGCTGGTCAGAGCGGCAGTCGTAGCAAGCATAACCAAGACCTACAAACCTTGTATTTAAAAATACACAACTATACCACAGTACTTGTAACACAAGAGTTTCTTCAGAATCACACCTCTAAACTTACCGTGTTCGTCTGTCTCGTCTGTTTGTTGGTCAATCAGAACCTTCCCTGCAATATAGGTGGATAATAAATAAATAATAAATAAATAAATATCCGACTACATCACATACATTGATCTGACTCCGAGGTAAGTAGCTTGAGCACTTGTGTTACGGATATCAGAATCAACAGTGGTATTACAAATATATACTTAAATATTGGATATTAACACCCAGACACAGAACAAACACAAGTATTAATCACACGAATGTTTGTCCTGGGTGGGGATCGAACCCACAACTCTTGGCGCATGCGCCATCGAGCTTGTCAAGGTGAATGTTTCCAATCACCACTAGAATTTAATTGTATGAGACCTTAGCCGTAACAATACGAAGCTTCTAAACTTTTTTATTTCCAGCAATATGTCATTCCCTAAATCGGGGTCCGCTTTAAGCATGATCATAGATTTTTGGGGCCTGCTGCCCCTTTGACTCTGCCTACCCCTTCGGGGATTATGGGCGTGATGTTATGTTATCTATGATCTTAGATTGAGTGAGTCCGATTATTACATTGACGCCCCTGCCATCTGATCTTAACCCTAAAATGAATTTGCAACTTGCTAGCATAAAAATCAGTACTGCGATCACAACAGCACTATCATATTCGATCAAATCTTGTTTACGAATGGTATCTAGTTTCGCGATATTACCTTGGCGCTCGTCAAATCCATTCCACCATCTACCTTTTGGATCACAACTGACACATACATCTGAATAACATTCCTGGCTCCTGTGACAGTTGTGACGTAACAACATCGAAGATTTATCGATTCTGAACTCTAAACTGAAGGGATACAGATGAATTACATTTGCAAGTCAGATATAGGAGAAGATAATTTGTAGGTAGGGTTGCTAAATGTAAAAATAGCTCTTTTCTAACAATTATGTCTATAGGTATACAAATTAATTGTACAGACGAAATATCCCCTCGACGGAGATACCTATTTTAAACTATTTTTACTCACGGCATCTCCGCAAAAAAAACAGTTAGTTAAAAGACGTTATCGTGCGTCCAGAATAAAAGTACCATATTTCACTAGAATTAAAGTAGGCTATGTCCCTTGGATAAAGTAACTGTAACAATCTTTTTTAACATAACATCACGCTCATAATCCCAGAAGGGGTAGGCAGAGTCAAAGGGGCAGCAGGCCCCTTTAACCACATTCAGCCATAAATTTTATTTTATATATGGGGTTTTGGTGTGTGATTCTGTAGGCGACTAGCTAGTCACTACTTTTTTAGAATTTTCGATCTAACCTAGCCTAGTTTTAGTTTTGTTGTTGCCCCTTTGACTCTGCCTACCCCTTCGGGAATTATGAGCGTGATGTTATGTATGTATGTATGTTTTGCTTATGTTATTAGTGAATATATTTCGGAGCTATAAGATATAATATATTAGGTTTGCTTTTAATATACAAAACCCTAATTTAAGATGCGAGGCAGCCCTCACCAACAAACCTCGCCCATCGATCTATGCAGTATCGACACAGTCCTAAAACAAACACAAGTCGAGAAATCACGGTCCGCAGCCCGCGGGATTCGTTCCCGGATCCCGGGCGGGATGGCGAATCCCGAATCCCGCAAGCGATAATAGGCACGAATTCGCTCCGCGCTGTGCTAAGCTGCGATTTGCCTGTAATTCATGCATTAGGTAATCCTGGTCTATACGAGAGAGCTTTGGCCAGGAGTGTACCGTTTGTACTCATACTTAAACCTAAACTCACTTATATAATATACTGTTTTGAGAATGAACATATATCTAATCATGATATTTCGAGTGTAATGTCCCAAACATGTTGGTCTGGGACTTAAAAAAGAATGTGCCAACTGTGTTTCCTACCTAGCATGTCGTAAAAGGCGACTAATGGTATATCGGGTTTCGGTGTGAGATTGTGTAGGCGACAAGCTAGCCACTTGACACTACTTTTTCACAGCTTTTCATCTAACCCAGCCAGTTATTATTTTATGAATATGGTTATTTGGCTGAATGTGGTTTATTCCATACTTCCAAACTAAGCATATATGCTTGTACTATAGATACTAGGTAACAAGTAGTAGTATAGAAACTAGGTACATCCATAACTCAAATACAAATTTCCACGTTCATCACACGAAGCATTTCTCCTAGGATTCGAACCCGCGACTCTTGGTTTCGTGGCCAGGGTCTCTGACCACACGACCAACAGGCCTCGTATTCCATAACTGAGTTCTAGTGTTACTATAATGATGATGATGATAAGTGATACGTTTATTGCTTCTTCAAGTATATAACTAACTAAACTTCACGCCACTTTATTAGCGGGGTAGGCAGAGAGAACCGAACGCCATATGGCATGGTCCTTACACACCACACTCGCCTCTTCAATATTATATATTGTTTTAATATAAACAATGCCAACTGCTAATCGAAGGTAACCTGAAAATATATTCGTCCATTATCGCAACTACTTCTTAATCTCTCCGCCTGAATAATAAAAACCGGCCAAGAGCGTTTCGGCCTTACACAGGAGGATTCCGTAGTTACTTCACTTCTCATTTTAAATAAGATTGAATGAGGTATATAAAGTACGTGTAACGAAAAACAATTTTTAAAGTATTTGTTTGTCTCTTTGATCCGGGTAATCTCTGAATCTGGGCCAATTATTATTATTTTTTTTTATAAATAAATATTCAACGACATCACATACATTGATCTGACTCCGTAGTAAGTAGCTTAAGCACTTGTGTTACGGATATCAGAAACAACAGTGGTATTACAAATATATACCTTAATTGAATATTAACACCCAGACACAGAACAAGCACAAGTATTCATCATACGAATGTTTGCCGTGGGTGGGGATCGAACCCACAACTCTTGGCGCATGGGGCAGGGTCACTACCGAATGCGCCATCGAGCTTGTCAAAAACTAAACTAATGTTTCTTTTTTTGATATGAAAAATAACTCGGGTTTGGGTAAGGTATTATTTTCTCTCTACGACGCGGGTGAAGTCGCGGGTTTACAAACTAACAATGTAATTTTTCAATGAAATTTGTATGAAATTTATGTTTTTACCTTATTTTATATATTTTATAACTTGTTCAATTATTACCAAGTAATTAACGCTTTAACGCGGACAGACAATGGGACGAACTGACATGGAGAAATCATACGTTTTGACTGTGGAACCCTAAAAACCGATATCTCATTTCCCAAATATAAACCACATTCGGTGCGAGCATCAATCTTAGCGCCCACTAGTGCCCACAAACTTTTCGGCCTCGTTTCGGCCCCATTTGGCTCATTTGAATTTTGTTAAAACTCAAGTGCGGTTATTATTAATGTTGTGTTTAGCTAACACGAAATTGTACCCGTAAGTAGATCTCGTATATCAAAATATGTAGATATAAACATACGTACACAAAAACACGAGTCAATTATTGTCATTTATGTAAATTGGTTTAAATTGCACATTTTGGTTACATATTTCATCGTTGTATAACGATAGAGAAATGCAATAAAAAAAATTATAACTAACTAAATTTTACGCCACTTTCCTATAAATAAATATATTATAATAATGAAATTTATAATAATGTATATTATAAATTTGTGTTTATACACTGGCATAAAAATATGACATCGAATATTTAAATTAAATGTGCTTAAACCTTTATATTCCATACTTTGTTTTTTTTACAAAATAATTAGGCCAACGTAATTATATACATAATATAAAACAATACCTACGATAGTACTACAAACCCTCAAACCCAAAACAAATATTTGTTTCATCACCAATTTCTGTCTCGATATGGGTCCCAAACCCCGCGTTCGACTCGAAGTCTTAATTACTACAAAAGGGCATTCAATAAATGTTATCCTTTAGGGACGAACTTTCGGCTTTCAGCCCAAGCCAGGGCCGAACTTTTTGTTTTCCGCCCAAGCGAACTCCACCAGCCATTTTATTGTAAGCAGTGGCCCACGAGGCACTACACACGTACATAATAAATGGCATCACTGCCCGCGCGAGGTGTGATCGTGGCAAAATCTCGTAAGCTTACGCCGTAAGTTGGGCCGAATTATTTAGTTCTGTGCGGGTTAAGGCGAAATGAGGCGCCGAACGGAAATTTAGTGTGAATCAGCCGTGAAAAGCCTAAGTGACGCTAGTCTTAAAAAAAACGGTCTGGCCAATTTAAAGAAATCCTCGTGTGATTAACATAGACATTTCTACTCGAGTCATGGATGTTTATAAACGTATCTAAGTATGTCTATCCGTTTACCTAGTACCCATAGCACACGTTCATAAATTTAGTTCGGAACTAGGGAATTGGCGTATCAGTCTGAAGAATGTATTTATTTAAAAAAAAAAAAGGGTTCCATCACGTATATAATACAATAATTGAATTCCCATCCCCTCGGCTGAACCCGAATAAATCCAGCCTTCACCGGCAACGTATCGGCAGCAAACAAAACAAAGAGTGAACAATGATCCGTCATAACATAACTCAGGGGGCCGCCCGCCGTGCCAACGACGTTTCATGGAAACCAAACGACACGCCCTATGGAACAACCAAACAAAAAAAACATACACAGCATCACGCCCGTAAACCCCGAAGGGGCAGGCACCTTCAAAGGGGCAGGCACCTTCAAAGGGGCAGGCACCTTCAAACGGGCAGCAATCCCTTTTAATCACATTAGATGGAAAATTATAAAAAAGTTGTGACAAGTTGATTCCCGTTGGTCGAGTGGTCAGAGACCCTGGCCACGAAACCGAGGGCCGTGGGTTCGAATCCCGCTAGGGGCAAATATTTCGTGTGATTAACATGGACATTTGTACTCGACTCATGATTCGACTCATAAATAAATTTATAAACAGCCATGGCTGTTTATAAATTTATTTATGTATGTCTATCCGTTCACTTAGTATCCATAGCACAAGATTATAAGCTTAGTTTGGAACTAGGGAATTGGTGTGTCAGTCTGGAGAATTTATTTATTTAGTGGCTAGCTCATCGCCTACACAATCACACACCTAAAACCCGATAAACCATTAGACGCCTTTTACGACATTCTAGGCAAGGAACACAATTGGTAATATTACTTTTAAGTCCCAGACCGACATAGGACAAACCAATTTAAAACATTGAAACATAACCCTAGTCAACTGCAAACCCAAATAAAATTGCAATACTCCACCGTCTCAACTTTCACATTAATATTCAGCCCAGTCACGAATATTGTCGACTAGCATAATATGCCAGTTGTGAAAACATACGCCAGTTACAAATATGCAGGCACCTGTGTACTAGGTGAAAGACGGTTATGAGTTTGAATTTTTCAGCTCACAATGCACCGTGACAGTGCATAAAGAACTCCGGAACTCCGGAACTCCGGAACTCCGCAGAAGCACTTAGCCTTAGTTTTACGGAGGTGGATGGGCTAGTGACGGGACATCCGTCACAGGCTGTGAATTATTTATTAGGTGCTTTTTGGTCCTTGTATAAGTCACGCCAGTAATTACAGTTCTTTTGTCTTCGGGAATATTGATTAAAGTATTTACTGTCCGAACCGGTGGTAGTATTGATTCTTTTCTTATTGTTTTTTGTATATCGACTATTTCTAAGTAATTTCTAGCCTATATAAATAAAGATATTGAATTTGAATTTGAATTCAGCGCTAAAGCGGTGGTAGGTATAAGTATGTAAATGATATTGATTACAGTCCAGTATACTTATCGCATTTCAAAAATCTAATCACATCTTAATACCGTTAGCTCTCCTATATTAGAACGTAAAACTTACTGAAGTAAGTCTTATCTTTATGTACCATTTTTCTATTCTGATTACTTGTGAAATACAAAATTACATAGCTAATATAATAAAAAATGCATAGATATTTCATGTTTAACATTTATCATTTACTATACGCGGTTTCACCCACATAATTCCCGTTACCATGGGAATATGGGAATAAAATATAGCCTATGTTACTCGCTGATAAAGTAGCTTGCCATTGGTGGAAGAATTTTTTAAATCGGTACAGTAGTTTTGGAGCCTATTCGAAGAAACAATTAAGCCGTTTCTCTTTATAATATTAGTATGAGAAATTGTAGTAAACCACACCTATTACTATACCGTGACGTCACGACACTAGTAAGGTGGCCGGTGCAGTTCTATTATTGGCATCAACAAAACAATAACTTTATTCGTGGCGCACTGGTGGGCGATTATTTCTTGTTATTGTACCACTATTTCGCAACCCCTACTACAGACCTTGCAATAAGGATTAATATCAATGATATTACCTAACAATTCATTCCAATTCAGAGTAGGTTTATCAATTAATAGAGCCAACGGTTAAATCAAGTCACCCAATTTCACGTGAGGCAGAGAGTCATCATCTTCGTAGCGTTATGTCCAGTGTTTAGATGGGGTCCGCTTAGACCATGATCCAGGATTTAGCGAGTCTGGTAATTACATTGAAGCGGCCGCCGATCTGACCCACGTAACCCTAAGATAGGGGAACCAGAAAATTTTTGGATCATGGTTACAAATCCAAAGTTGTTTGAATTTGCAGGTTTTATCACGATGTTTTCCTTCACCGTCGAACTAGTAGTGTAAATACTTATATAGACCTTGGAAAATCCTGAGGTACGTGCCCGGGTATGAACCCGCACTCCTCGGTTAAGTTCGCGTGTCCCCACCATTGAGCTACCACCGCACGTAATGCAGAGAGTGACTTTCGGAAAATATCACGTTTTCCTGCATAAACAATTTTATCACTGCGATCTATGCATTTTTTTTAAATAGTCTAAACTAGTCTTCAATAAAAGTAGTAAAACAAATTGCATATTTTGAAATATATCCAACTCGCTTGCAGCAAAACTACAAATTTTAAAAAATCTCACTTGAAAAGTATAGCCGGTGTTAGGGAGTCGAGGCATATCTTACCAGAGGGGAAGATGGGGTAAAAATATCATGGAAAATACCTCATATAATTAATGGACGCCCCCTAAGTCGTAGATGTACCTCCAGAAGTACTCCTTATACTCCTAGCAGCAATGGCCGTTCGAGTTCCCACAGTACCGTTTCCGAACACCGTTCGGTATCGCGCAGGGCCGCATTGTGCCGCATTAAAATCGCATTACGCCAATACTTTATATCACGTAAGTGCACTCGGTTGCATGAAACACTCGCGCCCTTAATGGGCTGCTCCCAATTCTGATTTGTTCTCGCCGAGCTCTCTTCATTATCGTTTGTGTATATTTATTGCGCTATTGATGAGGTACGTATACCAAACGATTGTTAATTACTCGGTACAAAATGATATTTTTTATGGTAATATAAAAACCTTTTATTAATAGATTGAGGGGAAGCTCTAAAAAATATCCCGCAGGTTTAGGATGTAACAACATTCAATAGAAAGTCCTTTGGTGCAATAGTTCAATATACGTTGAGCGCAAGGGGCGTCCTGGATAAACTAACTTAGTAAATAATAAATAAGAAAGTAATAATGTCCTCCTAAACGATATCGGTCACGGCGGCCAATTTCAACGAGGATTAGCCATCTGCGCAGGAGATATTATAGTGCACAAGTGTGTGCGCTAACTCAGGTGCACTCTCTATTCCTTCACTCTTATAGTCCGATGAGACGGCAATTCGACATGACCGGTGAGAGGTTAAATGCAGGACCAACGGCTTAACGTTCTTGCCAAGGCACGGAGGTGGTTAAACCTCCAATTTCCTAACTCCGGACTGTTACCCAACTACAAATTTTTGACCTGACCCGGGATTTGGAATCGGGACCTCTTGGTATTAGGCGGCGTACGCTACTACCAGACCAACGAAGCAGTCAGTAGGTAGTACCTTTTATATACGTAATACTGATAATTGTCTTGTAATTTTAAGAGGAGTTACTAGAAAAATGTTTCCGCAAACATAATAGGGATTAACAATATTGCTGGATCGAAGTCCCTAATTGCAAGTAACGCCTCTGCAACTGGAGGAAGGGAAGGGCAGTCGCTCCCTCTGGAACTCGTGTGCCGAGGTACCAGATGATCTATTTACTATAAGACCCCCCCCCCCCATGTACCCCAGGCCCCTGGACCAAAAATATTGTATCGTCTCCCCCCCCCTGGATATAACAATATTGTATTGCCCCTCCTTGGACATAAAAAGATTATACTTTGATACTGAGTTTGACTGATGACTGAAATTACTGCATTATTAACGAACATGTATGGTCCGTAATTTTAATGAAACTTCAAAAGCCATCGAGCTATATTACTATACTATACGTACTAAACAAATTATACCGAGTTCAACGAACTCAACTGTTAAACAACAATAATATTACCCAGATAACTCCGCTGTTAATTCCCCGCGATACACAATAGCGCAGATTGTGTCCCGGACTCAAATCAGATTTGCAAGGGCCCAGTAAATCCCGGGCTCGGTAGCACAATATACGGCCGGAGTTTCGCCGGGGCGAGCTCCAACGGGAGCTCTTTTGAACGAGGAGATCCGCGGAATCATGCGGAAGTGCTCACTTCAAATCGGATATTGCAAATACAGAAATACCTGAGTCCGTTTTCAAATTATTTCTATTATTGGCGATAGGTTAGTAGTATTTGTATTGTTTAAAGATATATTTAGCTAGCAGTGCCCAGCGGTTTTACCCGCGTAGTTCCCGTTTCTATTAAAATACATGAACAAAACATAGCCTATATTACTCGCTGATAAAGCAGCTTTGCATTGGTAAAATTATTTTTGAAATCGGTCCAGTAGTTTTGGAGCCTATTCGATACAAACAAATAAAAAATCAAATCATTCCTCTTAATAATATTAGAAATACTACGAGTATAGATTACGAGCTTACTGGGAAAGACACGTGCGTCATATACCTGAAGTATTCGTCCACATCTGATTACGTACCTGTGTATATACTTCTAATTACAATTTTTTTTGCACATCTTTTACTATTTTATATCATACTAGCGTCCCGCCCCGGCTTCGCACGGTAAACACAACCTAATTTGAAACTATACATATAAATCTTCCTCTTGAATTATCTAGGTATTAGTGAAAACCACATCAACATTCCTTGTGTAGTTTAAAAGATTTGAGCGAACAGACAGAATCAGCGACTTCATTTTATACTATGTAAAGATTAGTCTAAAGCATATTATCTTATCTACAGTAGAATTTGATTACCTCTGTAGCATGTCTATTTAGTATCTAAATATTTTCATCTATAGACGAATAAACTTACGAAAACTTGCGGTCTAGAATTCTGGCTTTTCTACGCTAGATATTTTTCATCTTCAAGTCTTAATATAACATTTGGAAGGCAAGAATTTGAATTTGCAGAGAATTTGATTTAACTAGCTACCTCCCGCGGTTTCACCCCTACCTCGCCCGTTGGCATAAGGCTGCCTCCGAACTTACGACAAACTAGAAAATGGGTTAAAAAGATATGATAGTTTTTGTAACAGGTCTTAAATGCGGCATCACTTATACTATTTATATATTTGACTGGCCCGATGGTCGAGTAGTCAGAGACCCTGGCCACGAAACTAAGGGTCGCGGGTTCGAATCCCGCTAGGGGCAAATGTTTCGTGTGATGAACATGGGCATTTGTACTCGAGTCATGGATGTTTATAAACGTATTTAAGTATGTCTATCCGTTCACCTAGTATCCATATCACAAGCATAAGCTTAGTTTGGGACTAAGAAATTGGTGTGTCAGTCTTGAGAATTTATTATTATTATTTAAGGCCCGTTCTTTGAATAGGCCTCGTTATTTGAATAGGCATATTCAAATATGTCTTCACGTGATTTCCGTGATATGAGATATCCAACATTTGATTGGCTCGATTGCTATCGAGCCAATCAAATGTTGGATATCTACAAGTCATTTAGCTCATCACCTACATAATCACAAACCCAATCAACACCCAATGCACCATTAGTCGCTGTTTACGATATGCTAGGCAAAGAACATATTGGTTGGTACATTATTTTATTAGATTTTCACCTTGCCTAGCATGTCGTATAAGGCGACTGATACTATCGAGTGTTTGCTTTGTAATTACAAAGAGAGCACTCGATACTATCAGTCGCCTGTACGCATGTACGCGACGAGCTAGCCACTTTTTGGTACTTTTCCACAATTTTCCGTCTTCTGTTTTAGGCTTAATGTGGTCTCTTTCCGTCTTGGTTAGCATACTAACCACCTTTTTTTTTTTTTTTACTTGGGGAACTCCCACGAGCCGTCACCCTCCGGACGGGGATCCAGAGGGCGGTGTGTCGGACTCGAACCGACTAAACCCCAAGGTGGCCTCCATCGGCGCAGTTCCGGAGGAGCCGGTATCCCCACTGTCGGGACTATACAACAGCTCCTCCGGTAGTGCGCGTGCCGCGCTGCGCGGCTCACCTCGCGCGGCGGTGGTCGATGCTGTGCAGCCCACGCCATCAGTCGTCGGATGCACAGCACCGAGCACGCGGGCGCGTCGAGACATGCCAGGCCACCCAGCATGTCTCAACTACTCCGCCCAGGATTCAGACGCCGATCGTCCCCGAGACCGGCGTCGTGGGCCCACTCTCGCGCTGTGCCCTCTGCTAAGCCAGAGGGCACGCGGAGAGCGTCTCGCCAGAGGGGGCCGCCTTCCACCCGGCGACCCAAATTGAGGGCAGAGCCCTGTCGTCGCGGAGGGAGAGCATCGAGACGCTCAATCCCTCCGCGACCCACCACGACGCGACCCAGCGCGCCCCTGTCGGGTTGCCGAGGATAGGGAGGCGAGCAACGAAAACACTCCGCTCCTCCTCTTCCTCGGCAACCCTGGTCCGGCTGCGGAGGTTACAGCCGGACCGCCGCAACTGCCCGTATGCCATTTGTGCAGTCGCGGCTCACCTCGGGGTCCCTCTTCGCTTCAGCCCTGCCATGGCAGGGCCTACTGAGCCCCTCCGGTACGACAAACCGAGGACCCCGGCGGGGGGGGCATACTAACCACCTAAAAAAACAAGAATATTTATTATATATTAAACAAATGGTCAATAAAATATTGAAAATTGTATAAAAATGCCTAAGAACATTAACTCAGAATATTTATGTTAAAAACAAACTTATTTTTAATATAAAAAATTACCTTAATAAATAATTTTTTAATTTTTTTTTTTAATAATTTATATTCCAAATTTAACACGAATATGTAATTTTTATGTCTGAACTATTAAAAATACAAAAGTGTGACTGAAAGAGTTCAGGAGCTTATCGCTTTAGGGACTCGGCCTACCCCTTCGGGGCAAGCAGGCGTGATGGTATGTATCGGTGTCATTTTCAATCCGGTCGGATCTGGTTGGATTTTCAGCGATAATGATCGACGGAAAATGATGCCATAACCGGTTTTTCGGATTGCAAAGAGTTTTTTGAATTAAAACATCAGAAAGATGGCGTAACTTTGGTGTACGGTCTTGTCACGCTCCTCATTGGTAGGTTTTCAGAACAAACTGACATGCTGTCAACAAAGAGCCAATAGCGACAGTGATAAGACCACGAGACTCCCTCGTGCCATCTGGCGGTTTTTGTACTTGTGAAAACTCATTCCAGCAACGGGTCCGGTATCCATTAAAGAATGAATTACCGGATCCGGTTTTCCGGATTGCAATCTCTATATGTATGTATGTATATAAACAAAAATATCTTGTATTTGTATGTGCTCGCGTTCAGCCGGCCCAGCCGCTCCGGAGCGGGAGGCCGCAATATTCGGGCCACTTTCAGCGGGTCTTGATTTACGAGCGCGGCCCGCGACGCGGTATAATGGGCCCGATTATGTTATCCGCACCACGCTTATTTGATTTCACCTTCCGAGGTGCTTCTAACAACTCTATTGAGGATATAGCTGCTGAACTAATACTGCATGACTACTTCGAGGCTTTTTTGAAGCCTTTATATTTTGACTTGGACTTTATGGAAAGTAACGGCTGTAAAATTGCGTTTCGTTCGCTGATTGAGAGTACCGGAGGACCGGTGCTTGTCTCGACATAAATAAATAAATTCTGTGGACTTAAGCCAACCAATTACCTAGTTCCAAACTAGGCACGTATGCTTGTGCTATGAATACTAGGTAACGGATAAACATACTCAAATAAGTTTATAAATTTCCATCACTCGAGTTCAAAAGCCCATGTTCTTCGCACAAAACTTGTTCCAAACGGAATACGAAACCATAACTTTTAGTTTCGTGATCAAGGTCTGTGCCCATTAGACAAACATAACATAACACATAACATAACTTAACACCACGCCCATAATCCCCGAAGGGGTAGGCAGAGTCAAAGGAGCATCATGCCCCTTCAACCACATTCAGCCAAAAATAAAGCAGGGCTGGGTTACATGGAAAATTGTGAAAAAGCAGTGACAAGCGGCTAACCTGTCGCCTACACAATCACACACCCAAAACCCAAAATTTTACAAACATATAAGATTTTAAGAAACAAATTACATCATAACTACAGCTGGGCAGCTATCTAGCATAGTAGCATAGTTAATGGCATAGCGTTCTACGCCTTAAATGTTGGAATACTTAATATTATTTATTATATGTCGAAATTAAGTGACAAAGAGAGTGATGAGTATGAATGTTAGTGGATGTAGAGGAAGAGGAAGGCCAAATAAGAGATGGATGGATTGTGTGAAAGATGATATGAGAGAAATGGGAGTGGATAGCTTGATGACGGTTGACCGGGACGTATGGAAGAGGAAGACATGCTGCACCGACCCCAGATGAACTGGGAGAAGGGCAAGAGGATGATGATGATATGTCGAAATTAACTAATTCAATAACGTGACATTTAAATTCAGTCAAAATACTCACTTATTCATTCGTCATAAATGATAAATGACAATAGTATTGCCTGGTTCAATATTCAGTAGGAACATTGGTTTACACTCGAAATGCGATATTGAGCCATTATCAAGTTTTACAGCAATAGGCAACAGCGCATTGGCCATTTGAATTTGAAAATCGAACATTACGTAGTCGTTAACTAATCTGTGGTAACATATGACGCCCATAAACATTGTCCAGTATTTAAGTTCTATGTATCTATGGTTGTACATCAACCATAGATTTAAAACAGAAACAATATTTTCTTTTAGTGTGAGTAGTGAGTATTCCCAAAAATATAAAAAATCTACATTTATATAATAAATAATAACACTTAAGTCAATAGATAATTATTATTAAATAAAATATATCGCCCTTGCGTCCTGATACACTACCCTCAACTGAATCCAAAAATATTGATATTCGACGACACGGCACAAATAATAATTGAAAATCGACAAAAACAAATCACTTCAGTGTAGTCTCACTAAGTGCGTCTGGCAATTGGCAAACACATTTTACACAGAGTTTTTACACAAATAATAAAAAGCTTTGAACAGAGAGAGTTCTGTGACCGAGCGCTCTCAACAATCCTTGAGTGCGCAACAGCAAAGAATCAAAGCGTCCCTGGAATTTTCAATTTTTAACGAATCTCGCAAAAGTGCCGAGCACTGATTGGCACGCACTGACAATAGTTGTGACGACAGCTGTAGCCGTTTCTAACGGGATCAATCATAGCTCAACTGGTTTTTTTTTTATCGGAGCCAGTCAAGAGCATAGTCAGTTTTTCCAGGATGCGGGCAGGCGAAAACTGGTGGTTTTAGAAAATTTAAGTAAATCAAACGGAATGCATTTTAAAAATTAATGTTACACGCATTAGATAAGTTTAAACTGATGATGACGATGACACGTACACAAGGTATCAGGCTATACATTTTTGTTGCGAAATAGCCCTTATCACAACGACATTAGACTCCGCAGTGTTAAGCCTGAAGTGCTTTCGTATGTACATACATACACACCATCAAGCCTGTAATCCACGAAGAGGTAGGCAGAGTCAATAGTAGTCTTAACAATCGTGTGTCTTAGTTATTAGAAGTCAAAATATGTCTTAAATGTTTAAAAAAAAAAGTATCGTTATATATTATATGTTTCGGGACTAAAGCACTTTATTGAAACATTTGCCCTGCACTCATAGGAGGATGACAAATGTTTCGAAGGTAGACCTATCTGAATTTAATTGTATTGCATAGGGTGTCTGCCAGTTGTGGATATGTAAAGTCGGTATACTCTCTTCCGACTAGATAGTAGGTATACGTCTTTATAAAAAACGGCTGAAATAACTGGTATCAAAAATGTGGAAAATACCCTAAGCGTACCAAAGCAAAATTGATATCAAATTTTCTTTCTTAACACTTTCAGTTCAATGTTCAGGCAATTTCATTCTACGGTGGTCCTCATTAACGAATAGTACGTCGAACGTACGTCTGAATAGGCTTTTAAGGTGAACACGAGACTCATTAATCTTCACAAAGGTAACTATCGCCTGCTGCTGAACGTGGACTAGGGTGTCTGTTCACTAGTGTTGTACACTAACAGTGAAGCTTATCGATACTACTACATCGATTATTAAATAACATATATTTACCCCATGTTGATTTGGGACTAAAAAAGAAAACACTAACTGCGTTCCTTGTCTAGCAAGTCATAAAAGGGACAACTAATGGTATATTGGATTTTGGGTGTGTGATTGTGTAGGTTGAACTAGCCACTTTTTACTATTTTTTCACAATTTTCCATCTAACCCATCCAGTTTTATATTTAGCTGAATATGGTTAAACGGGCTTGCTGCCCCTTTGACTCTGCCTATCCCTTCGGAGACTACGGACGTAATGTTATGTATGTATGTATATTTATCCCAATTATTCTGACAGAACCGATATGTTTTAGACTTCATGTCGAACGCAAGAGGCGTGGATTCCCGCACCGGGACAAAGCTTGATGAAACAGGGGTCTACCGGACACCCGTCCGGTAACTTCAACGATTCTAATTTCCACAACGCTTGAATTGAATT
Source organism: Glyphodes perspectalis (assembly GCA_951394215.1). Classification (NCBI taxonomy): domain Eukaryota; kingdom Metazoa; phylum Arthropoda; class Insecta; order Lepidoptera; family Crambidae; genus Glyphodes; species Glyphodes perspectalis. The sequence continues at coordinate 11,996,854 of OX596218.1, read as the reverse complement.
GCAGCTATTTTCTGCGATTTGGTACCGAATAAAGCAACAAAAACTTGTTGAGTGAATTTTTTTTACAATACGCCATATAATGAGTGTATAATTGATATATTTTATTGGTATATATTATTTCGTGTATATATTATTTCAATTAAGTCTGTCTGAAGAAAAAAAAAATGTTCTTCAAGCTTAACCACTTATGCTTAATAGCTTAAGAACGTTTGCTTTTTCATTTTCTTCTTCCTTCCTTCCTTTAAATTAAATCGACGTATTTGATGTTGTCCATTTATTTATTTATTAATATTGGTGTTGTCGGTACCCAGTTATCGATAACGCGACAGCACTAGCGTAACGCCTATTTGCAGCTCTCGTCAAACAACCTACGGCTGGAAATCGACGTCATTATTTACACGGGCAGCTCGAAGTCGCCCGGGATCATTAGGATGCAAGTGTATAGTGCTGGAACTGGTGCATCCATTTGCTGAATAAGCTAAACTTTGATTAACGCGTTTTAGTAAACAATGACATTTGACATTGACCGGCTCTATAGCGCATTCGGTAGTGACCCTGCCCCATGAGTTGTGGGTTCGATCCCCACCCAGAACAAACATTCGTATGATGAGTACTTGTGTTTGTACTGTGTCTGGGTGTTAATATATAATATTTAAGTATGTATTTGTAATACTACTATTGATTCTGATATCAGTAACACAAGTGCTTAGGCTACTTACCATGGAGTCAGATCAATGTATGTTATGTCGTCTGATATTTATTTATTTATTAATGACAAAACTTATGTGCTTGCCTAACATGTCTTAAAAATGGCATTATGGATTTTGATTGAGATAACATAAATATATATTGTGATAGTATAAGTACATACATACATAACATCACGCCCTATCCCCGAGGGTAGGCAGAGTCAAAGGGGCAACAGGCTCCTTTAACCACATTCAGCCAAAAACGAAACTGGGCTGGGTTAGATGGAAAATTGTGAAAAAGTAGTGACAAGTGGCTAGCTTGTCGCCTACACAATCACATACCCAAAACCCGATATACCATTAGTCGCCTTTTACGACATGCTAGGCAAGAAACACAGTTGGTACATTCTTTTTTAGACCCCGACCAACATGGGACAATTGTGATAGAGGGAAAATGTATGAAACGTAAGAATGCTATACAATTCTTATTTTTCAAGTTGGACCAAATTACAGTTACATCACATCACCCCGCAATACAACGTCTCCCGAAATTTTCAAATATAAGGTAACTAATAGTTTATACGATTTATTGAAATTAGGTACGACAATCGCACTTTTAATTTGCATGCCATTTGCAAATTATTCCACCGAAGCGTATTCTCTCGATCGAATTATTAAAGAAGTTCCACGAAGCGGCGAGTTTTGTTCCGCGCTAAAAGGGTTATTGCGATTCTCTATGTAAAAACTATTACGTTCCACGACCGGGTTTGTTCCCGCGACGATGTTAATTGGAACACGATTAGTTCTGCTCGGAGCGCGGAAACGTTTAATTGCAGCAAATTAATATTTTTTCTAGTTGCCTGTGATTTTTTTGGTAATTACTCGACGAAAAAAACGTACGGGTTCCTACGGTTATGTATAATTCAGTAACAGAAATTTTAATTGAGGATTTGAGTTAGCCTAGTCGGCTACACAATCACAAACCAATTATCAATATCCTAATCGCCTTTAACGATATGCTAAGCAAAGAACATGGTTGACACATTATTTTCAAAACCAAGACCAACATGGGACAATATGGTACCTATATGAAAATTAGGTATTTAACGTGCCATTATTAGTGACGTGACACAGTCATATTTGTCACCGGGAGCTATTAGCGCGTGACATCTGCGGCGTCACTCGGCGTGACGTCATTACCAAGCGCTCAAATTACGTCATTAATCACGACCCATTGTCTTATGGCGCTATTGGACCGGCCTATCTGTTTTTTATGGGACTAGAGATAAATGTGATGAATACGGATTCAAGGTTGATAGGTTTTAATAAGTTGGAAGTTGCTTCCTATTTAGAGATAAATAGTTTGTTAATGATAACTTGCATATTATTGTAATATTACTTATCATCTTCTTAGAATCATATTCCAGTCTTAGTCGGAGTCTGCTTAGACCTTGGTTGTAGATTTACGAGTCTTGTTAATAAATCCATGAGACTACCCCTATAACCTTCATCACCCTTAGGGGAACTCAATATTTATTTATTTATTTCTTTAAAAGCTTATACTACCATTACAGGTGCCTTAACCTAATGCTATAGCACAGCCATCCTTATAATATAGATCATGTTTACACATCTATAGTCATTTTATTGTTTGACTTCCTTCAGAACGTCTTCCTCGCCGCCGAGCAAATGGTATCTAATCCGTACTTGTATTTGAAAATTCCAGAGCAATGTGTCCAAATTTGAATTGACACTCCTTGCTAGTGAGACATATCCTTACCATTGAGCTACTAATACAGTTGAACTAGCTTCTGCCCGTGGCATCCGCTTGCATGGTACAGCGATAAAACATAACCTATATGTTATTGTACGAACTATATTATTCTAAAGTTTCATTAAAATCCATTCAGTAGTTTTTGCATGTAAGAGTAACAAACATCCATCCACCTATCCGTACTAACTTTCGCGCTTATAATATTATTATAATATACCACAGGAGCGGTGGTAGCTCAACGGTAAGGACAGGCGCCTCTTAACCGAGGAGTGCGGGTTCAAACCCGGGCACGTACCTCTGGATCTTTCAAACCTATGTACGTATTTATACCACTAGCTCGACGGTGAGGGAAAACATCGTGATGAAACCTGCAAATTCAAACAACTTTGGATTTGTAACCATAATCAAAAAATTGTTGTTACCGTATCTCAGGGTTACGAAAGTCAGATCGGCAGTCGCTTTAATGTAATTACCAGACCCGCTAAATCCTGGATCATGGTCTAAGCGGACCCCGTCTAGGCACAGGACATAACGCTAGGAAAATGATGATACCACAGTTGCCTATGAATGCATCCTATCAACGAGGCATTGAAATAAAAACGTTAATACTTGCCCATTACTCTCAACAGCGTCGCGTAAGCTTTATAACGAATTGCGTCCATTAACGTTTAAGAAATTGCGCCGTTTAGATAAAATTATCTTAGATATTCAACAAAATGAATGTCTAGACAAGTTGAAAAAAAAGTCAAGCGCGAGCCGCTTTGGGCAACGAGCATTCCGTACTTAACGGTTAAAATAGCATTTACCGTTAATTGAGCGGTGGTGGTTCAATGGTAAAGAAAGACATTGCCTGTCACATTAAAGTTTTTTAAAATTATTTCAGTAATTTATATTGTTTTTTTGTTGCAAATGTCGCCTAGACAGATTTCGAATGTACGAAAGTATTTGTAATTAATATACGTTCAAGTGATTTTATCGATACCTTTAATTTAATAACGGTGCTGTTCGTGGGCAAATATGTAAAAATAAATTTCAAACACCTGGCCCAGTTCACGAACAGCACCTATCGATATTTTGGCAGGTGCTGTTCGTGCAGGTGCTATTCGTATTAATGCGCTAATATTGTGGATGAATATCATAAGGAATCCGCACATTAAAATAACTGTGAAATTGCATTTGACCATAATCCAAAAAGTGTAGTCCCTATATCGAAAAGTCAAGAAAATCAGGTGCCAGTCGCTTCAATGTCATAACTAAACTTTCTAAATCCAAGATTAAGGTCCAAGTGGAACCTGACTAGAGACGGAAAATCCTCTGGATAGATCTACATTTTGGCATCCCATCCCATATCCATGTTCGGGTCCTATGTTGGTCTGGGACATAAAAAGAATGTGCCAGCTGCCTTCCTTGCCTATCATGTCGTAAAAAGCAACTGATGATTTATCGGGTTTTGGGTATGTGATTGTGTAGGCGACGAACTTCTTCTTTTACAATTTTCCATCTAACTCTGCCCAGTTTTATTATTTTTGGCTGAATGTGGTTAACAGGGCTAGCTGCCTCTCGGACTCTTTTAGGGATTACAGGCGTGATGATTTGTATGTAGGTACATTTCCGCATGTAAACCGCTTTTCAAACAATTCATATGGAGCGGTCCAAATATTTTCCACTGTAACCCCATCCATGGCCCACTCTACAAGGTTTTTTTAGCACCGCTCCAGCAGGGGATCCGAAAAACCAGGCGCCCGGTGAAAAATAGGCGCGATAGAACCAACGGGCAACAACCAGAGATTTACGACCGAGTTGTGACTTCGAACAATTCTAAATAGGAACAGCTTTAAATACCTTTAGATTTATTTTGGGCATCGTCATCTTTCTTGGTTCTGATTTTATTAGAGCAAATGCTTATGCTATTCATTTTTAATCGGATCAATATAAATGTTATTGCGTTACTGGTTCTTCCTACTATAATATTATAAACGGGAAAGGGCAGGAAGTTTATGGGATGGATGTGTGGATGTTTGTTACTCTTTCACGCAAAACCTAATAAATAGATTTTAATGAAACTTTGGAATAATATAGCCCAAACCTCGAATAATATATAGGATATGTTTGAGCGACTTATAACGCGAACGAAATCGCAGGCAGAAGCTAATTTAGAAATTAATCCAAAGAAAAATAGCAGAACTTAAACAAATAGAAGTGACATACGATTTGTGTCAAAACGTACTCTTTTTGTTGCCCAGCAACTGATTTCTGAGTTTGATATTTCGGAATCAGATTTCGTTGGCGCTACTATTATATTTTGAGACTAGCGTTCACGGTTAGTAGTAGCCTTCCTCGATAAATTAACTGTACAACACAAAAATATTTTTTTCAATTCGGACCAGTAATTTCTGTGATTAGCGCTTTCAAGCAAACAAACAAACACACAAACAAACTCTTCAGCTTTATTTATTAGTATAGATATAGAAGAAAAAAAATAGTTTATTTACCATTTGATTGTGGACAGTACAATAAAAATATAGGCAGAGTCAAAGGGACAGCAGACCCCTTTAATCACATTCAGCCAAAAACAAAAGTGGTCTGGGTTAGGTGAAAAATTGTGAAAAAGCAGTGACAAATGGCTAGCTCGTCGCCTACACAATCACATATCCAAAACCGGAAAGGTAAATATAATCTTACTAATAATACAAAGAGAAAAGCTTTAGTTTACTTGTATTTTGGTAAAACCTACTATTTAGGGCCGGTTTATAGCCTTCGATTACTGCACTAAGCTCAAGGCTTGTGTCGCAGCAATGTACTTACTTAGTTGTTATTTTTCATTTAATTTTTGATGTTGCTGAGCAAATAACAGAGCTACATTCTTATTCAGTCCCAGAGTACCTAACATGGTATGTTTTTTTTGTTTCTTAATGCAGAACAAACTATCTGATTTTGTGTGAATCTCAAAAATATGTATTTACGTGCATCTTAGGATGGAAGCGCAGAGTCAGCACAATACTCAGTTAGGGCACAGAGTAATAATATACTACGTACAACAGAGGGTCACTTGAAAAGTTACTGCTATAACTCGCGCAAGAACAGCGACAGTGGTGAGTAATTCGAACTGCAGCAAAGTTTAGTCTATTTGTCAGGAATAATACAAGATGGCGCTACAAGCACAGGTTAGTTGTTTCTTAGTAATAATAAGCCATCTGTGCAAAATTCATGGTTTTAAAACAAAGAATATTTTGGTTTGCTTCTGAAGAAAATATTTTATAAACATGTTTTTCACCTAAATTTAATAAATTATCTAAGAAATGACGTAAATAACTTATTTTATGAAAAAATCATTTTTTAATAGTGAAATAATAACGTTTTTGTTCGGTTTTATCTCTCAATCAGTCTAAATGATGCATGTAGCGACATCTGTCTGTGTCAAGTCTATACGAAATCTAAAATGTATGTGCCTGCCCAGACATGGTTAGGGCGAGCGCATTGTCCGCGGTCACAATGGCCGCGCATGCCAGTCACGTGCCGCGGACGAAAGAAATTCATTTGTAACGAAAAGTTGCGCGATTGTGTCGGCGACCCTAGAGCCGCGCCAAACTACTGAAAGTTCGGCTATCATTATCACTGATGTTGTCGATATATCATTAAGCATTTAGCATTATTTGTAATGTCACTACGGGTTTCGATTAATGATATTAGTTACATTACCGATATTTCCTGGCTCGATGGCGCATTCGGTAGTGATCCTGCCCCATGCGCCAAGAACACCCAGCACGTCTCGACTCCTCCACCCAGGAATCAGACGCTGTTCGCGAACGGCATCGTGGGCCCACGCGGAGAGTGCTTCTTCGGAAGGGAGGAACTGCCTTCCACCTGGCGACCCACCACAACGCAGCCTCAGTGCGCCCCTGCCGGGTTGCCGAGGATAGGGAGGCGGGCAACGAAACAATCAGCTCCTTCTTTTCCTCGGCAATCATCGTCCGACCGCAAACAGAGCCGCGGCCAGTGCCGCGACTCGTTCGTCTCGAATTCATAAAGTCGCGGCCCACCTCGGAGTCCCTCTTGGCTTCGGCCCTGTCCCGATAAACAGGGCCTACTAATCCCCCCCGGTACGGCCAACCGAGGACCTCGACGGGGGAGGGGCGGCGCTGTGTGTAGTGCGCCGGCACAAACCAACTCTTCATATCATCTCATCTGCACTCGCCGAAGAGGTAGAGTCCAAGGAGCGATGAACACCTTAAACGACATTCAGCCCAAAATTAAATTAGATTGGGTTAAATGGACAATTATGCGAAAATCATGACAAACGACTAATCGCCATCACTATTATTCGACTTTTATGCTAAGTCAAAAAACACAATTGGTAAGTACATTATTTTTGACAACATAACACAATCCCAGACCATCAATCAGTCCGAATTACCATAAAGTTCCAATTCCAGTAATTAGCATTTGTCGTTATACAGCTTAAACTAGTGAGGACGATTGTGGCAGTAGCTATAACGATCCAATGAAACTTCAATAATTGCTTAAGACTAATGTGTTTAGCGTGATATAAGATCTCTATAATTGAAATCTCATCAGCTCCTACGAAAAGCACAGCAAGCTATTAAGAAAGAGAGACAAAAGTCCCGTTATCGATAGTTTTTTTGCTGCACAACACTAATACGCGGTTCGCTTAAGGTACAATATCCGAATTAGTTCTAAGTGCCTACTACCACGGCTCTTAACGTTGCGATTTGGTAGTGACCCTTTGGTAGTTGCCAGTTCGAATCCCGGTAAGGGCAAATGTTTCATATGATGAACATGGACATTTGTACTCGAGTCATGGATGTTTATAAAACGTATTTAAGTATGTCTATCCGTTAACCTAGTATCCATAGCACAAGCTTATAAGCTTAGTTTGGAACTAGGGAATTGATGTGTCAGTCTGGTGAATTTATTATTTATTATATGTACTGTAAGTTGCATGTCAAGTTGGAGCTCCGTAGATGCTTAAACGTAGTTAGTGGCCGAGTTCTTCTTTTTTCTAGTCCGTGTAATATAACTGATTTCCAATCGAAGTTCGGATCTTTCACGCGAAATGTAGCAAATCATTCCTTGTCTGCAAAAATCTCACTGCACTGCTGAAGGCATCCGCGACACCCGACTAGGATTTCTCATTCGATATTACTTTGTCGGAATCAGGATGACGGTCATTTACTGAATGTAACACACTATTTATTTTCAAGTCCTCTCATCGTACGTGCCTTTCGTGTGTTCTTTGGGTTTATGTTGGTTCATGAGCTTCTCTGGCGAACAGTGAAAAGTCCACATTACGTATTTGTCGTATGTTATAGTATAATGTCAGTTCTCTTATCTGTATGTAATGTACTTACGTACTATGAGGCCTGCATTCAACACAAAGGCTAGCTTATTTTCCAGAAATGACACTTTTCGTGTTATGTTAGTTTAATAGGCAAGGTGACAAAAAAATCTAATTAGTCCGTCAGTTAGATTATAAAAAAAATATTGAACTCGTATTTTTTTTGTCAACAATATTGACGAAGATAAAATGCGTTCAAGTTGCGCGTGACGTCACGCTTTCGTAAAATTTTTACTAAATAGTGACGTCGAAAGCTCCAAAACTTGGATGCTCTTTATCGTGAAACAATGTGGGAAGTGATACAGGGTCACCACTCACCGTGTCCTTTGTGCAAAGAGTAGTGGGTTCGATTCCCACCCAGGACAAACATTCGGTTCAAAGAACTTTATCTCTCATGTATGTCACTTCCATGAGAATATTAATTATTACAGAACTACTTCATCGTGTATTTGAAGTGAAATACGCATAATTATCAAATTAAACTAATTTAGGTACTTAAAAGGTAATATAGATATGAGAAAAATTACATATGCTTATGCTATTTAACTCGGAACACATCAATGTAAGTCATTTGTTGTATGATTACTATATGTATGTCATTCCTTGGGCGCGATTTATTTTAATCAAAAGTAATGGCGAAGATATAAACCCATCGTTTATGACAATGTATGTAATGACAATGTAGTTGCAATATTATTGTTTTACACAGACTGTATCTGCAATACACAGTATTGTCAGTAAATCTCAATTAATGCATAACATTTATATTAAATACCAGAATTAATTCCACGAGTAAATAGTTTTGACTACAGTTTATATGAAAAGGTAATATAATACATTCATACATACAAAACATCACGCCCATAATCCCCGAAGGGGAAGACAGAGTCAAAGGGACAGCAGACCCCTTTAACCATATTCAGCCAAAAACAAAACTGGTCTGGGTTAGGTGAAAATTGTGAAAAAGCTGTGACAAATGGCTAGCTCGTCGCCTACACAATCACATATCCAAAACCCGAAAGGTAAATATAATCTTACTAATAATACAAAGAGAAAAGCTTTAGTTTACTTGTATTTTGGTAAAACCTACTATTTAGGGCCGGTTTTTTATGACCCGATAAGAATTAACCGACTGATAAAGTATAAAGTCACCAATTTGCGGATGTCATACGGTATTTTCCTCAGGAAATAGGCAATGACATTTTACAATCATACGGGTTGTGATTTATTTGATTGTTAACTTTTATCTGACTGTTGAAAAATCAGTCCTTAAAGGAATAAAAGTATAAATACATTTATATTTTAACTATCGTCCAGAAGTAATATTGTGCTACTTTTCCGATATATAAAATTTATAGATACCAACGTAACAACTCACGAGAAATTATATAAATAAAACAGACCGGATTGCTGTAGACGGAGCAACGGGCAAACGCTATTTAAACACAGAAAGTAAATATAAGACATTAAAAAACAGTTAAAAATGTCTTTAGCATAGATTCAGCGTTTCATTTCCCCTTCTTAAGGGTTGGATCTGGCCGATTCCAGGGAAATGGTTATAGAGTCCCTTGATGATGACGTTTAAGATGTTTCCTAACGACCCTCCGGCATTCGTCCGGAATATTTTGTTTGATAAGTGATCTCTGGGGATGTTGTCAATATTACTGTTATCCGGTAAATACCATTCAAGCAAAATTAACAGCCTATTAAGTAAATGGTGAGAATCTCATCTGTCATTTATTAGAAAAATCATAATTTTGAGGCTTTGGGTGGTCGAGTGGTCGGAGACACTAGCTACAAAACCAAAGGTCGCGGATTTCGTGTTTTGTGGGAACATGGTCATTTGTACTCGAGTCTTTAAACGTATTCACATATTTGTATCCGTTACCTAGGTCCTACCCTCAGCACCAGCATACATGCTTAGTTTAGATTTAATCTATAAACTACGTCCACAGATAACCTCCAATAGATACCGTACGTTCACCATTTTGTTCTAGGTTCAAGTCACAATTTTAGGAGGTAGGAACGGGGTGCGGGGGACGTAACACTCATTCATCTAGTGATGTCCAATTGTATTATGCAATGTCTATAGTTTTATCGATAAATTTTATAATTATTTATATTTTATATGTAGATATAAATAAATTTGATTTTTTAGGGTTCCGTACCTCAAAAACGTACCAGACCGTACAAAAAAAAAACAAATGTTATTGTTTGGTGGTTGGTGTTAATGATATTTTATTATATAGAATACTAGAATAGAATAAAGGAAACTATAGAATATTGTATGGAATGCCTGGATTATATACATTGCCGGTAACACATACATTGGTAAATATAAAGAAGGCACGGCTGTTTCCATTACTCGTCTTCTATTCTTCATATAATGAAAACTAGCTTCTGTAAAATGTCTCGAACAAATGACGGTGATTTTGCTCGGGAACGATCCATCACCGCGATATGTGGCATTGATCCATTTAGACTTTCTTTCAGACCCTTTGGAAATCTAAAGCAAATTGAGTTAGGACAATCTCTATTTTTTATCGACAATATCGATTCGACATACTGAAACGTACACAGTTACAACCCTCTTGTTATGCATGTCTATGCCAGAACGGGATAAAAATAGTGAAATGGGTAATGAAAGAAAGGGGTAGTGACAAAAGACATCAACGCGAGCTGACACTTGTCAAAAAATTTTTGCCAACTTTCAAAATTCGACCGTCGTAACTTGAGCTCCGTCTAGAATAAAATAGGTATTTATTTTACTTACCGATGAAAAGTTATGCCATCTTTTTTTTAAATTTTGATGTCCTGGAATTCTTCCCACCCCATTTTACGGAACAGAAGGCCATTTTAACGTTTATTTATTCATAAATACTTAATAAATATAAATAAAAGTGTCGCCGTAAAGGCTGACGCGCAGATCTGTCTCTTGGTCGGTACTGAAGATGCGCGTGTATGGCAACTACTTATTTATGTAATAGCATAGATGCATGGGCGTACGTCAATCCTCTTAATGTGGTATCTATTTGGAGGTTATCTGTGACTACGTCACATGAATTTAATGATTTTTTTTGAGCCCCTCGTCTTTATCACAGCTGGTCATATTTGTGAAAGAGCCTCCTCCCTCGTGTGACATCACATGTTTTGCAACTTTACATCTAAAAATTGCAAATTATTATGATATATTAAATTTTTAAATGTACTGTCACGAAACTTAGTCCATCCCTCGTCGCACCATGCCACACCTCGTAGACCCCCTGCCTACCCCTTTACGTGTATCGTAATTTATGGATAGCCGCTAAGCAGTTGCTGTGTAAGTCTGTAATGTATTATTGTTAGTTATTTAAACATAACATAACATCACGCACGCAGAGTCAAAAGCCAATATACATTAGTCACCTTTTACGACATGCTAAGCAAGAACCACAGTTGGCACATTATTTTTATTTAGTCCCAGACCAACATGGGACTAGTCCCATGTTGTCCCACTACTAGTAGTTAGTTATTTAAATCGATTATTTTTCATTTTATTAGCTTTTCTTATCGGAGCTAAAATCTAAAATACTAGATTTAGCGACAGATTTCCAAGAGAGAATAAAACAGGAGAATAAGATAAAATGCGAGGTAGACTATCTGGGACTTATTAGTCAACGGTAAAACCACCCCAAAATCTTCTTGAATTATTGCTGGTAAATTGAACTAAGTCTTGCTAACAACATGCACAGCATGTTTTGAATCCCCTAATGATTCATTAAGAAACAGGCTTATTCCCATAATCATGTTTCAGAGGCTGAATGTGGTTAAAGGGGCCAGCTGCCCCTTTGACTCTGACTACTTTTTCGGGGATTATGGGTGTGATGTTATGTTTATGTTTCAGAGGGTAGGTACTTAGTGAGCCGTTGTCCCTGCGTCTGACCTCTCTCCGGTCATGTCGAATTGCCGTCTAACCGGACTATGGGAGTGAAGGAATTGAGAGTGCACCTGCGTTTGCGCACGCTTGTACACTATAATATCTCCCGCGCAGTTGGCTAATCCTCGTTAAGATTGGCCGCCGTGACCGATATCGGTTAGGAGGACATTACTTAGTGATCTAACCTTGCCCTTAAGAAGAACAGCTTTACATTGCAATTAAACATCAATTGCACGGGACACGCTCCTGACCTCATTTCCATCATTAACGAGACCGCTACAAAGTTACGCGCAACAATTAGCAGATATAAACATTAATTGACCACCGTGTAGCTCTGTCGCAGCAGACGTTGTGGGCGACAATTAGTTTGTTGGCGACAAGGACAAGGCCAATTAAAACCATTGCCAACATAGAAGATGTTATTTTTAGATTCTCGAGTACCTAATCCCATAGACTACCTTTTATTTTGGACTAAAAAAAATTACACTGGTAAGCATATATATTTTTTTTTAATCGATGTAGTGGCTTATTCATGAAAGCGTAACAAATAAACAAACTAATATTAGTTAGATCATTTAAACTCTAATAAAAGAGTGCAAATTTTATAAGTAGTTAGCCGTAGCCTCAGTTTCAGCCCAATATTTGTCCTGCATTTTCTCCAATATCCGTCGAAAACTAATTGCGCAACTTACTCCGTTTACGTAAAACTGGTCAGTTTAACTTGCTATCGGTTTATAATTTCTACTTTACCCACAAATCTATCATTGAATGCAATACCTCTTATTTTGATTTTACAAAAATTTTTACAGTTCGTTTTTAAATCTTTCCAAGTAACTTATATAAAAAATTCAAGTATTTACCTCAACATTCATATTTAAAGGCCTAGTTTCTTGAAAATTTACGATTCTCAAAAACATACTCCTGTTTATCATTACAAACATCCTACGTGGAAAATTGTGAAAAAGTAGTGACAAGTGGCTAGCTCGTCGCCTACACAATCACATACCTAAAATCCCATATACCATTATCAATGGTTCAAGTAGCTCATTTATATAGTGGTTAAAGGGGCTTGCTGTCCCTTTGGCTCTGCCTACCCCTTCGGGGCTTGCGGGCGTGATGCTATGTTGTGTTTGTTATCCGTGGACTCTGCCTATCCCTTCAGAGAACGTAGACGTAATGATATGTATGTATGTATGTATGTATGTATGTATGTATGTATGTATGTATGTATGTATGTATGTATGTATGTATGCATGTATGTATGTATTTATGTATGTATGTATGTATGTATGTATGAATGTATGTATGTTTGTATGTATGCATGTATGTATGTATGTATGTATATCATAGCAATTTGTGTATTAATCCAGCACTCTGCTAATTTGCTCTAACTAAAACTGACACAATGAATTTCATGAATATCTGTACATTTTCTATGAACATACAATTGTCGAAAAATACAGGATTACGAACTGAATGACGGGAATTAACATTAAAATAAATGCACAAAATGTTTCTAAAAACTATTTTTAATGAAAAAATAATACATTCAAGATCTACATATTTTTGTAGTGTTGATGAATTAAACTACTTCTTATAATAATAGTAATTAAAATAATATGCATAGTTTTAAATAGTCAATACTTTGCCTAATTAGATTAAAGCCTGTACGCTCTGAAAAAAAGGCTGGACCGATAATACAAATGATGCAAGTGTTTGAACTACGTATGAAATTACTAGGCGTGACGTCACGTGCTATTTCAAATCTAACGTTATTACTAAGATTTAAAAAAAATAGCTGGATGACTCTTAACGCTAATTACTTTAAAACTAATTTAACGTGTGAAATGAAAAATCCATACAATTCCCCTAATATTTTTTAACAACATGTCCCAATAAAACGTCTACTAAAATCACAGATACTCTGGCAACTACAAAATAATACAACTACAAACCCAAGCATTTCGTAGAATTAACGGGAACAATTTTTTTCAATGTCGGTCCGTCTGTGTACAGCATATTGTTTTCGCCATCAAAGGTTAAGGCGCCTGGATACAACCGGTATGGCAGTCGTATTAAACGGGACTCCGAAAGAGTTTCCTTTATATCAATCTTGTATATTTCATCAATCCACCATGTGTACACTACTCCGTTTTTATCAGCTGTGAACCCTCTGAAGAAGGCATTACCAGACAACTGAACTGTTTCTGCCCCTTTGTTAAGAAACAAACCAAACGTCTCTAGATAAACAATCACATCATCTTTAGTAACCAAGAAATTTTTTATAGTCTTATTTTCCAAAACGGTTTGAAACGTGTCGTTTTCTAGCACAACGATCTTTTTAGGTTCATCAACCTTAACTGCGTATAGCTTATCTTTAAAGAAAAGAGTGGAAATTCCTTCGCTATCAGAATTGATTGGGGTCAACTTTAATGGCGAATATACGAAGATGCCATCAACACCGCCTAAGTACAACTTGGATTTAACCGGATCAATAGCAAACGTTCCAAAATTATGCAAGGGTTTTAGCTTATCTTCTTCTAAATTCGCTTTAACTTCATACACTGGTTGTTGCGTTTCCATGACACCGAACTCGACAAAATCAATTTTATAATATTGAGGATCCTCGAAAGCAGGTTCGTAGGAATAGTACATCCTATTGTTGAGGAATTCCATTTTCCTGATGACGACTCCTGTGCGGAAGTTTGCGGCTAGCCGGGTCACGAACGAGTACTCGAAGCAGTTGCCATTGAGGCCTCTTACACAGTTGGTGCATTTCGCCTCCACCTCGGTGTTGGAGTTGATCACTATGTACACGAGGATAGCTAGCAGCATGATGGGCGTATCTGAAAAGCAGAATAGATAGATAGGTTTTTAATCTGTCGTAGCGTGATGTTACAGGCGGGCTGGGGGGTCTACCCTACTCGTGTGCAAAGGGTTTATTTACTATAAAAACCGATTTAAAGTCACTCAGCGGGCTATGGAAAGAGCTATGCTCGGCGTTTCTCTCAGGGATCGAATCCGCAATGAGGTGATCCGGCAGAGAACCAAAGTTATCGACATAGCTCACAGGATTAGCAAGCTGAAGTGGCAGTGGGCTGGCCATATCAGCCGCAGAGCCGACAACCGTTGGGGTAAACGAGTTCTGGAGTGGAGACCGCGCCTCGGAAAACGTAGTGTAGGACGCCCTCAGGCCAGGTGGAGTGACGATTTGCGCAAGACGGCTGGCAGGAGCTGAATGAGAGTAGCCGAAAATAGTACAGAGTGGTGAACATTTGGAGAGGCATATGTCCAGCAGTGGACTGCAACAGGCTGATGATGACTATAAGAACCTATCAATAATATTGAATTCCCCTCTGGACCAAAAGCTGCGTACGCCCATGTATATAGACTATCCTTCTTCTAAGACCAGTTCCTAAGTTTAGCCCGTTAAACCGAACAAACACTAAAGCTTATATAAGCTAACTAACTAACTCCACGTCACTCTCCTAGCTGGGTAGGCAAAGAGAACCAAACACCATATATCACGGTCCTTACACATTAATAACCTTGGCTCGATGCACCAAGAGTTGTGGGTTCGATCCCCACCCAGGACGAACATTCGTGTGATACTTATGTGCTTATTAAGCATGAGCACCGATTATAATTGCATTAAACTAGGGGCACTCCACTTTACTGGCTCTTAGTTTGATTCAACGCTCTGAACTGGTTTCAGTTCACCTATCATCATCAACATCGGAACTTTAAACGTCAATCGCCAACAAACACTTTAATAGACGACAATAAAATACTCAACACCTGTGTTCAGGTCAAAGCAAGCAATACCTATATTGGATACTCGATATCGGCAATAATATCTACCATAGGGGTACAACTTTTCCTTTTTTTCTTCAACTATTAAGGGTTACCATTTTAAAAATACATTTAAGAAGTTCTTTTCGGATTTATGCAATATTTGGCTCGTATTCTTTTTCATTCTCTTTTTAACCATTTAAAAAAGGAGGTTCTCAATTCATCGGATTTTTGTCTCAGTTCAAGTGCTTCCGGAATGTTCCCGGTTAACGGTATACATCGGTTTGTAAAGATTCCATCCATTTTATTTTGTGGCCGACCTAAGTACGCCTCTCCGGAAGCAACCTCGACTGCATATCCGGATTTAAAGCTCAAATATCCGGGATTTTAACGTTTTCGTTTAATTTCTTTAGTTCTCAGTTTAGATTTTATATATCTTAGAGATAATACAAATGGACCATGAACCGTTACAAAACCATTGCAATCACTTGATTATAGTATAAAAATAAACAAACAGTGCATTTAAAATAAATTACATGTTAAATTAACTGCTGCATTAACTTTTTTACTAAAAAATATCAGAAACCACAAAGAAGGAGAAATTTCTATCGGACTTTCACTCGGACTTGTAACAAAACTCTGCAATTATCTATTGGTCACAAATAACCACAATATACCTGGACCGAAAAAGTCACAAACAACCATCACAAAAAACATTGTTCACTTAAAAACGGACCCAAAGAATATTTAAAGCACGCCAGTCATCATCGCAAGCTCTAGCTGAAACGTCGACAGGGATTTTAATAAAAACTTTCCCGGGGAAGCAAAGGAAACAATCCAACATAGGTCTCTGTGAGCAACTAGGGCGAACTGATCGATATCTATCTGTAGTCCTAGTACATATTGGACGAATGGTCGGGTATTTATCGATATTTTATCGATGTGGTCACATCTATAGTCACCTATCTACTACGCCACAAAACTGTCGATACTGGCTTCAGTAAGCCAACAAACAATGTTGAAAGAATTGTGACGTCACGTGAAATCTAATTACTTATTACTAAGTTTTTTTTTACGAGCCGCGGAACGCCCAGGGTCTCCTACCACGACTAGATTGGTCGTGTATTAACAGAAGGTTGATGTTAGGAGTCATAAAAACCGTAGAGCTTGTATGAAAAGGATCATGAATATTAAAGAGGCGAGTGAGGTGTGTCATTCAATCTTATTTAAAATTAGTAGTGAAGTAACTCCGAAACCCTCCTGTGTGAGGCTGAATCTTTCTTGGCCGGTTTTTATTATTCAAGCGGAGAGATTAAGAAGTAGTTGCGATAATGGACGAATATATTTTCAGGTTACCTTCGATTAACAGTTGCATTGTTTATATGAAAACAATCTACAATGTTTAAGAGGCGAGTGAGGTGTGTAAGGATCGTGCCATATGGCGTTCGGTTCACTCTGCCTACCCCGCTAGGGAAGTGGCGTGAAGTTTAGTTTGTTAGTTACTTCTTACTCACGTTCATTTTAACATTTTCCCTCGAAAGGGTTCCGCATTCGCAGCATAAGGTTTCCGAGTGACTATCTACTGGATTATATTTTTGATTTCAAATCAGATCGGTTACTGTCACAAACAATTAACTTACTTACTTATTATAAACTGTCAAAAAGCAATGCCCCGATGAATTTTGTGCAGAAGTTACAAACTATATGATCTTATTAAATTAATAAATAATAATATCTCAAATAATCAAAAGTTATAAATTATTAAATTAAATATCATAAAGTAATGATGCAAATACCTTACTAACAATCGTGGAATTCTTTGTGTAAAGTATCGACATCACTATTATGGTATGTAATTTTATCGACATAAAACACCTGGACGTTTCATAACTCAGCAACACTAGTAGTTAAATATTAAATACCCATAGTTGTACTTAAATGGAGCCAATAATGCAACTGTTCTACTGCAGTTAAAAATAGGGAAGATCAATAAGTGGGTGGGGGAGCTGAGACCACGCGTGGAAGAGTCAGTTCTCGGAAGGAAGTCGCATTT
The DNA here is from genome assembly GCA_951394215.1 of Glyphodes perspectalis. Lineage (NCBI taxonomy): Eukaryota > Metazoa > Arthropoda > Insecta > Lepidoptera > Crambidae > Glyphodes > Glyphodes perspectalis. Next base: position 11,979,274 of record OX596218.1, on the reverse strand, counting down.
AATGTCCCACCTTATGGCGAATGGTAATTTTCCATTTTGTATCCTGAAAAAAAAAAGGCAGGATAAATAGATAAAAGAAGGAGGATAGGATATATAGAAAAATTATGTTTAAAATAGTCTTTCAAGTCAACCATTTGATGCTAATGATCGACATAACATTTTATTTGTTAAGTGCTACATTTAATTAATCGGGTATTGTTTTATATTTTGTATTTTATCTCTTTGCCTTAAAAAATAATTTAACTGGAATTTTCGAATACATTTTTATAGGCGGGTTGTTGCTCATATTCTATATTTAAATAACTTAAAGTAAATAATCCAAAAATCAAATTCCAATTCTTTTTTATACGTCCCGTAATCATGAATATGGCTTCGTATATAATATTGTACCGCATTTTAACGAAATCAAATATTCAACTATATTATATTCTGCACCATTCTGTATACAGGCTCGTACAAGCAAGTTTGTTATTATAAGACAAGATGATGTAAACGAGTTTGCAAACAGAACCAGCCGTATTTTCTGGTCATATTCTGCAGACATTACATTTTGTGTTTGCGGAAGCCGGGCTTCGTTAGTGGTTTTCGATATAACTAGGAAACTTCGCGAGGCATTATCCGCATGAACCAGACGGGATACTGCAATACCTACGATCCTACGTTGAGGAGTTAAGGTCTTCATACACTTTAACAGCACCCCAATCGCACCGCAACGGTATCGCTCCAGTAGTGTAGTTGCGTGGTCCAATGCAAAGAATGCGCCAACTAGTAATTTGTAATTGGAATAAATTCCGTAATCTTTATACATATGAAAATAAGTACATAAAGAACATCACTCCCGCAATCACTGAAGAGGTAGGAGTCAAAGGAACAGCAAGACCCATTAACGACATTTAGCTAAAACCAAAACTGTTGCTTGTGTGTAATTTTTACATTAGAAAACAAAGTCATCGCTTCTGTCTGTTCGCTTTGACCTTTGAAATTAAATGAAATTGTCTTTATTTATATTTTGTTTTATGTTCTTTGTCTTTTGCTTGTTGAAAAGATTTCATAAGTGCTTCAAAAAAGCACTTAAAAATCGTCAGAACATATCAACCGAATCTGAAACTACGCAAGTGATATTAATGCAGATACGTAGCGCGAACCAATACGTAGAGCGTTTTAAGTACTAGTTTCATATTGTTCTGTGCTCACCGTGTGAAGCCGGGGCAGATCGCTAGTATCAATATAAAAAGTCTACGCGCGCAATCTGCTAGATAACTCGGTACGTGCCCACGCGGTTGAAGCGAGCGATACTTGCTAGCCCGCTAGGTGGCTAGCGGGGACGGTGCTGCGCTGTAGCAGCCTCCACTGGGGAGCACTGAGCTTCCCGAACGGCTCCGACGTTCAGTGGGTCTGGCGGCAGCAAGGGGGTCTCTTTGACGACAAAGGGACCCTTTAAACTAAACGATGTATGCGGGAGAAGATGCCCGGGTAAATAGCCTAAGCTCAAAGCCTGAATTCTGACCCCAGGGGTGACGAAACTAGAGAGAGAGCGCTGTAGCTGTGGCGCCGCCCGTGCCGTTATAGTATGCGATGACCTTTACAGGGATATTAACGATTTCGTCCAATTAAAAAATATGTTTATTCATTTTGTAGAATCGCGTCCAAAAAAACTTCTTGGACGCGACACTATATTAATATACGACAATATATACCACAGACTAGTATAAAAAGAAGGACTCCACGCTGTCTTTCTATAGCGTGAAGCCACGTTTATGCATGTGTGAATGAGATACTTACGCATAATAGATATTGGATATCTGTCATTTGGAGCACTTATTATGTCAATGTTTGATGTATGTTGCGTGTCATTTGGAGCACCTGCGGAGCTTCAATGTCTAGTTAGTGGCGAGGAGTCCTTTTTTTACTAGTCCGTGATATATGCATATATTTTCTACTTTAAAAGTAACTTACGTTGCATACATCTTCTACTAGTGAAATAATGCAAAGTAATTGTAATGATATTTCAGAGATAAGCCGAAAAAAAGGCGGATAATTTTTTTTTTATTGCTTTTTAGATATCTATCCTTAATATTCTCACAATTTTTATAATATTTTTATTAGGTTATAAAACCATTCAATGCTCAATTTATTGATTGTTACGTACGTATAACACTTAATCTCATCTGTGAATGTGCGATCTGACAAACTGGACTTCTCGTAAATATGGTCGGCCATCAGCCAATTGCTACGTAGCATCTATCAAAGGATGTCTGGACAAACTGAATGAAGTGAGTTCGTGAGCTTTCTGCATGTAAAGGTTTGCCCGGGTTGTTCACCTTTGCTCCGTAATGTATGTAAATGCTGCCCGCTCCGCAGTTGCCTCTAGCTGGGCAGCATTCGGCACGTCGTGACTTGAGTTTCTTACTCCTGAGTAATCTATACAAACTTGTGAGAACAGTTATGTTCAATTATTTGTAGAAATGTATTAAAAACGCATACGCACAAACGAGTGTCCATAATTCTTCTCATTCAAAACGGCTAGACCGATTTTGATATAATTATAAATTTGTATTTTTATATATTTTTTTTAGGATAACGTTCGCCAAGTTTATATTAAAATACTAATGTAAAATTAATTTATTACCTTCTATACACAAGTCATTACTCCGCATTACGCTGTATGGACATAATATTATAGAATCGTTGATATGTATGGATTTATAAAGAGTTTCTGTACAATTTCATCATTATTATAATAGTATTTATTAAACTAAGTAAAAATATATAAACAATCTATAATTCAATAATACACAGTAATCTAGTAACGCTCTTTTACAGAAACGGAGCTTTCAAATAAGGCAGCTATAATTATTTCTGTCGACACGGAAGACATCGCCTCCAAAGTCAATTTCGAGAGAATTTTAATCGGGCATTCCTAAACGGATTGGGGAGGGAATTTTGACCAATTGTCAATGGAAAAGGATTGCTCGCAAAATCCGTATTGACGAGCTAAGCTGGCAGCTCGCTGCTCGGCGTTGGGTGTCGGGGAGCCGGCATTTACATACATTAGTGTAGGGGGTGAACCTCCCGGAATAATTCTGAGCAGTGATTAGTCTGGACTTAAAGACTTCTGTGATAACGGTGTCATGTTAGGACAAGTCCGCCTCAATGTAACATAATGTCGATTAATGTGCAATACTGCAACTTTTGCTATAATACATAGACCTTAAGTAACATTGATCGCAAATGTTTTGTGTGATGAACATGGACATTTGTACTCGACTCATGATTTGTAACCACAAACACATACATACATAACGTCACGCCCGTAATCCCCGAAGGGGTACGCCGAGTCAAAGGGACAGGTAGCCTCTTTAACTACATTCAGCTAATAATAAAACTACGGGGGTTAAATGGAAAATTGTGAAAAAGTAACAAGCGTCTAGCTCGTCGCCTATATAATCACATACCTAAAACCTGATTTGCTATTAGTCGCCTTTTACGACATGCTAGGCAAGGAACACAGTTGGCGCATTCTTTGTAAGTCCCTCACCAACATTGGACCACGCAAGTACACTTGATCATAAGGCCTTATTATCAAATGTGGAATTAACTATTTTATCCTACAAATAATTTAACAAAACCACTCTGTTTGTGTGTAACACTAATCTTAACATATGTTTGACACAATAAAGTTAGATAAAAAATATAAATTACACATTCGCGGTTATGAACGCGCACAAAGATGGAAACACAAAAACTAACCTTTGGACAAAAGCGCTCGGTTCAGGTCCTTCCACCAGACTGGAGTTACGACACCACCTATCAGTTGTTCCTCGGCCGTGGCGCGGCAGCCGGCACTGGGAGTTGAATGGAGACGCAGCCATACTCGACCAAGGTCTTGTATACTAGGAATTTCCACCTCCTACGTTCGTACCTATATAAGACTTATTTTTTCAGCAAACACTAAAGTGATGCCGAATAGTCGATATTCCGGTTATCGATGAATTTTGAAAATCTGTTAAGAATTGGCCCATAAAATATGCAAAGCTGAAAGTTCTAAACTGAAATAATAGCAAGTATGTTAAGTATCTGAATGTAATAGCACATGTTAATTACTTACCGGTACTATATAGGATGAAATATATTACTCTACATTGAGCTTTAAACCTGTCCTGAGTCCTAAAGGGTTTTCTTCTGCGGTTGGTGTCATTGCTTGCTCCCCTGGTCAGCCTTTTCCAGTTACGATTTTGTCTGCTATAAATAAATAGCAATGCACTTATGCACATTATTCGGGTACTTTAATTTATTAGTTCTCAAGACTGACACACCGATTCCCTAGTTTCAAACTAAGCCTGTGCTATGTGTACTTACAAACGGATAGACATACTTCTGTACGTTTAAAAACATCCATGACTCGAGTAAAATTGTCCTTGTTCATCACACTAAACATTTGCTGTTAGGGGGATTCGAACCCGGGACCCTTGGTTTCTCACCACTCGACCAACGGGCCTGTCAACCTAATCCCATACTTTAACTATAATAATTATCGATAATGTAGCAATGATCGTTCTAATCGATAGATTTATTGGCACTCGGCTTCAGGCGAACATCACTAACACACAATTAATTCTTATAGTGTTCTATTATAGACAACCACATAACGTTCGATCTATATAAAATTGTTTATTTTTTTATATTTTTTAAGCGTATTACAAGATTCCATAGTTTTTCAGAGGCCTGATATTAACCACTTTGGCCTGAAAAGCTTTTCATCATCGGTTATGACAGTTAGAGCTAGGAATAAATTATTGATAAAAAAAATTACATTCGTTCTTACTCTAACTAGCACTATATAATAGTGAAACAACACAGGCATATTATAACACTTTTTTTTAATCTCTACGCATCCGATGTTCCTTCTCCGGCGACATGCGCTATGACCACAAATAAAGCTTCGCCGATGACAACGGGAACAAAACATTGCGCACGAAATAATTAACATCACAGTTTAGTTGACGCGATAATGGGAGTAGCTAGCGTAGCCATGCAGCGCAGTGTACGTGGGACGTCCCGATACTCACGATGCTGGTCTGGGAATTGAAGATAATGTAGGCAACAACTGTACCCCTTAAGTAGCATACCGTAAGAGTTTTTTTAAGAATTTTCCATCCTATAATACTAAATTATTATTAATAATAATATTTTTTGACTAAACAATTTTAAGGGGCTTACTGCTCCTTAAACTCCATTTTATTTTATTTATTTGGGAAGCCAACAGCATGTATAAATATGCAATCTAAGTTACATAAATTATGTATCATCATCTGATTGGTAATAAACACCTGTTCATCCGCTTGAGGATCTTCAGCTCTTTTATCTAGTTGTTTAAGCAATCTCAGCCACATCCACAAGTCCGAATGATGATAAATGAAAATTTGGCCGCACGAACTATCCCCAAACCTTCACAACAATATGTGAAGGAAGCAGGATTCAGACGGAACACTTTCAAAGTATTCAAGTGTAGGTAAGTATATTCTCTTCTCAAAGGGAAATTCTTCGGATTCGGATTCCTGTCCGTCTCGAGAAGAGAAGAACAGGATATATAAGACTGTACGGCTTCTCCCTCGTAGTGGATCGTAAGGGATTCTTCCCAGGCAGCACTCGCCCAAAGTATCCATCTACATCTTTCCTTTTATCATTGATGATCCCCTCTGGATTTTTGTCTCTTGAGTAGAAAACCAGGATGCATTCGACATATACATGCTGGCCCAGACCTCTATGTTACAGCCCAGGCGGAACTCGGCCAAAGTATTCATCTGCATCTTTTCTTTGTCATCAGCCAAACTCTTTTTATTCCTGTCCATCGAGGAGTAGGTCAGGATACATTCGACTTGTACTGGCTGACATAAACCTCTATGTTAGTCCTCAACGGCTCTAAATAAAGCCGCTGACTTGGCCTAGGAACTCGCCTAAAGTATTCGTCTACGTCTAACATAACCTAATCCTGTGTTGGCATATAAACAGCAAAACGCGGAAGGCGAGCTGCTGAAAAATGCAAAGTATCGCGAACTGGGTCGCGCGCGCCAAAATGCGGCTTAAACGCCCGGCGACGCTTTGTTATAAGGTTAACGCGAGCGACGTCCATACACATCCACGAGTTCCCGCATGCTCATTCTTCAAATAAAAATGTCTGCCATATACAAATGCTAGTAGTTCCAAGACATTTATGACTTTAGATATTTATAGAGAAATAAATGTATAAAATTATTGAGATCTTCTTAAAAAGCATAAGAACATTCATTTACTGGGTAAATATGTGATAAATAAATAAATTCTCCAGACTGACACCCTAATTCCCTAGTTCTAAACTAAACTGTTATGTCTGTGCTTGTGCTGTATCCATAGCACAAGCACAGATGCTTGTGCTATGGATACTAGGTAACGAATAGACGTACTTATTAAATACGTTTAATGAACATCCATTACTCGAGTACAAATGTCCATGTTCATAACACGAAACATTCGCCCCTAGCGGAAATCAAACCCTTTTCGTCTGACTACACGACCGTCGGGCCTGATGAATGATGATAATCATTAAATCTTACTAGTTAAAGTTTACATTATATGTCAAACCCAATTTGTTTTTGCCTATAAGTACCTATTCTGGACTGCGAGCCACTCTACCTATCTCTACGGTGATTGCGGACGTGATTTTATGTATGGACTGGCTCAATGACTCATTCGGTAGTGACCCTGCCCCATGCGCCAAGAGTTGTGGGTTCGATCCCCACCCAGGACAAACATTCGTGTGATGAATACTTGTGTTTGTTCTGTGTCTGGGTGTTAATATTCAATATATAGTTATATACGTACTTATATATTCTCCATTTAACCCAGCCCAGTTTTATTTTTGGCTGAATATGGTTAAAAGGGCCTGCTGCCCCTTTGTCTCTGCCTACCCCTTCGGGTATTATAGGTGTGGATGATGTTACGTATATATGTAGGTATGTATATTTGTAATGCCACTGTTGATTCTGATATCCGTAACACAAGTGCTTAAGCTACTTACCTCGGAGTCAGATCAATGTATGTGATGTAGTCTGATATTTATTTATTTATGTTTGCAGGAACCTATAAAATTAAAGCTTATCCGGAACCCACGTGTGACTTCTACTGGGTCATAAGACCTTAGTTAATTAGTGTCTGTCAACAAAAATTGGGTCGTATATTTATCATAGACACGCAAAGGCAAACCCATCAACAGCCTCGTCGGCTTGCTCAACTGATGACGAATCGCGTGACCGGTCAGATCAGCATCAGCATCAGATGCGCACGCGCTCGTGCCTCTTCTCATTACGATTGATCTCGTTAACTTGACCATTAGGTCACAAAATAGTATATCGGCAGATATCTAGGTAATAGGCAGAGTCTAGTGAGCGATAAGCTTCTTAAACCACATTAGCCAAAAATAAATAAAATTAGTATTGAAAAAACATTTCATATTACTTAACGAGAGAATAAATTATTTTTTAAAAGAATGTATGGGTGATAAATGATACCGCATGTTGGTATGGGACTTGGAAATAATGTGTCAGTAACCACCACAAGAATAGTCAGAAACACTGATTATATATTCGAAGTCGCCGGGCAAACATCTAGGTATGTACCTACCTATGCATATATGTAGCTATCTGTGTATATGAGCATGTGGCTCGATGGCACATTCGGTAGTGACCCTGCCCTATGCGCCAAGAGCTGTGGGTTCGATCCCCACCCAGGACAAACATTCGTGTGATGAATACTTGTGTTTGTTTTGTGTCTGGGTGTTAATATCCAATATTTAAGTATGTATTAATAAATCCACTGTTCATTCTGACATCCGTAACACAAGTGCGAAATCAGATCAATGTATGTAATGTAGTCGGATACTTATTTATACTTTATTTATTATATAATAGCTATATATTTTATATACCTGGCGATATAATAACCGCGCTTATGAGTCCCAGGACACACCTTTATTACCACTTACAGGCACTTACTAGTCCGACTGAAATAGCTATTGGACAAATTGATTGCGTCACTACCATAATCAAACGGATGACAGTGAAACGACTCTACGATACCTAATAGTCATAAATAAAAGGCTAGCATGTCATAAAAATTTAGTTTTTTCTTTTCATTAGTATTACAACACTAGTAGCACCTTCCTATTATAAAGACAGGTGAGCTCGGTTGCCTGTTTGCCTTTATTTTATGTTTACGCAACAGATTAATGTACCTATAAGGCAAGATGACTAAATAAAAAAATCTCACTCACTTTTCTTTCACAATTTTCAATCTAACCCAGTCCGGCTTTATTTTTGTCTGAATGTGATTGAAGGGGCATGCTGCCCCTTTGACTCTGTCTATCCCTTCCGGGATTATGGGCGTGATGTTATGTGTGTATGTGTGTGTGTGTGTGTGTGTGTGTGTGTGTTCAATATATTTTTTTAATCTAACTGACGGACTAAATATAATTATAGTTTTAATGCAGTCATCATCCGAATTTTGCATATGAATAGTTGGTATACTGAAATTATAAAATAGATTATTATTTTTCAATGGCCATTTTTTACATGCGACTTCTTTAATTTAATTACACTTTACACTGCGCTAAAAAATTTGACGTTACACCTGAGTCAGTGGTCACTCATGCTAGATAAAGTCCATTTTTTATTTGTAGTTACAAAAAGAGTTCTAAGTCTGAGATTATAGACAAGATCCATTTTCCTAACAGGGTACCAGACGTGACTTATAAGCACCCGGGTCAACAGCGTCCACATGTCATAGACAACATCCATTTTCCCAACAAGCTTCCAAACCTAACTTTTACACGACTCCACGCCTTCTCCAGAATCCATTTTTCCAAACAACCGCGAGTTCACTGTCACGCCGCACACTGCCATAACTAATTTCATTAGCTGAAAGTTGCAGGCGCTAAGGCCATCGAACTTTATCCATTACCCACCGGGTGGAACTAGCACTATTCCTCAGCAGCCGAGCCGCTCATTTCCCCGGGGGACGATTCCTCAGTCGCCCAAGCTGGAGACTTGCACCTGCCTCCTAGTCGCCGCATTGATCCCAATTCCCAATCATAGTAGGGCTGCCAGAAGTATTTTCTAGTATAGGCCTTACTATCGCTATCTATTATACATACGTAACATTACGCTCGTAATCCCTGAAGAGGTTAGCAAAGTCGAAGGGGCATCAAGCCTAAAAAATGGTGGTTAAAGACATTTAGCCAAAAATAAAATTGGGCTGGGTTAGATGGAAAATTGTGAAAAGGTAGTGGCAAGTCGCAAGCTTATCGCCTACTCAATCACTTACCTAAATCCTCGCCATTAATCGCTTTTTACGACATGTTAGGCAAGGAACATAGTTCGCACATTATTTTCAAATCCCAGACTAACATGGGGCAAATAAAAACATAGGCATCACAGAATGGAAATCAGAATCGACGATGATACCTCAAGCGACGAAACAGAAACAAATACCCGTTTTATAATTATAACTATTTGGCCCGAAACGACCTAACATGTGGTATGGGCTATAATTTAATTATTCTTATATTAAAATCGTAATTTGCTAACAGTATCAAGGGAAAATCGATTCCATTGATGTGTGTTTGAATACCTATCGCTACTTATATGGTAGAACAAAATATCTGAAACCAATTTATTTCCATGTTTGAAAACCTGTGGCAGCCCTGAGCATCTCATGCAGTGCCGGCTTTAGGGGTGGGCGCTATAATCGCTTGCTCAGGGCGACAGATCTTAGGATCTGTGAGTACTTTAAGAAAAGAAGAGATGCCTCATTTCAAGCTGACACTTTTGTCTAGTCCCAGAAGGCTAACACGCTTTAAACGTTTTTTTAATGCTTGTCCGTAGTGTTAACTTCTTTGAGTCATGAAAGCTTGGAATTTAGTTCTGGAGAGGGCGAAATGGTGCCAAATATATTTCGCCCAGGGTGCCAGTTCCGCTCAAGCCGGCTCTGGACGTGGCAGCAAATACTTATCCTTGTATTGCACATCGCGTGCGGTACTGGCGCGTGTGTCAAGCTGCACTAATGTATTAGCGCAGTTAGAACCTCAGTTGAGTAAGCTTTTGAGTCAGTCATGAAATGTGATTGTAATGTTGGTGTTTCGTTTAGTTTCAATTGGGATGTTGAGACCATTTAAATCTAATTTTGGAATATCATTTCTGAAAAAGAAAGTATCGTAGTATGCTTTTAAGCCTTATTGGTTTTGTATCATATTGAGTCTAATATTTTTAATTTTACAAAAACTGTTTATTATGTCAGTTGACTATACAAACTAGTGACGTCACACGTTGACAAGCCCATACAAAATCTATGAAGTGATTTCGTTTTGACAGCTCTTAAAAAGTATCTCAATTGACTAACCAGTCAACATCCCTATTGTAATGTTCCATAGAATAATATTCCGAGAGGATATATCTACTAAAGGAACCCCAGTCTTTACCTACTCATATCGTCATCTTGTAACGAGATCTTATAATGTAATTCAATAATTTGTAATCACAATTACTAAATAAGTACTCAGATATACCAAAAATCTACTTTACTGAGAATAACTGCCTATTAGCGGTATATCACTGTAAAATAATTTAAAACAACCTATTCGAAAAAGTTCGATTCAACCCAGCCCAGTTTTATTTTTGCCTGTGGGATTACGGGAGTGGTGTTAATATATTTGAAACCTGGGCATAATCCTGGCTATATCTTAATATACTTACACACGCGCAGAACAGTTAGCTGCCAAATCAATTAGTGGCCTTGACTTTTTAAGGCACAATATAATAAAAAGTCGCATGTTTATTGAAATACAGAGTAATCAGTGAACTACTGTGACGGCCCTGGAGTATCTGATGGCGGATTGGGAGCAATTACTGCGAGCCGGATTGCATGTCGCGTGTGGCGCGGGGCCTCGACGCGACGCAACCACTTGTATCGAGCGTCAGTCTATTAGCGTTTTTGGCTTCGCAAATGTTGAGCTGTACTTGAAAACTCAACCTATACACCAACGCAGTAGGTAACATTGCATTCGATTTTCTAGAGAAAAATAAAAAATAAATTAATTTAAAAAAAAAATGCGATACCTGTCCCGTAGGACTTAGATAAGGCCCGCTTAAATCACTACCCAGGATTTGGCCAGTCTCGTAATTACATTGCAGCGACTGCTCTATCTGACCTTTATTAAAACCCGGGTCCGCAACGATTATGCGAAATACACATGGTCGATGAACGATTTGTCGAATGAATTATTTGCCGACCAACTATTGCTCGATTGATCGTAAAACCGAAAAGCTTTTTGCCGAAGTATTTATGGTCAACGAACGATTGGCCGAATGAACTTTTTACCAAATATCTAATGCTCGATGGGTTTTAAATGTGAAAAACTTTTTCCCGAAGTATTTATGGTCGACGAGCGATTGGCGGAATTAATTTAATCGTTCATCGACTAAGTATGTGTATTTCGCATAATCGTTGCGGCCCTTTTAACCCTTAGATAAGGGAACTAAATTATTTGGATCATTGTTTTTGTGGTCTCTACTAAAGAGCACAAACTGAAATGATTACCTAACGCATTTGGGTGTTTAACACCATATCGCTATTAAAACGGACCAATCATTGTACTGACAAGACCTGCGTTACATTTACCCATAGATTTAGAACGCATAGATTGACTACGCTATAAATCTATGCATTTACCCAACTGGTGAATACTTATTTTATTTAAAAAAACTCCATCTAACCCACCACATTGTCCCATGTTGGTCTGGGAATGTGCCAGTTGTGTTTCTTGCCTGGCATGTCGTAGAAGGCAACTAATGGTGTATCGGGTTTTGGGTATGTGATTGTGTAGGCGACAAGCTAGCCACTTGCCATTACTTTTTAACAATTTTCCATCTAACCCTGCCAGTTTTATTTTGGCTGAATGTGGTTAAAGGGGCCAGCTGCCCCTTTGACTCTGCCGACCCTTTCGGAGATTATGAGCGTGATGTTATGTGTGTTATGTTTACCTTATCATAAGATAATGATGATTACCTTAATAAAAGGTAGATATGATATAAAATACCCTTCTGAACAGTAGCGTAACTATGCCGTTTGAGGCCCGTGGCATTTTCATCGGTTGGGGCTCTTCTTCTAGGTCAGTATTCGATTTCAATGTTGTAGCATAGATGTCTCCCGTGCTCACGGGATCCAGAGGCCCCTTTCGGGCGCGGGCCTTGGCATTTTGCTACTCCTGCCACCCTATAGTTATGCCATTGCTTCTAAATACTTTCAGATATCCTTTATGATCTATTGTTATCATTAAACTTTCGAACACTTTTCAACCAGATGGAGCCAATGAAAACGGTATACGCACCTATACCGAAATAATTAGGTATAATTATGACAGTCTGTCATTTTAAATATTTGTTAAGTGTGTATGTGTTACCTAATAAATATTTTTCTTTATTTCTAAATAAACCTTCGTTTTGAATCACTCTACCATTAACAAAAAACCGCATCAACATACCTAGCGTGGTTTAAGAGATCTAACTCTAAGCGAACAGACAGAAGCGACGACATTGTTTTATACTATGTAGAATTTGGACCAGCTACTAGCGCCTGAAGTCTAACTTTGTGACAGTCGCGGTCTGATTGCCCGGACAGGATACAACCCCTTTCTACGTTTTTGGCGCACGCAAATATTGATGTTTGACCACCACTCCGCTACACAGTCTTTTTCATTTCCACCCCCGTGGTACATTGAAATACAGGCTTTGAAAGTACTTTAAACAATAGATATCTACCTACAGGTAGCCATTTTTAATATCTAATGGAAACAGTGTTACATTTTGATAGATGACTATGTATGTTGCTGTTGTGGATTTAATTAATTAAATGTCTAGTTATCTACGTCGATAGTAGCTAATCATCTTTCTCTGTTGAAGTATAATTGTTTTATAAAAAACAATTGTAATTTGTGGAGTTAATTCGATTTGGGTGATATTTAATATATCCCAAAACAATTCACTCTATTAAGTACCATTTCTTAAGTTAAGTACCATACCAACATATTACAAAAAAAGTTTACTAAGTACCTACTTTGTATATTTTTTTTCATAACATCACGCCTGTAGTCCCCGAAGGTGTACCTAGATAGTCAAAAGGGCAACAATCCTTTTTAACCATATTCACCATTTTAATTTATTATACATATAGGTAATTGTAATTAAAATAAATGTAAATAATTTTAAATGTTATCACTGTACAAATAAAATAACTGATGAACTGAAAAGTACAATTTAATGTTGTTGTATATTTATATTGACTTGAGATCAATCCTCGGATGCAGAGCTGTAAACTTGAGATATGTGGCTCTCGAAACGCCTGAACTCACATTTTTCATATTCCTATGTACAGCGCCGCGGCAATAGTTTGATAGAACTATAGGTAAGTTAGATACTAAATCACCCACTCCCAAAGTTGTCTATATCGAACCTTAGGGACCGACGTCGACATACGTGAGGTATGGGCATGACAGGAGAAATAGTATGAGGGGTTTAGTTACATACCTTAGGGGTTCTATGAATGGTCCTACGTCAAAAAGAAAGAACTTCGATGTAACTCGTTACGTGCGAATAAAAAGGACGTGCTATTTTACACATCGATACATTTTTATATAATATAGGACTAACATTTAAGAAGACTAAAATATTTTCTGTACTCGTTGAGTCACTAGCCTCGAAGACACTATGTTGGCGCTTCATTCGACTTGTTTTTTGATTTTTGCGAACATAAACATAGTTGATTATTTAAATTATAATAAAAGAAAAATATTCCTTAATATTTATTTTAACATGAAGCCTCTAATTCGGTGGTTCCCAACCGGTGATCCGCAAAACTTATCATTTTGTCCGCGGAAGGCCTAAAATTTTATAAGTTACTTAAAGGTGGGGAACCCCTGATCTAATACGACCAGATGTCCAATTTGATAGCTCACTTGTTCATCAACCATTTTACTTCCATTTACTTTACCTACCTGCTTGGATAAGAATTGCTTGGTGGGAAAAGGATTATTCAAGAAAAGACCAGTAAAAAATTTAGCAAGAGTTTAATAAAAAAATGCAAAATAAAAATATCTCCAAATATTGAGCCTTACACTAGATCCTACATCCGAAAATACATAAATTACACGCACTCACACAATCAGGGTATCCGCGGCCAAATGGTACAAATTACATGTCACGTTACACATTAGCCTGCAACACACGACGCATTTTCCCCAACTCTCCCCAACATTCGTCAATAGATGGAGATAAACTTTATTCTTCATTTCCCATACACCATATACTTCGGCGATACCCAAAAATACGTCGTATGCATTACTTACAAGCTTTATGATACACCTTGCTTCTTAGCCCGACCAAAAAACTTCACAAACCCTATTTTATAATCGTATCTAGACCGACACCCTGTAAATTATAAACAACCTTTGGGTAGGGCGTCACTGTTGTAGATTAAAAATGGGTGAATTCACATTCATATACTTTTCTCGTCACATTAAATTTTCCAGACTAATACACAGAGCAGATTAATATAACGAGTTTGCGCCCGATGGCTAAACGACTTGACAATTATGGTCATACTTTAGAAATCCTATATTAGATCGCCAAATGAAAAGTGTCGCATATCTAGCGCAAACTATAGAATACGAAAAAGTCATAGAACATAAAATTCACCCAAACATGCCACAGAGATACGACCTTTGGACAATTGCCTACGACACCTGTATTTTTTAGTTACTTACTTATTAATAAAACAAAGACAGTAATTAATGCCATATGGTGTTATGATGAGTAATATGTGTAAGCACAGTAATAGCCTAATTTCAGTACTTTGGGGTGCGGGTTCAAACCCGAGCACGAACCTCTGGATTTTTGAATCTAAAGGTATACGTATTTAAACCACCAGCTTGGCGGTGAGGGAAAATATCGTGATGAAAATTCAGACAACTTTGGATATGTAATCATGATCCAAAAATTGTCTGGTTCTCCTCTTAGGGTTACGAAGGTCAGATCGGCAGTTGCTTCAATCTCGACCTAATCAGACTTGCATAATCTTGGATCATGGTCTAAGCGGATCCCGTTTAAAGCACAGGACATAACGCTAGAAAGATGATGCCAGGAAGGGCCATAAATTTAAATAATCGTCATAACGGTATGCAATACGGATTGCAGATGTTTTCCGAATAATAATGCTGGCCGCATCTCTGTGACACTAATGTAAACGTGGACTTCTAAAACATCATTTTTGGTCAGACTTCACAAATTACTTAGTAATAGAATTACTTTCGAGTTTTAACTCGGCCAATGCATATTTAATGGAATATTGGCACTGCTTTCTCAATCTAAACAAACAAACAGACCGACGAAACAAACACAAAATTTTACGAGTGTGAGGAAATTCGGAAATAACGTTTTCGTTTCAAAATCAATTACTTATTGTCTTCTCACAACTTTGGTATGGAAAAGAATTTTCAGAGTTGGAGTGAAGATATTATTTGTGCTAACATTACATTAGGCATTAGAACATTTAAACAACTACGCCGTACTTAGTCAATTATAAAAATGTTCCAAAGACCATTGTAGCCATGCAAAGTGCATTAAACTATATTACAAACTACCATCCAAGTTGATAAGAAAAATCACTCATTAACTTATAGTCATCCTCCAGCTTTTATCATAGTTCTGGCGCAGATATTCAATCCTAGAGTTACATAGGAGTTAGTCTCAGACCTAACTCAATAGGTATGTTGACACCATCCTAACTAATATGGTATATTCAAAAGCGAATATGTTTGTTTCGCTGCTACAGTTAGACTACACAACCGATTGTCATGAAATTGTACATATAAAGTTATCATGGATAAAGAAAATTTTACGTGTTACGATCAATGAAAGAAAATACTATAGATAAATTGGCATGAAGCTTTTAAGCTTATAAAAAGTTTTAGTGGTATCAACATCCCTATTTGTAATACATGTCACCCATTAGATGTGCGTTTAACAACTGTCATATGTCAATTACCATAAGTAAACCCGCGCCCGTTATTCTGCCATCAGTAATCTCACCACACATACACTTTACACATTAATGAAAAAGAAACGCGTATTATTTTGGTTACCAAAGGTGCCTTTTTAAAATATAGTTCGTGATACAATGTTGATAGCTTACAGCTGATATGAATAGGTGTGCCTCTGTTGCCTAACTATATGCTTCGTATTTCACTAAACAATTTAGAAAACAATACAGTTAATTTAGTTCATATGAAACACTTTACGGAGACTGTTCGCGGTTGCATCAAACATGTTATAACGACATTTGTGAAAATATTGCAAGGTATATTAAACACGTTTACAAGGTTCTTTTTAGCGTATACAAAGGAATTTTAGAAAATTAGCGAAAAAATATTTTTTGTAAAAAAATGTTGAATCATTTTTTTTTACTCCTTTAAATTAATTCTTGAGAATAATGAATCATATAAGTAGGTAAGAGATTTCGCATAAACTGAAAATAACCTTGTATATACGGAACACATAATAAAATGCTTTGTTATCGCACAACAATCATTTTGCATCAAAGGATTATTGGATACTAATCTAAACAAAGTAAACTAAACAAACTTAGTTTATTGCCTAATTCAGACGCCTTGACTAAGTTTTCATTTAGAAATGTTATATTTACAAATCAATGCGAACTTTTGTCAACTTATGTTAACCATCATAGTAATAGTAGCACATGGTACCACTATATGATATTAATGTAAAATAAAATATACAAAACCATTATTTTACCAGTCACAATCATAAATTCCAATGGAATTATATTCATACGTTTTCAATTCATGGAAACACAAATTATATAAAGACGAAAAGCATCCGTAAAGCGCATTTCATTTACAAGTATTGTATAAATATTACTTCATTGTAAGTATGTATATAATGTATAAGATTAATATCGGTACAGATTAAGTTATCCCCTTATTCATAACTTTTGACATCATAATAACATTCCACTATGACGTAAGTAAACTATTGACATATAAAGTATGAATTATGACGTTCAGTCATAATGACAAGCGGTCGACAATTTGACAGATGAATTCATAACTTAAAAACATTGTTATTGTTAGTAATTTTGTACACCGCTTAGAGAGAAATAAACACAAATGCTTAACTAGTGAAGTTATGCAAATAATTATGAATAAGGGCTTTACACCTATTTAATAAAAAAAAAACGTTACATACCGAATACATGTTACAGTTAAAATAAAATAGTTTTACATAAACCTTAACTAAAATTTATAATGTTTAATACATTAAGAAATATTTTAAGACTTTATAAAGGATAACTTTTTGACTAGCGAATAAAATTACATCTATTAGTAATATTTAAGTAATTAATACAAAGGATAACTCCTCAGTAGCTCTGTCTCGCTCGCACAGTGCTGTGAGATAGTGGGAGAGACTATACAGGGTGTTCTAATTCTGTGTCATTGTATGGTCTCAGCTGAATCTCAAAAAAGTAAAAACGAAACAACATTTCTCCTATAGTGTCTAAACAATGCTTTTTTTTTTAATTTTAAAATCCTATATACAATACACACAATGAACAACCTGTATTTTACAACGGTACACTGTTTCTCAGGCCCACGATTTTTTTTTTAATTTCATTTTGCTTAATAACTTTTTAATATCATTAGACATAGTGAGATTCCAATTGAATACATACTCAAATTGAGGAGTAATACCGTTCTCATATTTCAGCGTATTGGCGGCATTCAACATGCACCAGAGTTTCTTAACCTGTAATCAATGGCCTAGGAATCCTTGAATTTACCAGATTTAATTTAGGTTCCCTTAGAAATTTGGAAAATTTTGCAGGAAATATGCAATTACAGGTTAAGAAATCCAGCCTTACACCTTCATAATATATCGGGGTAATAGTTTTAATCACTTCTCAATCAGAATGCGGTAGATATCGTCAAATAATTTTACTCAAAAAGAATGTAGTCTATTATTGAAATAAAAAAAATATTTATTTTGTTCAGCAAACCAAAAATTATACTGAAACAGCGCGTTAAAGTACCGCGTGACGTCACTAGGTGTGTATAATTTTACCGAGCAAGTGACGTAAAGCACCCGATTTCAGATCTTTAAAGCAGTGTAAATTTTTTGAGTAAAATTGCGCATTCGACCTGAGCTGAAAGGTTTTTTTTAGATATATACTTATATTTGACCAAAATATAACGCATTTCATATACTGTAATAACTTAACACTCGCACGCGTGTCTAAAAAACATTTCACTTCTTTTCTTTTCTACTCCGCCCGACCTACAAAAAGGCCACTGGACTTTTTGATATATTCTCAAAAAATTTCAACTTGTAAATAAAGAATTTAAATGTTGACAAGAAAACATACTCTTTGGCGTTTTGAGCAAAACGTGTTTATGGCATCCACTAGCGGTACTATGCTCGAGCTTCGTTCGTCAAAAGACTGTTTTAAGATAGCTACAAAATGATACCGACTTAGATAGTTCTTAATTTCCCAGTCAATAGAATAACCGAACAAATTGTAATGTTGGCACTGTAATTCAAATTACATTTTGTTTATAATTGGATTTAAATTTCTGATTATGTATAAGACTGGATTCAACCCAAGCCCCACTTTACGTAATAAGGCCGATATACACACAAAGGAAATATTAATAAACTCGACTATCAAAACCCCAATTAGATTTGCCCTTTGCCATATAACAACACCAACTGAAAAAAAATCGTTTTCAATTTTAAATTTGCTTTTGATAAAGCCTTAAACTTGCCGCATTCTCTGTATTTTCCTTTCTTTTGTTTTTTTTGCCCATTGTCCCATGTTGGTCTGGGACTTAAAAAGAATGTGCCAACTGTGTTTCTTGCCTAGCGTGTCGTAAAAGGCGACTAATGGTATATGGGGTTTTGGGCATATGATTGTGTAGGCGACGAGCTAGCCACTTGTCACAAAGTCAAAGGGGTAGCAGGCCCCTTTGACTCTGCCTACCCCTTCGGGGATTATGGGCGTGGTCGTATGTTTGTAGCTATCTCAAAACAGCTGTATATTAAATGAGCACTATAGACACAATGATTACATTTTAACCTCAATTCCCTAACAAGTATGATACCCTATGTCTCCTTATAATACAAGTGTTACAAATACTATTTAATAATATACATACAAAGTTATACATAAATGCATTACATATGGCAAATTTGGGAATGTTACACAGCTATAGATGGTGAGATTTATATGTAACTAGTTAATTCCCGCGGCGGTGGTAGATTCATATTATTAGTTGATTTTCTTGTTGAATTGACGATTTATAAGTGTTTGTTTCAAACCTATATAAATAATAATAAATTCTCAAGACTGACACACCAATTCCCTAGTCCCAAACTAAGCTTATGCTTGTGCTATGGATACTAGGTGAACGGATAGACATACTTAAATACGTTTATAAACATCCATGACTCGAGTACAAATGCCCATGTTCATCACACGAAACATTTGCCCCTAGCGGGATTCGAACCCGCGACCCTCGGTTTCGTGGCCAGTGTCTCTGACCACTCGACCATCGGGCCAGTAATGAGGCCAAATAAAGAGGACTTTGACTTTTCATGCGTAATTCTGTATATTACGGTCGTCTATGTGCAGTTTCATATAAATCTCTCCCCTTCAAATAAAATATATATAAAAATGAGCATCCAAGTGAGCACTGTCGTACAAAGTCAGCAGTTCTGGAATTTCAATGATATCGAATTACTTCAGATGCTGTAATATAATGCTTCTTTACTGTTTACAGAAAACCCGTTCAGTCCCTTGAACGGTACCATAGAACTCTGTATAGTATCAATTGTATGGTACCATAAAACTTTGCACGGTTACATGGAATTTTGTATGATACCATACAATTTAGTACAGTGCCATAGAACTTTGTATGGTAACATAGAACTTAGTATGGTACCATAGAACGTTGTATGATACCATTGAAAGTTGGTTCAGCGAAATCCTGTTAATCGAGAACAGAATCATGAGTCAAAAAGTAATTCTATCTATTGAACGTTCGTTTGGTTAACAGCGTTGAGATCTCGAATCACAGGGTAATTAGTCAGTCGTAAATATCCTTACAAGGGTCATTGCGCGATAATATGTTCAAAGAGCCCTGAAGATCAAAGGGCAACCTATTATACGAATCATTACCTATACAAAGTCTATCTTTACTCAAAACTGACCTTATGACCGAGGCATTGGCCTGCCTATCAGACATTTTTTTTGCCTAAATTACCTAAATAACACATAATAATGACAACAAACTATTAGAAGATAATATGTGGAAGGTTAGGCTTTATACAAATATATATATATAAGTTTTAATTTCAAACACAGGTTCGAGAATTAAAAAAAAACACGTAATTCTATCTACGAATCTCATGGAATAGAATAGTTTTAATCAAATTATATTGTACCTACCATATTTTCCATTAAAACATGTAATTTTTATACACAGTGTACATTATGCTTGAATAAATATATTTTCACACTATAATACGACTCATGTATTTTGGTAAAAACAGTTACATTAATTCGTTCACTAATATTAAAGTTCTGCTCAATAAATGGATTTTTTGGCTATTATATTACTTCAAATGTTTGTATAATTTTGTATCAAAGGATGTCGCATATATTTCCAATTAAATGATGTGTATTTTACGCTAGCAAATGTGATAATAATAGTACAATTTCAACTAAGGGTAGAATTTTGAAGAAGACTGCAACCGCACTGCTAGAGCGTATGAATATCACAGTATTATACACCATGTCATATTTCGAAGCGTATAAAGTACTAAATATCAGACTACATCACATACATTGATCTGACTCCGAGGTAAGTTAAGCTTAAGCACTTGTGTTACGGATATCAGAATCAACAGTGGTATTACAAATACATACTTAAGTTTTGGATATTAACACCCAAACATAGAACAAACACCAGTATTCATCATACGAATATTTGTCCTGGGTGGGGATCGAACACTAAACTCTTGGCGCATGGGGCAGGGTCACCACCAAATGCGCCATCGAGCCAGTCAACTGTACTGTATCATTCGCAGATCTAATAAGAGAATAGAAATGCCGCGAAAGCTGAAAGCACGAGGCGCCTATCAGGAAAAAAGCCATATGTTACCGACACAACACTAGTTTAAACACTATCTCTTAGTTATAAGGTTCACAATTGTTTGTAAGTAAAGTAAAAGTTGTGTAACTTGTTATAGCTATTGCAGTAGACAGCTGCAGTCTTCGTCCAAATTCATAATAAATACGCCAATAAATTACAAACATCCGCGTCCGATATAACAGTACCAAACTATTTTACAACTAGGATATTAAAATGTGAGCTATATTTAGGTATACTAATTTCATATTATACTCGAGAAAAAGTTCTATAAAATATCAGTGTATTGGGTAGGTATAGGGTACCTATAGATTACAGCAATTGTTCCGATAAGGGGGCGTTCAAGTATTACGTAACGCAATTTAGGGGGGGGGGGGGGGGGGGAGAGTCTGGAGGGGCAGGAGGGGGGTGTTAGGACTACGTGTTGGGGTACAGAAAAACGTTATGTCGCGTTACACGCGGGAACGGAGGGGTCAGAAATCTTCAAAAATTGCGTTACGTAATACTTGAACGGTCCCTAAATTATAAATATCGAGTAACTATCTACATACTTTATAGATGCGTCCCTCTGGATAATTATATGACTATAATAAAGGAGTTAATGTTGCAATTTGCATACTATGTACGGGAAGAGATGAGATTTCAACTTGCGGGGATAATTATCACTAAAGCCCTGGTCTCATTATCAAGCCAACCGAGTTGTCTTTTTTTATCCTTCAATTTTTTAAATCAAAGCAAAAGACGAATCATCTTATTATCTATATAACATCGCCGTGGGGTAAGGAACATATCTATAAAATATATAAGTCTATTTAGTCAAATTCTAAGCCTTCTAAGCCGTTCTATACGTCTATCAATGAAAGTGATATTGATTATCTTGGCCCACGGAGCACCATCCTCCTCTGTAATAGGGGACATCCTACCACTAGACCCTTCAAATTAAATGCTTTTCTAAGTCTGATAAAACATGTCCCGTCAATAGGAAACATCTTTCCGAGCGCTTTTACACAACAAGTCGACTTTACAAAAAAACTGAAACACTAAATTAAATACTGCAATTAAAAGGCTTTTAGCAGAGAGCTAAAGAGATCAATATTACTTACGTACATATATTTAGGCCCGTATCCTAAAACGATGCTGATGTAAATTGTTGGATACTTAAAACTGCACCTAATTATTGCATTATCTGCCACACAATACTTAAGCAAAGTTTAAGATGTTCTCAACCTAATATTCTTAAGTAATAAGTCGGCTGATTGTCGAGCACCATTTCAAAAGCCTTGTATCTAAGCCTTGGAATAGAGAAAATAATGAAAATGTAATAACATTACAAATAATATACCATGATGTCATAATGCTGTATACATTAATCATAAAATAATGTCAAAGTATAACGTGAAAACAAATAATGATGTGATGATTCATATTATGATTCGTCTTGTTAAACTTCACCGATTATATCGCCAAAGGACGGAAGGTCGTATTAGGGGTTAAATTATTGCATTTATCTAATATCCAGTAGGTACTTACGCAACATTGTAAATATCAACAATACTACGGAAAAGTGATGATTATTATTTTATGTTCCTGTAAATTAGCCTCATATGGTGTTGCTAAGTCAGTTTCTATGTTATTCTCATATTTTTTTATGAGAGAGTACATATTATCTAACTTTATTTAATTTACGAGTTCAGGACCACTTAGGGATACCTAATGGAGTCACAGTTTAAACCAAACCTTAATATTTGTTTGACATTAGCATCTAATAAAAGTACAGGACAAACTGCCGTAACAGCTTTTTTTTCGAAGTGCGGAAAATACACGCCCAACGAATTAACGTTTTTTACTGTTTTGTGCTATTTCAATTGTTAAAATAGGCTAGATGACATTAAAAAAATCTGTTTAGTCCGTCTAGATTATAAGAAAATATTGAACACGTATTTTTTTATTTATTTGTCAAACAAACATTAACGAAGATACAATGCATTCAAGTTGCGCGTGACGTCACGCTTTCGTACAATTTTTACAAACTAGTGACGTCGCAAGCCCCCACACCAACACTTTGATGCTCTTTATCTTTGTGATTTTTTGTTCATTTGATAAAGCGAAAAATGTGTCTAGTATTTTTGTATAATCTAACTGACGGACTAATATAATTATAGTTTTTTAATGCTGTCATCATCCCTATTGTTACTGAGTTACCGTTTATAGTTTGATCCTTATCACAATTATCGACCAGTTAATCTTTATTGTTAGAACATCATTAACTTATATAGGTTGCGTCTTTCATTTCAGGAGTCGAGCGAACGCGGTTAAGATTATGAGAGTGAGTGAAATAAACGATTACATCTATATACGTTTGTCTCACTCGCACCCGCTACTCACCGCTACGCTCTTGTCACGGCCGCGCCCTTGTCTCTGTCGCTACCCCAATGTTAAGTTTACATAAAGAAACAGATATCTTACACGACACGTAATAAGCGTCAAGTTGATACTAGCATGGATACAAAACCTAATTAAGTCTTATCATGTAAACGGACTATACAGATCAACCAATCAAACGATTTGAGCCTCCCGATGACACGCTCCACTAAGGGACGAATGTAAATTACAGAGTAAATAGACAAACATACTTTCGAGATTCTGTGACACCATAGACAAAGAATTTGTCATTGGCATTCAATGAGGGTTTACCTCTGAGTACTGAAACTAATGGAGATGGCTTAACTACGAAAAAGTGAACCCCAATTTGAGTGAGAAACAAATATGGCGCCTTTACGTAGTGTCATTCCACTTTACTTATTTACATACTATATGTGTCTGAACAATTTACTTATTAAGGTGTTTCTGAATGTTACAAGTTAGAATAGGTTATAATCATACATTTTATCAATATTGGCACAATATACTACAAATTCTACTGACATTGACAACATAAAGCGAGAAACCAAAATGGTAAGCCGGCTTCACTTAGGTATTTCTATGACGTCACTTGATGATGTTACCGAAAATAGTTATGTTATATATATTGTTGTCTCTTTTTACGTGCAGTATTGTAGACTTGTTAAAAAGAGATAGATAGAGGTTTATGAATACAATATCAATTTAATCATATTTGTATAGCAGATTGTTCGTATAGAACATTAAGTCGTCTTCATGTGTTTCAGTACTCAGAGCATTCAATGAGGGTTTACGAATATAAAAATACCCACTAGATATCACAACTGAGACACAATATCTCGTCACAATTTTAATATATTCTTCTTGATATGACCCCTCAAAATTTGAGGGGGATGTCAAGCTATCGAAAATTAACCAATATTTTTTATTCACAGTTGCGCTATCTGGTGTATATTTATTTAAGAAACATTTCTTTGAATAAAATACTTGCACCTAAAAACAGGCAGTCTCCTTTGTCTGTCTCCAAAAAAGCACGCTTTTATAATATTCGATTTTTGGACTCTCATTAAAATAATATTTCATCTCCACATTGTCTGCTATTCCATAGATTTAACGCGCCTATAGAGTCAACTTTCAAAAATAAACTTCGTCTATGGGCCAAGAATTATTTGCGATTTCACAGATATGATCGGATCAATAGATTACAAAGTTGCTTGACGTAATAAACACGTAACTGAATTGTAACTAGGAATACATACACGGTCGACAGACTAACCCTAAATTCACTGCGTCCTAATATCATTACGTTATAGTTCGTATTTTTTACGATAATAGACTTGGAATACCGGATTACGTAAATGTGAAATTGCAACTTATATTCTATAGATAGAGAGTAAAATTATTTTCATAGACGGTTTTATTCTCTCATAGAATACACAGAGTGTAACCATATGAAAAGGTGATTTGAGATTAATATATATATGTATATATATTTTTTATTATATATAATTATAAAATTATATATATAATTATATCAATGGAGTTTTGGTCATCAAATAGATACATAGGTTAAAATTTCACACTTACAA
The DNA here is from genome assembly GCA_951394215.1 of Glyphodes perspectalis. NCBI lineage: Eukaryota > Metazoa > Arthropoda > Insecta > Lepidoptera > Crambidae > Glyphodes > Glyphodes perspectalis. The sequence continues at coordinate 11,953,978 of OX596218.1, read as the reverse complement.
AAACGTTAATTCCAAATATACTCACGTGAAAGAAACTCAGCCTACCTTAGCACTTAAAATGGAAGCAAGAATATTTAACTACTGGAAGCGAGATTTGTGCGATAAGATGAGAAATTGCGCCCAACTTTATCCAGGTTCCCATTACATATATAGGCAATTTTAAACTACACATAAATGATTGCACAAATCGACTTAATGTCCAAACATCCAGACAGCTATTCAAGACCGGGAATGTATGCACTATAAAACAAATTCCGCTTCCAGTGACTTAAAAGTCCTCGACCACAACACGAAGCTTAACAGTTAAGACTGAGTTTATCCCTACGCAAGCTAGTTAACATACAATTGCAAAACAAGGATCATCCTTTGAGAACGTCTCCAACTCAAGTATTTTACACGGTAGTACTCACGCTTGCGGCGTTCTCAACGGGCGATTCTCAATTCGTAAACCGGCTGAGTACATAGTAGATAGACTAGGCATTGCACTTGGTCCCGCTCACTGCTCCCACTCCGCCTCGTCGACGCCCTCCATGCTGTCTTGTTCTAACTTCAGGTCCATTTGCATTTTAGCACTCATCGATTTCATTATCTGTGGGTAAAAAAATATAACTAAATCATCGACCATTTTATTTCCTACATTTTGGTTACCACTGCCGTTTAAGATGTTTATCCTTCAGCCACGACCACGAATTGCGTGATTACAGGGAGATAACCAATTTAACTTGTAATTATTAATAGATACTTTTAGACAGACATAGGAAATTGGTATTTTAATTAAAAGGGGCATTGGATGTTTTTTTTTTCATCCTATAGACGGTAATCCAAAAAAGGTTGGGAATCTATGGAATATTATATTATAATTATATAAAAATATATTTTATTATATATTTTTCAAGACTTTGTTACCTTATTCCAAAGGTTGGGAACCTATGGAATAAGTCTTGAAAAATAATATTTCGTATATTACCCTGAATTTAACGCGTTAGTCCGATGTTGGTCTGGAACTTAAATAAGAATGTGCCAACTGTGTTTCTTGCCTAGCAAGTCGTAAAGGGCGACTAAATGGTATATGGGGTTTTGGGTATGTGATTGTGTAGGCGACGAGCTAGCTTGTCACTGATTTTTCACGGTTTTCCATCTAATCCCCGAAAGTACCCCTTCGGGGATTATAGGCGTGATGTTATGTTTGTTTGTAACGCGTTAGTTAATTTAACATATAGATATATAAGATAATTTATATTATATAAGAGGCAATTACTCACGCTGTCCTGCTTCTCCTTGGGGTCGTAGGGCACGTGCGAGCGGATGAGGTCCGGCTTGGGCTTGTTGTTGGGCGGCGCCGGCTTGTCGCGCGCCTCGCGCGTCACCGGCGACGGCGTCGAGTGCGCCGACACTGCCGGAACAAACACCCGTTAGCGTCATTCGAAGAGTGCAAGCCAGTTATTAGTAGTTATTGGTTAACTTCATATTTAGGCTATTCACTGAAATACGAAACACCAATAGAAAAAATAACGATGTTGTAAACACAGATAATATCAAGAGAATAAATATAATTGTCGCGGCGCTTTTATTCGGCCAAAGAGTCCTCTTAGTAGGACCTCTATCATATGTTCCCGTGATAGTAGTGAACGGGATATCATCATCTTCATCTTCCTAGCGTTATGTCCCGTGCTTAGACAGGGTCCGCTTAGACCATGATCCAGGATTTAGCGAGTCTGGTAATTACATTGAAGCGACTGCCGATCTGACCTTCGTAACCCTAAGATAGGGGAACCAGACAATTTTTGGATCATGGTTACAAATTCAAAGTTGTTTGAATTTGTAGGTTTCATCACGATGTTTTCCCTCACCGTCGAGCTAGTGGTATAAATATGTACATAGATTTTTTAAAATCTAGAGGTACATGCCGGGGTTTGAACCCGCACTCCTCGGTTAAGAGGCGCGAGTCCTTACCATTGAGCTACCACCGCTCCGTAGTGAACGGGATATTCAACAATTAATTCATATGTTAGCATTTTTTAGACCAAATGATGACAAGCATAATACGTCACCATTACGGAATATGATACAGTTTTCATTTTCAGAAGGTGGGCACGAGAGGATAACGCTCTCGCTCACCCGCCCCCACGCAGAAGGCCGGGCGGCGGAGGAGGAGGAGGTCCGCCTACATCATCTTACCGTCCTATCGGACCACGAGGTTGAGAGCCGGGGGGCTCCCACCCACATTGCATGGCACCGCCTGCCCGGGAGACGATTTCCAAGTTGTCTTTTCTTCGGCGCAAAATGCCCAGCTATGGCAGGGACGAATTGGGGCGTTCACAGTGGTTTAGAGTTGCGCAACCGTAAGCATCTTACATAAAGGCGTTAACGGTACATCCCAGGGGTTCAGTCAGTATACCTAGCCCACAACCACCTTAGTCAAAGGAGGATCCTCCTAGTATTTAGAGGGCCCCAGGAGTCCGACACACCCTACCCCCGGTTTGAGCGGGCCAGTCCCCCGGGTGAACAAACAAGAGTGTCAACTGACGCGGCTCCATGCCGGGCGGCTGCAGGCTGGCGGCGCGCGGCGCCACGCTGCGCCCCGCCAGCCACTCGCGCCCGCTCAGCCACGCCTCCCACGTCACCAGCGTCGGCGGGAACAGGTCGTCTTGGAACAGCTCGCTCTGACACACACACGCAGACAAACATCACGGAATGTTCTAACACAGAGTAATAATATACTACGTACAACAGAGGGTCACTGCCCATACTTAAAAAGTTACTGCTATAACTCGCGCAAGAACAGCGACAGTGGTGAGTAATTGGAACAACAGCAAAGTTTAGTCTGTTTGTCAGGAATAATACAAGATGGCGCTCCAAGCGCAGGTTAGTTGTTTCTTAGTAATAATACGCCCTCTGTGTAAAATTAATGGTTTTAAAACAAAGATTATTTTGGTTTGCTTCTAAAGAAAATATTTTATATTTATGTTTTTTACCTAAATTTAATAAATTATCTAAGAAATTACGTAAATAACTTATTTTATGAAAAAATCATTTTTTAAAAGTGAAATAATAACGTTTTTTTTCGGTTTTATCTCTCAATCAGTCTAAATGATGCCTGTAGCGACATCTGTCTGTGTCAGGTCTATACGAAATCTAAAATGTATGTGACTGACCGGACATGGTTCTACGGAACACCGTCTCCGACCGAACCGTTAGCCTGTAGGCTACAGGTTGCAGATTCGGTATTAGATGACGCTCTATTCGGCTACTCTACTTAGCAAAATTGATGTTAACCTTGTTTGTTCTATTTTATTTCAACAAAAAGGAACTAAATTTGTTTAGAAATAATATAATAGTTAAAGGATTGAATACTAAAGTAATCTACTGTTTTGCATGAATAAAAAGGAGCCTATCATATTGATGATGGGCTTGTTAAATAATATAATAGTAGGTCAATAATACCTACTTCCAAATTGCGTTAAGACAACGTTTCATCAATTTTAACTTCATATTTTATGTACAAAAGACAGTTCTCCTAACTCAACAGTCAACACTCACAGTACGTACTACAATTATTCGATTTACCTTTATCCTAGGCACAGTAAAGGATAGCGGCTCGATATTTCCATTTGTAAGCCGCAACGCCCTGGCGAACTCAACCTGTAACAATATAACAATATTGAGATAAATAAATTTCCCTCCACATCACATTCATTTATCTGATTCCGAGCTAAGTAGCTTAAGCACTTGTGTTACGAATATCAGATTCAACAGTGGTATTACAAATATATACTCAAATATTAGATATAACATCCAGACACAGAACAAACACAAGTATATCATGTGGGATCGAACCCACAACATTTGGCGCATAGAGCATGGTCACTACCAAATGCGCCATCGAGTCTATCTAGTGTATCCCCATGGTCCATCTAGTGTAATGTCCAGTCTGGTCTAGTCTAGTCAAGGTCCTTTTTTTGCACACATACATAACATCACGCCCATAATCCCCGAAGGGGTAGGCAGAGTCAAAGGGGCAGCATGCCCCTTCAACCACATTCAGCCAAAAATAAAGCCGGGCTGGGTTAGATGGAAAATTGTGAAAAAGCAGTGACAAGCGGCTCACCTGTCGCCTACACAATCACACACCCGAAACCCGATATACCATTAGTCACCTTTTACGACATGCGAGGCTAGAACCACAGTTGGCATGTCCTTTTTTAAGTCCCAGACCAACATGGGACAGTGGGCTGGGTTGGATGAAAAGCTGTGAAAAAGGAGTGACAAGGGGCTAGCTCGTCACCTGCTCAGTCACATACCCAAAAGCCCGTAAACCATTAGTCGCCTTTTACGACGTGCTAGGCAAGAACCACAGTTGGCACATTCTTTTTTTTTGTCCCAGATTAACATGGGCCAAGTCCCAGACCAACATGGGAAAAATGGTTCTTTTTTGATTGACATAAATCGAAAAAAATGGTTCGTTGTTTGTTCTACGTCTTATTGGGGTAGCTTCACCTTCGCAAGTGCAAGTTCTATGCCGGGGCACCTTCACGCATGCTTTCACTGACGTTACCCTTCGCGCTGGTGATTCATACTTACCAGATAGTATAAGCGAAGCCCAGTTAGCTGCCAACGAGTATACGTAACGGCTTACAGAAGAAGAAAGTCAGTCAAGGTACAATATTGGGTCTGTCTAGATATGTGCTTTGTCCGGCGGACAGGTCATTGACCTGAGCATGTAAGGTACGTACGTACCTTTTCGACGGCGACGAGGTTCTTGTGCAGGAAGGCGATGCCCTGGTGCAGCGAGGCGGCGCGGTGGTGCGACAGCGCGCACAGGTGCGGCGCCTCGCACGTCACCTCGTAGCAGTAGATCGTCGAGTCGCCCTGCGCATAACGACAACGACCTTTATAAACGCCCTTCTACAATGTGCTTTTCATTCATATCATCACCCTCCTTTATCCTTTTTAGTTAGATGACTAAAAAAATCTGTTTAATCCGTCAGTTAGATTATAAAAATACATATATTGAACACGTATTTTTATTATTTATTTGTCAAACAAACATTGACGAAGACACGATGCATTCAAGTTGCGCGTGACGTCACGCTTTTGCACATTTTTTTTACAAAATCGTGGCGTCGCAAGCCCCCACTCCAAAACTTTGATGCTCTTTATCTTTGTGATTTTTTGTTCATTTGATAAAGCGAAAAATATGTGTCTAGTATTTTTGTATAATCTAACTGACGGACTAAATA